>JAYDZK010000271.1:29489963-29545965 GCA_034509185.1 Euphonia xanthogaster
ACAGGGTGCCCAGAGCAGCTGTGGCTGCCCCTGGATCCCTGGCAGTGCCCAAGGCCAGGCTGGACAGGGCTGGGAGCCACCTGGGACAGTGGAAGGTGTCCCTGCCCATGGCAGGGGTGGCACTGGGTGGGCTTTTAGGTCCCTTCCAACCCAGACCATTCCATGATACCATTCTTTTATGAAAAGCCAGTACAAAAGTTAGAGATAATGCTTTAAGAAGTTTCAGCTTATAAACAATGGCAAGAAAACAAGGAAAAAATCTGAAGGAGTAAGAGAGTTAAATACTATTTATTAAAATATCTGAACTGCATAGAAGTGAACGTGGCAGAAAGCAGCAAAAGGATCTTTCAAGAAGGGCAAAGTCCTCATTAAGACTGACATGTGAGGAGGAAAAAAAACCAGAGACAAGAGTCAAGCTGAGAATTACAAATGCAAACATTACCGTGAAATAGGAAAAACTGAAGCCATTGGCAGTAGCTTATCAGCTAAATAAATCAAATTACAGCAATCAATTTGCTGGCTAAATTAATTAAAACATGGAATCAATTACGTTCCACGTGAGGAGCTGGGATGATGTCACCAGAGCAGGGAGTGAACAAGGATCATTCCAGAAGGTCTGACCCTGGCACAGGTTTCCCTGGTGGATTTTGGAGTGTGGCTCAGCACATGCCTGTGGTGTCCCTTCCACGGCTGCTCTGTGCCTGGGCCTAATTACAGCTGTTAACTTTTATCACATTTGGAAACCAGTCCCACACGCTCATTGTCCTCAGCACGAAATAAATCTGCATGATTGCTCTACTTGTCCCACATTATTGAACTTTTAATTTCTACCCTTGTGCTCCTAACACCTTCTGCATATGGAAAATGATTCCTACAGGATTTGGCAGTCCTTGCCCTTCCCCACACTCTCCTGAATCTTCACCAAAAAAAAAAAAGTTAAAGCAGAATTATTCTGCTGGAAAATCAAATATCACAACGTTCAAAAGGTGTAAGAGTATCTTGACCATAAACCCATCTAAGAATCATCTCTTCAATGCAAAGGGAAGTATGCCAAGCTATCTTTATTTTTCAAGGAAAGTCCTGCAAAAAAAAAGAGTAATTTCAAAATACATCCATTTGTTTCACAATCTCTGTGATGCTCATCTTGGATTAACACATTTTTGAGAATTTTGCAGTCCAAGCCAAAGGTTTCATGCACCACACCAGAAGTCAGACAATTGTGCTGCTCGAAGGGCACTGGTTTAGTCTGCTACACATATGTTAAAAGCAGATATATTTAGAATATCAATCAATCCAAACTTTTAAATCACAAATATTTATTAAAGTTTGCATTTTCTAACCCACATACCAATTTACGCCGTGGCAGTTGCTTAGGACCCACAAATTAAGAGAATAACATTTCCTTTGTATTATAGAAGCACTGCATATGAGGCTAAAACCCCATGTCAGTCCTTTCAGTTTAATCCAAACACAGTAAAAAGTGAGGGAAAAATGTGCCTGGCTATACCTTATTGGCATTATCTTCATTGTTTAAACATCTTGTACGCTCAAGGATCACACTGGATTTAGAAAGATGCATTCTGATGGCTCTAAGTGTTCATGAACTTAATTAAAAACAGAGAGAAACTTGTAAGATGTGTCTGTTCTAGGGAAGCTGCTGGAAAGAACTGGGATGTCTGTCTTTTTTCTTGCAGAATTCAATTTCTTTTTCTTATAGAATTCAAATTTATTACCTATAGCTGTGATAATAGTGGAAAGTTACTTCTTTAGAAGACTTTAGTTCGTGATCCATCAGAGTTTATTTAAACTGTTTCCCAACTCTGTGAAATACACAACACTATCTTTAAAAAAAAATAAAATTATAAGCAGCAGTTGTTGTAGAGCAAAGCAGCAATTTCTCCCAAATCAGATGATTGCAGTGCTCTGAACAATTGGTTTAATGTTTTCCATCTGTGACAGTTTTGCGACCACATTTTCATCATCTCGAGAAGCTCGGTGCATTTATCCTTGTAAACATTAATCTGCATCACACCACCCTTATAAACATTAACACATCCTGGCCCTTGCATTAATCCCTCTGCCTACACCCAAATCCCTCTGCCTACATCCATCCTACAGAGATACAGCCCTTTGCCAGGGACCTGAACCCTGAGACGTGACCAAATGGCAACCACAGTTCACTCCCAGGACACAAATATGTGATTGTGGCTTTTCTGTTCAAAGGAGGAGGGGAACAACACCACTATCACACTAATATACTGAATTTTTAATGTATATTGTAAAATTAAACAGTCTCTGTACTGGATGGGAAAAAAAAGTCAACGAAATACTTATGTTCATATACACAATCAATATAAAACCTGTTTGAAATACTCTTTGGTAACAAAGTGCACTAAAAAATTGTACATTAAATGTTTTAAAAACACAACACTAGAAATTCTTGTTATTGAAATAGCTGTGACAAATTATTTTTCTAGTGGAAGCACTATGCACAAAAACATACATTTAAAATAAACAGTTTTGTATAACTGCACATGCCTGTAGATTTCTGGTTTTATTTAAGTTTTATTTACTAGAACTAATAACACTCAGTTGCTTGAAAGAAGCATTAAGATACATAATGCAATCACTACTAAGAGGATCCAGAAGTTGTTAAATAGTGGGATTTCTACTTGTATTTTACTACTCTAGCTTACTATAACAGCAGGATAGATATATAAAGATGTACTTTTAAAGAAACAGTTTTTTCAGCTATAAGCTTTAAAAATCTGGTGAAATCATGTAAAAAACGGTATAAGATTAATACAGAGAAAGACTGGAAAACTGAAGTAATTTTCTGTAGTTCAGTAACTCAAAAATGAGTGATCTCTTCTGAACTCGAGAGGTACTCCATGGAATGGGCTTTTTATGGATTCTTGTGAGTGTGAAGTGAGGATTTTTTGACCTCTCCATAGCCTCGTGTGGTGTTCCAGGACTTTCTCCCAAGAAGGGAAGCTCAGGCACTGATTTTAGTGTTGGCCTGGGTTTAAGGTCTTTTTTATTCCCATGGTTAAGGCTTGCATGTGAACACAGGCGATTTCAAAGGCTTTTTGGATGTCAACATCTGTCCTTTGTGCAGCCACAGCCTGAGCACTGGAAAGCACAGAACAGACAAATCCTCTCCTCTGGATTCCACTGCCTATCACCACTTTGGCTCACACCAGCTGGACACAGCCTAAAGCCCAAGTTCTGCTAAGGACTTCCACTCTGCTGGAAGAACAAAGGTCCTCAGTGCTGTGCAGAGGTGGCAGATGCAAAGCCTGGTCTGCAGCAAGGAGTGGAAGGTGGTTGCTGAATCATTTGGCTTTGTAATCTCTTTAGATGGTGTATCCAAGTAACAGCCTTCCTTCACACCTCTACAAACATCTAGTAAGATGCTCAAGTTTGAATCCTACCATCACTTATTTCTGGCTCTTGTCAAGCCCTTCTTCTCATTGTTCTACCTCTATGAACTACTGCAAAATTCTTCCATCCTCTATCCATGTCTCTGCCAGCTCCCACACCCTGACCACATCAGAGATCCTCACTTCCAAGGCTTCCTTCACTCTGCTTCACTCCATCTCCATTCCTAGCACCTGCAGGCAGCAATCTGCCTGCAACTTCTACCTCTGACTATAGGATCCTATCCCAGACAAATTTATGCTTTGAAGGAAACTGCTATGTGTCTCCATATTCTTAATTTCTTCTACATCTCTCACATTGTAAAGATTTCTCCATAAACTCTGAAAGACAACTAAGAAACTTCCTTAGATGCCTCTCTTTGAAACTGTCCTTCACTGTGATGTCTACAAAAGGTCAGTTCAGTCTAATACTATTTAGTCTATTAATAGACTATAATTTAGTCTACTGTCATAACTGACCAGGAAACCCAGAAGTGCCTCTCTCTGCCTTTATCCCACCCTTCTGCATCCATCATGGTTTGTATTAGCCATACCCTCTGGAGCAAAGAGTGTCTTGTCTCCAAGAACACACAAAGGCTGAGGAGCCTGTGTTATGCCTTTGTTATGTGCAATTTATTTTTTTAATGTGCTGAAGAAAATACTTTCATTTTAATTAATGTATTCCATTCGGTGCCATTTTGATTTCACTCTATTATTAGATCTGCAGGAAGTTGAACAGATGTGTATTAGCTTAGCCAATTTATCAACTTCAGCAAACAAAATGGTTAAGACAGAAAAAGCACTGAAGTCCTTTTGAAGTGCGGCTCTCAAAGCTCTGCTCACACAATTTCTGCAGACACAGGAAGGTGGGAAACAGCTTCCACCATGGGGATTGCTGTGGGCCATGCCTAAAAAGTTGGATAAAGCTTTTTCACCTGGGTAACAGCCCCATGTTCATCCTGGCTTCACCAAGTACACCCCACAGTATGTGACACAGCCATGTAACTATGAAGGCTTTGAAGCCACCACTCTCAGACCGGGATTGTATCTGCCCTCATTTGAAGTTGCTTTGTAAATATCTTGACAGTCCAGCACTGATGGGAAGAAAGATTTGAAGTTTCCCACTAACTGAATTACCATCCCAAAAGTAGGTATTTTGCTCCATGAAGATATTTTTCACAGAGAACAAACTGCAAATCTCAACAGATATTAGAAAGAGAGAGAACACGACACTGAGTTAGTCTAGAAAATGGAAAGTGGAAGGACAAAAATATTGCCAGGATACCAAATCAATGATTTATAGATCTTTCCACAGAGCTCTTATTTCATGGGCAAAGCTGTTAGGAAAGACACCAATGAAGTAAAACCCTGAGGAGCAGTTTTGGGAGGAAGCAATGGGTGTGGCAGGCAGACCATGGCCAGGAATATTTCAGCAAATGCTATCATGGGACTGACTTCTGCTCATCAGTTTGATGTGTTATCAAAGCCACTGACTACAGAGCAACATTTAATTAACTTCTTTCTTTAGCATATCTCCATCTGCACTCACAGCTGATGGCCATTAAATGAAGTTCAGCACTATCTCAATTTCCAGATTGCATCAGTACCCAAACCCCCATTAGTGCACCACCTCACAAACTACTCAGCTCTAAATAAATGCCTGGCTACTGGTTATTAATATCAGAATCTTCATAAATCTCTCTCATTTATAAGATGATGCCACGTCTTCTAAATTTTTCAAAGTGAACAGAACAAAAATGAAGAATCCGTTCCAAGGCATGAGTTTAAAACTTTATGCTTTAAAAAAAAAGCCACTTTTTATGAGTATATTTTTATTTTTATACCAGAAAAGTAAAAGTAAATCTTATTTAGGAAGGAGCTCTGCAATGTAACGTGTATGGATACTCAAAAATCCTTTTCATATTACAGAGGCTTGAAAGATCAAAGCACATAACCCACTCTACTGAACCTGCAGTTGGTAAATTTATTATGTAAATTGTTATGATTTTTTTTTAAAGGAGAGAAAACACATTCAAAAATTCATGAAAATGCTGACCACATTAATTATGTCTCATACATTATGAGACAAATTTTCCCAAATTTTCTGCCATTACAGACAGCAATAGAAGATGGCCATTGCCAGTGAGTGCTTCACTGCCCTAGGCAGCAGCAAAAGTCACTCCATTTCTCCCAGTTGTTTACTGGCTCTGCTTATTGCCCTGGGTTTATGCTTGTGAAGTGGGGCATGATTTATCAATGGCACCCACTCTTGATAAATCATACCCCACTTAACAAGCGTAATTACAGACAGTGCCACAGAAAGCTGATTCAAGGGGAATAAAGCACATGATCATTTCTATTGCTCTTTTTAACATTCACTGTAACTTCATTAAACTGGTATTAGTGACTGCTGGAGAGAGTAAAGAATGAGGAAAGGAGCTGATTTCACTGGTGAGAAATGGCTTCCTCTGAGCAGCAACCCAAACCCCCAAAGCCCACGAGCTCCCAGCAGGCCCAGAGCATCTCAACGTGCAGCTATGTTTTAATTTCCTTAAACCACAGGACACAAGTCCCAGCTCCAGCAGTGTCTGGAGTGAGATATTCTGGGCTGATAATGATGCAAAGCTTTGTTTCCCGTGGTTTCCAAATACCTGCTATGCCACAGGGATTTCACACTATCCACAAGATGCTGCCCCTCTGCTGGCACAGGGTTATAAACACCTTCACAGGCACCAGTTCAGCACTCTCTCCTTTCTGAACACCAAAAGTATCCCAAACATCATTGGCCTCCAAAATCATTCTCTGCTTCCTCCTAATTTTGCAATTTTTTTCCCAATTTCCCCTCACCAATCTAACAATGATGGATTTATTTGAACCTTGCTATTGTAGGTCTTATAATTATTATTAGTGTTTCCATGGAGCAACCAAGTAACAGGCAGAGGGTGAGGAAAAGCAAGGAACTCAACAGCATTTTCAAAACTTCACAGTCCTGCTTAAGCAGCCTTCAAATTCCTTTAATTTATCTACATCCTGCCCTTTGAGCAGTTAATTGCCTGAACTACAGTAGAAAGTAAAAGGATCAAACAGAAAAAAAAAAAAGTAAAAATAGTAAAAAGAAAAAAATGTAAAAAGAAAGAAGTAGCTGCTGAAGACTGCTGAGACTCAGGTAAATCTGTGTTAGGTGTCTACAAACAGACCACAAGGTTACATGCTCTTGAGCTGAATAAGGCCACACATCTCTGAATAATATCACAGCCACACTCAATTGTTACTCACAGGAGAAAGAAAACTTCAAAAAGAGGACATTCAACAAGTTGCAATTAATAACAAAAGTTATTCTCTTTCCCCCAAGCACTACACCAAGCATGGTCTAACACAGCTCCCTTGGGGCCTGCCATTGGCCCAGAGAGTCAATAACTACAGGAAATTAATGTATTTTTTCATTTGATTGCCTTGTTTTCCAGTAGCATCACTGTACTGTGCTCTGGTCAGTAACAATTTCAACCAGTCAGTGCTGGTAAATCACTAAGCACCTGTTTTACACAATTATGTAAAAAGGTGCTTCTGCTGTTTATTGTGTTCTTCACATCCACATCAATTAAACTGAATGTTTAATTGATTGTGAAACATAATCTGCCTCTCTGTTTCTTAACAAAAGCATGATGCCTTTAAGCTTCTCCTGTCTTTCCACTTCCCTCTATTGATTCCAATTTAATTCCTTTATGCATTCATCCAACAGGAAAGCAAGTGAGGAACAATTATTTTATGGGTTTTGTTCATGCCCAGAACAGCAAATACAATTTGAAAGTAATCTGAAAGGCAGCAATATGTGTGAATTTTGAACTAATAGTCTACAGGACAGAAGATACTCAAAATGTGCATTGCTTAAAAGACAAATTTGCTGCAGGAGCTGTGAATTGTACACCTCTTATCCTTTACAGGTCACATTTCCATGCTGCTTCAGCAGCAGGTGATTCTGGGCCATCAGAAGCAGACAGACAAATTGGAGCTATTTCACTTGTGCAGCCTCACCTGCTTTTCCATCCTGGTTGAAGCGGGAGTACTTGGAGAGCTCGAGCAGGGGCAGGCATTGCTCAATGGGCGTCCACACGTAGGTCTCAGGGCACAGCAGGTCAGAGGGCCTGTACTGACCCTGCCAAGGGCAAAAAATGGAAAAAAAGAAACCAAAAAGAGAGCAGTCATATCAGTTGCACAAGAACTTTGGCTACAACCTGATTTTCCAAAGAGCAAGAATAGTTTTTAATCTAATCTGCACCAAATGAGTGTTCAGTGAAATCACAGGCTTTAGTCATTTCAGCACCATCTCAGGAGCACAAACTCAACCTTGGCACGTGATGAAAATGTAAAATTAACATAACACACTTCCATGATATCCAAGATGAACTAGGAAAGTTTTGGCTTTGCTTACTGGAACTCTGTATTTAAGTTATTCTCTGGAGTTCTGCTGAGCTGGGGCCAGCACTAAAAAACTCAGCACTTCCAAAAGCAGCTCATCTCAAATGTTGGTAATTCTAACAAATAATGGAGACCAAAAAGAAAAAAAAATCTAATAGAAAAACCCCACTGAACAGTAAGCAGGATGCTGTTTTTATTACATTAGTGATGGAGCATTTATTTCATTGCTACTTAAATAGTAACACTTTAATTCATAGAGCTTTTCCTGGATTAGCTTACAGGTAATGATTAGCGAAATTCTACTATTTTTGGTTGATTTATTAAGAAGATATTCTTTGCAGACATTCCCAGAAACTAAACAGCCCTAATTATTTTCCCTCCAGCTACACAGAAAATCACCACCTCAGCAATAATAACCTCCCCTAATCAGATCTTCATTTGATTTAAAATAAGATTATTCAGCGGCCTATAACTTAAGTCAAAATTCTATCTTTGAGGCATTACTCATGCAATCCAAACACTCAACATTCACAGCCATATGGTGGCAATAGCAAATTAATTTTTTCACTTGCAAACTCATTACACATCTCAGCTTGACAAACAGTAGAGAGAATGAAAAGGTTTAAGCATACAAATTAAATATTAAAAGACTGGGCATTATCAGAAGTCACCCTGCAGTTGATGCTATTAAGAGTTCTTCACATCAATTACATTAAATGGATAATTAAGATTATCATCTTGAGATGAAGGTGATTTAAAAGAAAGCCTTCCATGAAGCTGAGCAAGGCTTGGGAAGGGACAGCCCAAAGTTCCTGTGGCTGCAGCCTGGAGATGAATACATTCCCTTAGGGACACCCTTAGGCAGTAACACCCAGTTCTGGAGAATGAGAAGCACCAGAAATTCCCAGGTCTTTTTATACTCTTACTGTTCAACTCTTCATGATATTTTTAACTTTTTAAAAATATTTCCCACCAACAGTAAACTGTTGAATAGGAAATATAAGAATTATCTGTGATAAAAAGTCATCATTGTCTGTGCAAGAAAAGATAAAAATAACCAAGCTTCATGCTGAGCCTTGCCAAACACCTGAGGTAGATTTCTGAAAAGGTCTGACTGATTATCTCATTTGCAAAACATCCAGGACTGACTTGTAACTACTACTGTTGGTTTTCTTGTTTTTTTTTAAATTAAAGGCAAACTTTTTTATCAAATTAAAACAATATTCCTCCAATTCCATTCAGAAACTTATACCTCAAGGTCCTAGAAAATCCTCTAAAGCCAGAGAATGGAAGTGACATTTTTAAATAAACCACTTTGAAATGTTATGCTCTCTAAACAGAAATAGTTGAAAGCTGTGTGAAGGTAGTGCTTAAAGAACTTTTAATCATCATTACCCAGATGAAACAGTTTAAGGACTTGGGGAAAAATATGCCTTTCCAGTCATATTTTTAAAAAATTAGAACATAATTACTTGTTGATTTAAAGGCATTTTCTCAACTGTCCAAGAAGGCAGAAATAGCCAAGGAACTGTCTTTCAGAGCTGTTGCTTGAACACAGAAAATACAAGTGGCAAATTAATCTTTCCTAGTAGCATGAGTTTAACTCACGGCTCTAAGAAAAGAGACAGCCCAGGCACTCAGTCTCCCCAGAAGATCCTGCTCCCACATCTTGAAATTTATCACATTTATGAATCCCACACATGACAGTCACTATGCAGCCCTATTCTAAATTCCCCACTTAGTTCTGTAACATTACAGTCTATCATAAAATGGGATGTATAAAATTAACTGCATTGCAGCATTACTGGTTTGGTTATAATTTAAGAAAAGCCTTCTTTAGCACTGAGCAGCACAGTAACATGAAAAATTGATTATCCAACCCACCATTGTAGAGTCAATATTTATTTTGGGCATCAAAACACCGTAATTTGGAGAGGAAAAGGAAAAAATATTTCTGAGGTGACTTCCTTTAGATGTTTTCTTACCCCAAAATTTAGGAGCTTATTAATGAACTTCCCTGGAGGCACAGGGGGCTGTGGGGATGACACATCAGTGACCCAGGACACTCAGTGGAATCAGAGGCAAAAATGAAAGAAGCCCTTGATTCTCTTTGATATCCTCCCTCCCCAGAAGTGTTTCCAAACACACCAGAAGATGAGAGTTCTCCTGTAAAGATGTTTTATTTACTCTGCTGCTCAAACCCACATCCCATGAGTCACCCCACAGAGGAAGGGGAGCCCAGGAGGTGCCCAGGTGAGTCCCCAATGAACAGTGCTTGCACTGTGTCTATATTGAGGGAATTAAAAAGGGAACCCACAGGACTTCATTACATCAAATGAAATTATTTCTGAGGGCTTTTGCCTCCCCCCACCCTTTCCATAAGCACTTACTCTCAATTTACTTACTTTCTTCAGACTACTTAAAACCTCCTATTTACTTATATTTAAAACCAATATATTTATGTCTTTGAAAATAAACCACTACAAACAAATCCACCTCCTACCCTTTTCCTCTCTCCCTTTATTCCTGGACTGCAAAACCACCTGAACCTGAGAACCCACACAGATTCTGCCTCATGTACATGAGCATCTGTACTTCTAGAAAAATCTTCCAATTTCATTACTCATTCTAAAATGATTACATCATCTAAATAAATTGCCTCTCAGCATACTATTTATATTGCTTCTTATTCTTAATATTGATTTGCAGCATACAGCCAACATAAATCTAAAATAGAAAGGGGAACTCCTAAAAGGAAGTGCTGCAAAGGGATTTATCACAGTAGAACTTAATCAGATTTGCAAAACTGATTTTGAAAATCACTTCTCTTTGGCTTCAGATTAAATCAGCATTCATTTCAGAAGTGATTCTGTCTACGGTAAGAGTTCACAACTGAAAACATTTTGCTTTCTTTTATCTCATTATATCCAAGCTCTTACACACTAAAACTGTTTAAGTTGTCCAGACCATCTTGGGAATATCTAACTACAAGACTTTCAACAAGAAGTATCATCTTTCAGACCATCCCCAAGCACTTGTCTCAGGTTTCAGCTTCTCAAACCCAATACCACCTGCAGATGAAATGAACTCTGTCAATACAAAACAACTGCACATATATCTCTCCCTGCACCTATATTTTGCCAAGAAATATCCAAGACACAAAATTTGCTTTTTCCAAATGTTTTTGGAATTTAAAAACCCCTGGTCTAGAGGAAGGTGGTGGGAATGGATGATCTCCAAGGTCCTTTCCAGTCCAAACCATTCTGTGCTATCTCCATCAGACTGAAGGGAATTAAATTCTTTACAGCACTACAAGGTGAGGTATTCCACACCTTTAACCATCCTGGTTAACCTGTCCTTTTCCCAATTTTGCTTTTTCTTCTTTGAAACAGGGGAAAGAGCCACAGGGGAAAACCTTTTAAAGTGCATTGTTCAAGGAGCACAACAACCCAATGCGTAACAAAAGTCCAAATTAGATTAAAGGTACAAAAAGATTAGATAAACATACAAAAAGATAAATATCTGACTAATCTATCAAATGATTTGGCTAAAAAGCAATTCTGAAAATTAGTATGGCTAAGAAATTCCTGAGCACATGGTTCCTTCTACCAAGTCAACACATTGCAACCAACATAAATGAGACTGGTTTTTCGTAAAAATACCTGCAAGGTGTTTTATTGTCACTAGTATTTGTGGCACTTTTCTTCCTATATAATATAAAAGAGAGAACCTTCAAGGTGCTTTCCCTTATACAATTAGACTTGCTGCATTTTAATTGGAAGCTTCTGGAAATAAATTTTACAGAGAGACTGCCAAGCCTAAATTAATACTTCACACCATGATGGGTTTTGTTTTACAGTTTTCAAATTACAATCAGCCAGAACTTCTCTGAACTTCTGTTCCACAGGAAGGGCAAAAGTTTTAATGAGACTTTAGTCTGGAGATTACTTTTTAAATATTTTGCAAAATCTGAGGGATTTGGTAAGCACTTGAGATGAAAAACACCACCAGAGTTTGTTTTTGCAGTCTAAGTAAAACTTAAAATGTAAAACTACCAAGAAAGACAATAGTCTCCAAAATGAAGGTCAAGCACCAGTAGCACTGAAAAAACAAAACAGGAAGATTAAACTCACATTTAATTCTTTGACCAGGTACAGTTTACATCTGTATTCTATTTTTCCACAATAAAGCTATTGATCTTCTATTAAAAGTGAAGCAGGACTCCATTTCCAGCCAGCTGCCTAAGAAGAAATGCTCTGGCTACACAAACAAAGCAGCCCCAAATGATCAACAGCGACCCCTTAGAGCTGGGCAGCACTGCCCACCACAGGCTATGGAATTCAGCTTTTCCCCTGAAAGCCAAGCCCTGGAACCCCCAGCAGAGTGCTGCACAGACCCCTGCTCCCTGATTTCCTTCCACAAACAGAAACAGAGCTTCTGGATGCCCAGGAGAGCCCTTGGCTGGTAACCTGACCCGCTGTGTTCTCCCAGGTGGGCTGTGCCAGCCCGGACAAAGAGCTGCACATCCCAACCCCTCTGTGCTTCCAGCCTCTCTCACACAGCATACACCCATGTGAGGCCTAAAAGACTTCAGAAAAACAACAAAATCCCCCCCCACCCTTGCCCCAAAACTACCCCCACAAATTCACTCCCACCCGTAGTCACTGTTTTAAACATCTTTTTAAACAAACAACAACCCCGTAAGCAAGAGGCACAGAATGAGGCAAGCAGCTCTGTTTTTCCAGGAGAGATGGCTGGAGACTTCACCTTTATCATCAAAAAGCATTCAGCTAACAAGAAAATCTGCTCCAAAGAGGAGTTACATCATTGGGTAACTCAATTACCAAGTTGGACCTCACCAGGCTGCCTGAAACTGCAGTGCCAGCCTCAAACAAGCAGATTTTGTTCAAGCTGCAAACTTTGAAATAATTATGGACTCCACATTTTTAGGATCCCAGAGCTGCATTCTTGAGAGCTTAGCCACCTTTCTGTTTCATTAAGGAATAATGTGTTGCAATCCCTAAAAGATGTTACAAATAATAGCCAGAATTGATTTTGCAGCTCACAAAATCTGAGTACATGTAGTGCCAGTCCTTGCTCTTCAGAAAGATGTGTTCATTCTCATTTAGTTACATCATCACAAAATCTGTGTAATGGGAATTTTACAGGCAGCCAGGGAGCTGTGAGGTGCTTCTCAAAGCACCTCAAACATGGAAAATGAGAGCCAATATCCACCTTCTCCCATATTCTTTGGTTTCCCTTAAGTGAAATGTAAATATAATTTCATGTTGTATTTCAAACAGAAATACGGAATCACAGAATGGTTTGGGCTGGAAAGGACCTGTAAGGCCATCTACTTCAAACATTTACCTAGATCAATTAATTACAGCACTATTACTTTTAATTGTCTTTCTAAATGTTCCTCAATGATGTTTAAAAGGACTGTCCAAAGCAAACGTGTAAATAATTTGCTGACTTGCACCTCTTTGTCTTTTATCTCCCAGGTCCATGTAATGTACTAGGAGAAATAACTGATGATAAACCCAAAGTGAAAATAGTTCTGACATTTGTTTCTACATGTCAAAATAACTTCCTGCAATTCTTGACTATACTTGGCTGTACTTCACTAAATATAAAAAAAAATAGCATTTCAGAAGGTTTTCATAGTGTCCCCCAGGTAAACAGAATATTCCAGGTAAGTGTAAAACAGATTAAGATAATGAGTGAAAGTCAAAAAGGAAGGCAGCCAAGTTTCACATTCAGTATCCTACAATTATCATGTAATTATTTGGCTACTAAATACCTACATGCTCTTAACCCACCACAAAAGTGGAATTAAATTAAGTTTATCTTAAATTTCACTGAGATTGAAGGTAAATCTCAGCACTTTATTTGCCTAAGGTGCTCTGCAAAGAAGTACTTTTAAAGAAATGCTCTCCCTTCCCCCCAAAACACCTTCAGAAACTTTTAAAGCATATTTTGTAAATAATTTTACATCACCAAACTATGATGAGTCTATTTTGCACTATTTACATTTCCCCAAGTTCCTTTCTCTTTTTTTCTTGTTTATATCTCCTGATCTGTGCTGTACACAATGGCATTTTATTAAAACAGACTATTGAAACCAAGTTTAGCTTTCAATGTTGTTGCATAAACTTTTTTTTTATGTACATCAAACACAAAGAGGCTGATATGAGATGGTACTTACAGGAAAACTCTACTGGATGGAATTCCAGAAGCTGCCACCAGAATATTAAGAACATTCGACTATTAAGAATATTATTAAGAATATGAAAACTTTCCATAGCTTCAAATATTGCCATTTTATCTCTCCCATGCACTAATATTTAGTACCAGTGACACTAAACTGGCAGAACAGCAACTTCCACATGAGACTGAGATTCCAAAGAATGTTTCTAATTCAAAGTGGATGTGTGCATATTTACAGACTGAGATTCCCTATGAACTCAAAAGGTTGTATGTTCAAAACACTTCACAGGAAAAATTACTTTGTGACTGTAAATAAAATATATAAAAGCAGCTAACATTTACTGGAAACTGCAATCTAAAATTCACTTGGGAATATGCTAATTAAAGACAGTACCACACAGATTGTTCTGGAGCTGGAAGCCAGAATCTGTCTTATCTGTAGAGAGGCTACTCAAAAATGCTAAAAAAAGCAGCACAATTTGAGAAACTTCAGTGAAAAACAGTCATAAAGAAGATTTAAGCTTGTACATTTGAAGGCTATTAGCTTCCTTGAATTTTAGCCAACTTTTTCAACAACTTGATACTTTTGAAGTATATTACAGAAAATAAGTATTAATTGCCTTTCTACTACAAAAAGAATCAGTGTTTGAGGGAATAAAAATTGTATGATTACTGAAATGGACCTTGTTTATTTTGAATGTGCAGCAGACATTCTTAAGGAGACCCTAGCATTAAACTTGGAAAGGGAGATGAAAAAGAACTATGGCAAAAAGATAAAATCCAAGTGGGGGCCTCAAGAAGAACGCTTCATTAGAGACACACCAACTCTGTTGACTTAGGTCTATCTCAAAAGGAGTTTATTTTGGCAGCTGGGAGAAGCAAAAGAATTTAAAAAACCCCAAAAAATAACCAGAAAAAGCAATGAGTGCTTCAATCATGTGGATCCCATATCTTTCTCTTGAAGGGCTGCCATAAACTGACAGCATTTCTTGAGTTCATTAAATTAAATGTATGAAATGAAGTGTTAAAGTTTGTTTTCTTATATTTATTGTAAGGTGACAAAATCACAGGAAAAATATGCACAACCTAATAGATCATACCCATGCTTTACCCTTAGAGGCACAGAATTGTCACACTGATATCAAATAGCTTTAAACACTCATTAATTCATTAAACATTCCTCATTAATACCTCACTAGCTGGAGTCACATCTACAAGAACAGCTTTCATCTGTAGCTTATGGACATTTGCCACAGGAAAACTAAATTAATTCCCTATCAAAGGGGCTTCTGCTATGTAGTTATCAAAGTAAAACCACCACACACCATGTTTACTTAATAGAAAAAATAGATAAACAAAATTAAATTTAGAGAATTGAAATGAAAGTGAGCATGTTTTAATTTTTTTTCTGTACAACTACACAGAAGGAAGCAGAAAATTAAAATCCAAGAGAATTAGAGTACCAGCATGATAGAAATGGGTGTGAGGAGTGCACAATCTTTCATTTTCATTTTATAGAAACATTGGCTATGGTTACGAGGTGCCAAACAGTGAACCAAGGTAAATTAGTTTCTTATCCTTCTGTGTAAATGACAAGAAATTATTTCGTGACATAAAACTCACTTCAACTCCAACCTGACTTTTCTCACCCTTTTAAGCAACAATTATAAAGGATGACACATGAGGAAAGCAGGGATATTCTATCTATTATAGAATATAGGTATATTATATCTATTATTATTATCAAGTATATTATATCTATTATATCTATAATATCCATCTATTATTTTTCAGGTCTATAATAGCCATATATTATTTTTCAGGTATCTATGAAGTCTCCTTTTTCTCACTTTATCCATGCACAACACCTGCATTGCTCTCACAGTTTCATCCAGCTGCACATTCCCAGCTCCTGGATAAAACTGTCCAGGACTGTGCACCAACAGGGCACATGGAAACCTGCTTTTCTTGCTGCCCAGTTTCTCTGCATTTTTGACCTTTTTGACTCTTCTCTGCCTGCATGTCTGCCTCCAGAGATGTTGTGTTCTGTGCTTACTTCCAAGCTCTTTTTCCCCAGTGTACAGGCTTTCCCCTTCTTTCCCAGTGTCTCTCCAATGACTCTGCAGAGAGTTTTGCCTGGAGTCCCACACCTTCCAAAACTCAACCCTTCATCCCACTCAGAGCCCCTTTTCCAGCTCAGCCCTACAGATCAGCTCTCCCTGTGTGACTGCCCACACCATCCACACCACTGGAACACTACTCCTGTCCTGGATTTCCCCAAAGTCCTGCTTCAGCCTCCAACAGGGTTTTAAAAAACCAGCCAAAGGAGAACTTGCCAAAATCCATCCAGACTCTGAGGGCAAGAAAATAAGACCTTCCCAGGGAAGTCTGGGTGAGGGTAGCCTTATACTGCATAAATAATTTCATGCTTTTCATGCCCAGCTACCGACTCAGCCTGTGGAATATTTCAAGACATAATAAATAACAGACTAATTGACAGCTTTGCAAATTGTGAAACACTGATATTCACAAGTTGAAATATACTCCTAATTAAGAATTCAGATGCATAGATGTTGGCTTTAGATTAAGATATGCTATGTGGGCTTTTCAAACTTTACACAATTAGATCATGTTGAAAAACAAGGTCACTTTAAAATTTGCCAGTCCAGCTTTTTTCATTTCTAGCTGCTTTCATACATCTAGGAACAAGAAATAATATTCTGAAGCCAGTAATTCAGAACAGTATGAGATTTTTAACTTCAAGCCTTTCTACCAATACATGGCACACTAGACAAGTTTTTTAAGCCCAGCAATGAAAAATTGAGTAAAGCCATGTAATTCATCTTCAGTCATTCAACACTGAAATGCCATAGCCCAGCACTGAAGAAACAACCTCAAAACCAATGGCACATACAGCAAATAGATATTAACAATAACTTTAGGATAGGAGAAAAAGAGTAAAGTTGCAGAACAAAGGGAGACAACAGCACATAAAGTTCATTAGTGAAACCTACATCCTGACTAAATAATATTGTGAAATTCATGGTAATGTATCAAATGCACACACAAACATGCTATTCACACTAAAAAGCTGCAGGAGGAAAAAAGGCAATGATAAATCTCAGTCTTTCAGTGTCTACAATTTGTATTACAAGGATAGAGTAATGCACCTCTGCCAAAAAATCTAAACCCACTCGTCTCCCTTACATGTGCAGATTAAAAACGGAATAAATAAATACAGAGGCTCACTTTACCAGTGTTCCAAGCATGTGTTAGAACTTAAACCTTAACAGCAACCAAAGCAACAGCTATCTGCACAAAAGATCAATGAGTATCTGTACAAAAATTCCAGACCATCAAAACACGTGTGCTTTAAAAGAAGTTTCTTCTATTGTCCCTAAAAATGTTTATTTTCATAGTAAGTTTTCATTCAAGAAACAAGCATTCTAATTTTAGGTCCGTTTTGTTTGTGGAGGGTTTGTTAAACAAGCCTGCTTTGTTTGCTGGGAGAGGGGAATCTGTAAACAAAGCCTCTGTGTTCTCCCAGAGTCCCTTCTCAGCAGGAGAGCATCCGACCACCTTGGGACCATCCTGGCACGTGGAGCTCCAGCCACAGGGCTGAGCTGAAGCCATCCCTGCACCAGGTCAGAACAGACAAAACCCTGGGTGCAACACCATGAGTTTTGCCACCCCAGAAGAGATGGCTTGTAGTGTCCCAGACTGGAAAAGTGGGGGTGAAGTGGGGCCACATCCACCTCCATCCCAAGCAGCTGTGAGAGGCAACAGCCCCAGAATCCAAACTGCCACCACAGCCCCTACCAGCTCCCATCATCCTGGAATCACAGAGCCATGGAATGGGTTGGGTTGGAAGGGATTTCAAAGCTCAGCTCATTCCACTCCCCTGTCATGGGCAGGGACAGACACCTTCCACTATCCCAAAACCTTGTCCAGCCTGGCCTGGAACTCCCAGGGATGGGGCAGCCACAGCTTCTCTGGGCAATCTCAGAGTACTCTACAGTAAAGAATTTCTTCCCAGTATCCCCTCTAACCCTGCCCTCTGGCAGTGGAAAACCATTCCCCCTGGTGCTCTCCCTCCATCCCTTGCCCAAGTCCCTCTCCAGCTCTCCTGGAGCCCCTTCAGGCACTGGAAGAGGCTCTGAGGTGTCCCCAGAGTCCTGGACATATTTGCCTCTCCTCTCCTCCCCTCTTATCTTCTCTCTTCTCTCCTCTCTCACTCCAAACTGAAAACCAGGCTGTAGCTACATTAGTTGTCAGAAAAAATACTGAACTGAGAGCGCTCCAGGGCTTCAATGCATTCCCTCTGAGACCATGCTAGATGTAAGAAACTGATGGAAGAATCCAAGAATAGGGACACTAAACAAATGGAGGAATAAGATACAAAGCATGGCCAGATAGAGATGTACTGAATTTTTGTTAAGCTGTTTTGCAGGAAATAACTGCCTGAGGACACAATACAGTAAGAATAATTGTATCCTTTCAACATGTTCTTTTTGACATAGACTTGTTTTCAAACTCCTCCTAATGTTATTAAACTCTGTCTCCATAATTATAAACAAAATATAAAACTTGTAATCCTAGGATTCTTGTCAAGTAAGTTCATTTTTATCACACAAGCTGAACAAAATGAAATTATATGGGAGGTTTTGCAGCAGTCATTCCTTGTGCAGCTTTGCATCCATTAAGCTTGTGGCCCTGTAAAACTGCCCAACACTTCTCTCAGCTGGGCAGAACACGTTCCCCATTATGCCTCCATCTGAATTATTAACATTTAAGGTACACAAATGTCTCCTTGCATGTTTAGGAAAACAGACTGTTTAACATTATGTATCCCCAAAGTCTTTGAGCTGAAACATCAACACTTCAGTTTTCTCTTAATGCCAGATGTTTGAAAACTTTGCTTTATAAACACCTTCACGTTAAAAAACAAGTTTGGAGGCAAGTGGGCTGGAATTAGTAACTATACTATAGGCTGTGTAAGTCCTGATCATCCCAAAACTTGGTATTTCAAGGGTGTATTAAACACCCACCCAAATACAGGATTAGGGGAGTATTAAATTAGAACTGCACTTACAGAGGTTAAGCACTTTGTTGCCATTCTAACAGTTCACAACCCCTGCTTTTCAGAGTTAAAAATAACTCAAAATTGCCCAGGCAATTTTATTTTAAAATCAATAAACTGCACCCTGTAGTCATGGGCATGCATATCTGGAAACAAGAAAGCAGCTTCATGCACTTCCCTGCACTTTTAAGACACTTCTAAAATAGACAGCTAAGTGCTATAAACACTTGTATGCTTAGCATACATTATGTCAGCATTTGTTGGCATAATATAAGTTTAAATTACAAAAACTGTAACCAGTTTGAGTCAAGTAAGTTGAATGGAGATCTGCATATCTAAAGGACAGCAGCCAAAAATGCTCCTAAATATTTCTGCCTCAAAATATACTCTAACATCTCTCCACCTTCCTGCTCTTTTCCCTGAATGGAAGACGGTTTAAAGCAATTAACAAGCCACACAGTGCTAAGTGGTAAAGACTAAAATGGAAAGAACATAAGAAAAAAAATCATTAAATAAATCATGGATACACTGCCCATACTATCACTAAGCACCCCTTGAGAACACTAGCCCTAATAGCTTAAATAAATAAATAAAATCAATCATCAGTGGAACAAAAAGCTCATCTTGTCTTCTGTCCATTCATAGAACAACAGTGCATTTCTGTTGGGACAAAGACAGATTTTGGGTGCTATGTACTTTTGCTCCACAGACCCATTCTTTTTCAATTAATTAACAATGGAGTCATTTTCACACCCTTTTTTGTCATCCCATCTCAGTGTTATTTGTGAAAACGTTTTCATTCTGAACAAGAGAAGGGGAGGAAGCAAACAGCATCCTATGCTGTTAAAAAGGATGATCTACTCCCCTGAAACCTTCCTAGTAAGAATCCCCAAATTGTCCAACACATCTAACACAGCAAATAACTACTCTGAACAGTTTCAGCCATTCCTTTTAGAACAGTTCCACTCTTCAGATGAGAACAACTAAACAAAATAAGTTTTTGGCAGTGGTTAATTCCCACAGGACGAGCAGAAACCTCGGGGCAGTGTCTGAAAACACCAAGGCGGGCTTTGGGCTTGTTGATTTTTTTTGTTTGTTTGGTATCTTGGTGGGTTTTTTTAATTTGCACTGGAAAAGACAACTCATCAAGCTCCCAGGTCTCCACAATAAGGCAACATTTAAAAGCCTTTGGGAACTGATTTTATTAGATTAAGAAAAAACTTTAAGAAGCTGTAAAAAAATATTTCATTCTTCCACTGACCCTCCTGCTTGGGGCCCTGCTCTTTGCAGCCTCCCAGAGCCCTCAAGGATTTTTTCCTTTGGGAAAACTCAGCACCACCCAAGAGCCTGCTAAGCTCCACAAACTTCTGTCTCTAATACAAATTAAAAAGAGCAGAGATTTGTTTTTAAATTACTTGCATCTAAGTTACAGTGGTGGCTACCACAGGATAACATGAAATAATCTGCTCCCCTACCAGGGATATGCTGGTGGTGTGAAAAGACAATTAATTACCATCATCTGCAACCCAGTACTATCATAGCCTTGCTCTAGGTTTTAATTCTTCATTTTTTACTTTGAGCTGTCACTTCAGGTATTTACTGTGATACTATAAATAATAATTTGCTACTGTAAGGAAGAAACAATTCATCCAGCAGATCTCCATAAGCACTGGAAAGAAAAACCATAAAACCCTTTATGCCCTGTCAACTCATTTAATGCAATATTCTGCAAGTTAAATGCAAGTTTGAACACAGACTTAGCTAAAGCAGAATGGACAGCAGAGAAATTCAGAGAAATTCAATGGCATAAACACATTTTCTTTCACAGTCACGTAGTCACGAACCTTGACACTAAAAATAACTCAGCCCATATCCCAATTTAGCCCATTCTGAAAACTTTGTAGTTGCACAATTCCCTTTTCTTCTCCTTTCCACCCTTTCTCCTTGCCTGCAGAGGTTGCTATCTTCTTCAGCACAATGAAGGCAGTAACTCATACTATATAAACAAATGCTACAAGCTGACCTCAGCAGCTGAGGACCTAATTTTAGCCACCATTCTCTAGGACAAAAATACATTGGCTGATGAAAATCTTGTAGGCTGCATAAAAAAAATTACAAAAAGCTTAGAAAATGAGAGTTGGAGAAGGAATTGAGGGGTATTTTTGGTGGATGGCTGATTGGGATTTTTTCAGAAGCCCATGAAGAGACATGTTGGTAGCCATCAGGTTTAAAAAGAATGGTGTTGCTAAAAACCCTATAAAATTAAACACAACAACAACAAAGAAAGAATAATCTTATTCTTTAGGAAGAAAAGCTTAGGTGAGACATTAAGAAAAAGAATTTCAGTGGGATGACCACTAAAGAACTAGAAAAGATAAGAACATCTCTGCCTTGGTGTGAGTATATAACAATATATAACATATATAATATGTATATATGCTATACATATTATATATGTTATATATTGTTATATACTCACAGCAAGGCAGAGATGTGCAGGAGTGTATCAAGGGAGGACCTTGGCTCACATCCTACAGGTTTTAAAAGTTAACACAAATATAACTGAACCTGTACTGCAGCAAGGGATGGACTACACAATCCATGATTCCACTTTTCCCTCCTGGCTCCACATCATTCACCTCTATAGGATTCTGGGACTAAAATTCCCATCCAAGTACTGATGTGGTACTTTTTACAAACTAGACTGTGTATAACATCAGGGTTGAGGATAAATAATAGAGCCTCATTAATACAGTCTGTTCATTAATTATACTTTTACTTGGAGACTCTGTACAGTCAGCAGCTAAACAAACTCAGACAAAAAAAAAATCATTCATAATAATGAATTGTTATCTAGATTACATGGAACACTTCAGAGGAGTGTACTGTGATACCTCTGTAAAATTAATAAGGTCTTAGTTAAACCAGACTTCATTAAAGTATCTCCCATTAAACCTTTCCTGGAAAATTGGAGAGAAAACATCTCTTGTGTAGATTAACTGGCTTGTCAGCCAGCTCCTACTGTAAAGACCACAAGTGAAATATGGCAGAGCCAGGAAAAGCAGGAGCTCCAGGCTTTCAGACCAAATAAATTCCACTTGACAATATTGCCTAATTAGAGCAAAAATAATCAGCAAAATAGCAAAAATACGAGCGGCTGGATTTGAAGTTAAATGAGAAATCCAATGCTCCAAGTGTTGCCATCTTCAATAAATGTGGTGCACAGATAAAATTAACCAGTTTCTAGGACTCACACCTTGGTGAGAGATTTGACTTTTCTGTAGGGCACACGAATTTTAATATTTTGTTCAACATCTGAACTGGCCTGGCTGTGAACAGCTTTACACAGGGACTGTGTCAGGAAAAGTGAAGAGCATTATGTCCATAAATATGTTTTCACCTTTTCCATCACAGCACTGCACAGTGTCCATCCCTGAATATTCAAATTAAATCACTTTTGGGAATTCTCACAAAGAGACAGTTTACAAAGACAAAATTCAGAATACAGGGTGTTAAATAGCGTTTGAGGACCATCCAAAATAATTAAATCAACAGAACTGTAGCTGATGAAGCAGCACTACATCAATTCATTTGCTTGACAGAAACCTTTAAAATACTCTCAGTTCCATGCACTCTTACAGTTACTAGCAAGGACTAATGGGTTTGTAGAATTATAATTGGCAAATTCTGAAATGGGAATTTTGACCTAATTTCTCACATGAAGGAAAAAACTGAAGACATTTCAATTGTGAAATATATTATTCTCCCTTAAAAAAAAAAAAGACCAAAAACCAAAAAACCAAAGCCACCCAAACAAAATCCCCAGCTCTTTTGTCTCTGCATTTCACAATTTACAGTTCTCAGTTTAACTGCCAGTGGTTGCTATGGAGTCCCCAAATGAGCCTTCAACTAAGATTTAGTGTAAGTCAGAAATAAGCAGGGAATTTATGACTATGCTGAGTCATGAATTAGACATGATAAATTTCCACCAGCTGCCATCATTCAGAGGATGGTTTGTCTCAGGTTTATTAACATGATCCTGAATGAATCTTCTTAGCAGCTCCCTTTGACAGAAACAGGGAAGTTACCTGTAGTAATTCTGGAAACATCCACCAGCACAGAACTGACCAACAATTTAAAAAACTGTGCCTCTTACTCCTGGGTTTTTAAGGTAGGATTTTAGCTCATTTAAATCTTACACAAATTAGCAAAATCACATTTATTAAGAAAAAATGATAGTGAAGTTGTCCCAAATTAACAAAATTCCTGTAACAAGTAAAAGGTGTAGAGTACATCCCTGCTGATGTGCAAATGTAGGTAGTTAATGCCACATGAATCACATTTCTATGTTCATTCTTTACAACATTTGAACTGGGAATCCTGATATACAGAATATGGTTGGGTTTTTTATGGACCAGATGAAAATAACTTGATCCAAACCAAGTTTATTTTCTCAAGGTGCAATAATGAGAAAGAGACTTGTTGATGTCAGAGGTCAGCTGAGACCCACAGAACAAACATCATCTGCCCTGATAAAAGCCTGGAAATAATAGTCAAACATAAATATCCATATTACTTTCACTTCATTTCTGCTACAAACTTCAGTCATCTTAAACTCCAGAAACAAATAAAAAGAAACATGGATTTCTAACATTAAGAATATAAACATTTCTAACATTAGAAAAATAAATCCCCAGGGACATGGTCACTTCTGTCCCAAGCGAGTTCTAACTGACAAAAAAAGTAATTGAAAATATTTTACCAGGAGAAATCAAGTTAAGCAAAAAGACACAGCTGGGGTCTGTGTCTGTTTTTAGAAGAAAAATGGGATTGTAGAAAAATGCCATGTAAAATTCAGCACAGCCTCAATACCTGTACTGAGGAACAACTGTAATAATTTACCAATTATACCCAGTAAAAAACAACAGTTTAGGAAAAAAAATAAAGAAGCAATTGAGTAATTGCATTCATTATCTTTATCTGCTATGAAAACATGGAAATTTACACAGACACGATATTCTGCTTTACATAATTACATTTTCAGTAGAAATCCCCTGTCAGCATTCACTTATGGCTGTTGCTATCCAGAATGGAGAATCTCTTTATTCCTGCTTGCAGAGCTCATAATAATGTGGTTTTCACAACCTCTCTACAAGTGTCTTGAAGAAAAAAACAAACCTCAAACACTTTGTAAGAAGCTGTTAAAAGTAAAGGAGAAAAGATTTTAAATATTCATCACTAGCATGACATCAAGAACTAAAGAACTAATAATTTTTCACCCATGGTGTTTTTATTCTGTCCCACATTGTGATAGCTGTTTACTCCAACATGTTAAGTTCCATTTATTTGGTGCAGGCTTTCAGATAAGCAAAAGTGAAAGGAAAAAGCTTTTATGGAGGAAAAGTGAAAGGAAAAAGCTTTTATGGAAGGAAGAAACAAAAGGAAAAAAGATTCTAAGGGACTCTGCAATCCTGAAAAGGGCACCTGCCTTCTGGCATCCAAAAACCAGACATCCCTTCTAGTCAAACACATGTGATAAAATACACATAGAGAGATAAGAACTTATTGCACCAGATAAAACCTGAAGGAACATTAAAGCAGCTTGATTTTCACATTTAACACATGTACATCAAGTCAATCATGCAAAATCCTTTTGGAAGTCCTGGTCACTCTAAAAGACTTTTCTCAAAATCCCTTTGGGTTTTAATGCCCAAACTCCAGCAGAATTCAGAGGAGTCTCTCTTCAGGCACATCAGAAGGAGCAGCTGGTTAAGGTCAGAGCTCTGAAGAAATCAATGTCAATTTTAGCTGCTGATGTAGAGGAGGATCCCAGGGAAGTCCAGGGAGAAAACGGAAGGAAGGCAGGAGAAGGATAAAAATAATTTTAATAAGACACACACAAAAGCAGGAATTACCTCCTCATTCTCAGCACTTTACTATTGTAGGTTTTTGTCTTTATTATTTGCTGTTTGTTTTTAATGGTCCTGCCAAAAAAAGCAAAACCACTGTCTTGCCAAAGCTTCTACTGCTTTCTTAAAAAATGGTTTTACAATGCAGATACTTCACTTCTTTGTTGTCAAATGGTGCTGCAAGCAACAACTTGGCACTCTATAACAAACACTGACTTTTCAGGATATTTAGTTGACTCTTTATGACCTGTTTACATAAAAAGTTGTTTTTTAGTAATTGCAATGCAGATTTATTCCTATAAACTTAAAAAATTAATCCTGGAAAAGCCACTAGTTTCAGGGCAACTCCAGTCCTCCAAACTACTCCAAGCTAATCATATTTTTTCCATTTTAAGGTAAATAGTAAGACCAATAAGAAAAGGAGACTAAAAAGAATAAAACAATAAAGAATAAAAAGAATAATAAAGATGATAATAACATAATAAGAATAATAAAGAATAAAAAGATGACACATGGAGGTATGAAAGCACCAGCTCTTTTTGTGTGGAACTGGTGACATGTTTAGCGAAGCTTTTTGCTGGTCAGAGGCAGAACCATAACAAGCATGTGCCTACACCCCCCCAAAATCCCAGAGGATCACATTAAATCTCTTTTCATCACAAATTTCACTTTACACAGCAAATCTGAGCTTACTGAAAACATTCATTAAATTCCATAGTGAGACATGGTGAAAGAGCCTGGACAGGGGAAGATGAGCCAGGCTCCTGGGGATCTTGTGGACGTGGACATGCAGGACACCACTGGATGCATTTCACTGCTGCACGAGGAGTGATGCTGAAATTCCTGAAAGCAGCCAAAGAAATTGGCTCTCAAGTGCCATAAAATTCCATGGGCACCACTCACAACCACAATCAGTCTGAGGTATTTAGTTTAAGAATGATTAATCACAGTTGAATCAGCCTTTTGTTTCTTTTCTGACATTTCAGAGCCCTTTCTAGTATTCCATCTATCTGAAGTCTGGCCATGACTTGATACCAAAGGAGACTGTTTGAAATCATTCCATTTACTTTGGCCTGCATACAAGTCTGGATAAAGGTTTCAGTCAAAACACCTCTTCACATCATGGAATGGCCTTAAAATGGCACACAGAGATAACAAAGCACAAAGACATTAAATCTGCTGTGCACTTCCAAGTGCTCTGAGAGTTATTTACCAGCACCAGTGGGGTGGCCTCCAGGGGAAGCACATCCTTGACCCAAACAAGGAATGATCCATGCTCCAACTTTCTATCTTTCTATATTATTAACAGATAAATATGGTCAGGTGTAAATGTTCAGCAAATTTCTATCAATGCTCAGTACTCTGAAATTGTATCACCCAAAAGCAATGATACATTTAAAGAGAAAAGGCACTACATTCACAAGATCTATGCAAGTACCAACACCGAAAAAGCCTCACAAACTCAGAAGTAAGGAAACTCACATGGAAAATGTCACCAAATCCTTCCCAGCACAAGAATTTAGAGGAGAAAGGGATTTAAGGTCAACTGAGGCCAAATGGCTAATGCAAGACAGCAAACACACTTATTATTTATACCAGAAACACAACCTCAAAATCCATTTAATGTCACCCACCATGAGATTCAAAATCAGTGTGAAAGGACTGCAATGGAAAGAACAGAAAGGACCTTAAAGAGTTCAGAAGTGACTGGAAAATGTGAATTTAGTAACATAGAGCCACAGAGTGACATTTTTTACTTGAAGGATGCAGGATAAAACAGACAGAATATCAATCCAGGAAGAAAATCCAAGGTCCTCTCAAGCATTTCTCTGACATGGCTGTTTGCTAAAGGGGCTTCTTTTAGTTCTGTAATTCCATAAATATGCTTGCAAATTACTGCATTTAACTGAAAACATTAACAAGTACACAGACAGGACTTAAACACAAGAGAAGCAACCCTGAGACCAACCTCATTTTCAAGTAAAATACTTTCTTTATGCTTAAAACTTCATCACATACTCCAAAATGCATTAGGAAAAAGACTTTGCATCTTATGACTCTTGGAAAATTTTCCAGAAGCCTATTTTCCAATGTGAGAACTACCACATCTAACAGAGCCTGAGAAGGTTTCCCACAAGGCCGTGAATTTCTTCAGAGAACCATTTAAATCTTGTATTACCCTAACTTACCCAGAAACAATGGAACAAAGCCATTGCTTAAGGTTTTTCACTGGATTTTTCCATATTAACATAATAGGACTACAGGAATCCTTTTGTCCCAATTTAATGTAGATTTTATTTTACCAGTTTGTAAATATTAACCTATATATGGGAAAAAATCTGAGAGGGGCTGGGAACTAAAAGATACCCTAATTTTGCAATGAAGTCCCTTACTCCACTGTCCTAAAATTGCATTGCAATCAATGTTGGCTGCTGGGGAACAAAAGGAATGGGAACAGTGAGTCCAAAGGGAGCTTTATTTTAAAAACCTCTGTAATTATGTCTGATCCATGAGTTAGTTGATACTCTAACCATTCATCTTCCTGCCTGAGAATCCAGAATTCTCCAACTCTGTTACTGTGCCAGAGGAATCCCAGCTCTGGGATCTGCTTCCAGGACTTTCAGACCTCCAATCTTCCACTGGATTACACCCCATTCATACACCAAATTGTACCAGTTGAGGAAAGAGAACCCTGCAGATGGAATGGTCACACACTGACCCCCAATAACTATCCCCCAAATCCTGTGCCTTCACTGTAAATAAATGCTCTGCTCTCATAAGACACTTCTCATACAGAGAATTGCTCCTGAGTTCAGCTTCCATTTCTGAAGTTCCCAAAACAAATAATTTGCAAATAAAATTACAAGAAAAAAGCCTAGTGGATAGCTTTCCAGCTCCTTCTCTTTCTTTCTTTACCTGACACCAGTTTAACATCAGTCACCCACAGCCTGTCACTCTTCCACATCAGTATCATAAAGGGAAAGGAGCCTCTAACTTCTCTATTAAACTGCAATAAAGCAAATCCTTATCATGAAATGCCTCCAAGTCAACCAGGCATTACTGAAATTACTTAATCTGCAAAGTCAGTACTTCCCCACCCTACTTCACCACTCCCAATCACTTACAAGAGCAGCAGCATTATCCAGATGCATTTCAGAGCTTAGCTTGGTAATTTGGTTCTGGTGTTCTGTTTCAGTGAGGGAAAAGTGGAACTAGAGAAATAATGTCAATCTGATTTTCAATTTCATTACTTTTGTCTATTTCTCAAACAAATGCATCCGGGAAAGGAAATATAAAATAGAACAAAGGCCCTTGCAATTCATTTACTAGATTACTGCTGTCCCAGCAGAGAGCATTATGTGTGTTCCAATCACACAGGTATAGGCTTCTCTTCTTATCCTCCCCAGTCCCTGCTCCAGCTTTAATTACCCAACACATTGAATTGTGTAGATTTCTGAAAGACTAAAATGTATATTCTACCAAATCACAGTCATGTCAAATAGTCATTAATTCTAAGCAGGGGAAGAAAAAGAGCTTTTGTGAAGGAAACAAAAAGTAAAATATTCCCACTACAATTTAATCAATTTCCATTATTTAAGAATGAAATCTAGAAGCATTGTGGGAGTGTTGTATTCTTGATGCAATCATTTTCAAACTGCAGCACAGACTCAACAAAACATCGTAATAAATAATACAAATGTGGAGTGTGTCACTTAATGCAGTGCCTCATGTATGAGCTTCATTTAATCCACGTACACAAAGTTCATTTCTTTAGTAAAGCACTACAAGCAGCTGAACCCAAATTTTCTTGGCCATGGTATCTTTCACAAATGGGGTTTGTTTGTTTTTTTTTCTCTGCCATTATTGCCAGATTTATTTTTTAAGTGCCCTGGTAAACGACATCCACTCATTTTACAAGTCTTGCACCATGCAGGTTGTAGAAGAGACAAGGGATGTTAAATTGCAGTGTCTCAATATAAACAAATCACCCCAAATGTCTAAATATCTCCAAAGAGTAGAGGAAGTAATCAAAACCTTTGGTTCAAGCTGGTGATGTGACAGTCTCTAAGATGATTCAGATGAGAGAGGGCAGATTTTTCCAACTCACTCATCTTCTTCCATCAAATTTAATATTCTCTTTGTTTGGCCAGCAGATGGACATGAAAATTCAAGCTGGCAAAGGGGACACACACACACACACAAACACATCATCTACCAAAACAAGAGGGATTTGTTATTTTCAGAAGACTGAATCCTCATGGCATAACCAAGCTGAAATTCCTTCACAACCATCACTTTAACAAGCCTCACAATTTTTGGCCATTTGAAAACACTGAAGATTTTTAGCACATTTTGAGAGGGGAAAAAAGGAAATGAAAACACTTTGCCTCTTTCTCTAGATTTTGTGAATTTTTAATCTTTCCACATTATTAACAGATAAAAATGGTTACATGTAAGTGTTCAGCAATTGCTATCAACGTTCATTACTCTGAAATTGTATCATATTAATATCCAAAAGCAACGATGCATTTAAAGAGAAAAGGTACTACATTCACAAGATCTAAAACCACAAGAGAGACACTCTTAGGCACTGAGGTCTGAACAAAGGTGAAGCCACCAGGGGTTACAAGGCAGCCAGAGTGGTTTCTGTAAATGTTCTGTGGGTTTTCCTGATCCTCTCCTCAAAATCTGCTCTGCCTCAAAATCTCTGCTCACCAAACTTCTCACTGGTTTCATGGGCAGAGCCTCTAACAAAAAATAAAGAGTAAAACCCAGCCAAGCCCAAGAAGACATCTTATCACTGCCTGGAGTCACTAAGCAACAGGTACAAATATGCCAGCCTCAAAAAAGGAGAATTTTAGTGTACTGAAAGAGACACTGTAAACATGAGATAGCCAGGTAACCAAGTGACAAACATTATCTGACAGCCTTGAAAACCTCTCTTAAGCCAAGATGTAATAAATAGCACATGCAACTAAATTGGAAAAAAAAAATCTCTAAGCCAAGTTAAATAGTAACCAGCATTCAAATTTAACCATATAAACTCTGCATTAAAATCCAAAATGACAATTACAAAATATTCTATTACTATGAACACTGTCAAAAGCTTTGAATAACAGCACACTAAGGAAATAAGTGAAAACACACTTTACCTTGTATCTCATTTTGGGGCATGAATGAATGTAGAAGCCCATATAATAAAAACAGAGATCAGGAGCTTTTACACAAAGCTGTCTGGTAAAAGCAATTTCCCTGTCAGGGGAAAGAAAAGACTAATTACATTTGAATACAATTCTTAAAGCCATTTTACCTCTTCATATTGAAACATTTTACAGCTATCTGGCACTTAATCTACGACTTATAAAATCCCAAACATAATAAACTGAAAATTATTACTCATAAACCTAACAAACAAATCATCAAAATGCACAACACCATGTCAGGCTTAAAAATACTTTAATTTTTGTGTTTTAGTCTGCCAACTGTCTGATTTAAAATCTAAATAAAAATGATTAAGACCCTCTGTTTAATATGTTTCTTGTCAATATTTGTGTACATTGGAATTCTACAGAAACCTACTGGTATTCTGGAATTCTATTGGGCAACATGGCTCAGGAAAACATCAGAGTATTTTTGAAAAATAATCTTCAAGGATAAGCCTCTTGTTTGTTCTATCATTTATGCTCCAGCAATTTGCATGCAAAAGCATTCATCTTTATGCAACAAAAGGTATTGTTACCCATCCCATGTTTGTCAGTATGATTTTCTCATTTATTCTGAAAGAAAAATATCAATGTATTCCAAAAAAAGTTTGCTTTTTATTTTACTGGCACAAGGAAAGCACTGTTACTACAAAGACTCAGCCACTGCTTCCTCTATAAATGATCATTTTTGCAGCATTTCTATCTGTGCAGATCACTCCTGTAACAAATTGGATAAAAAATGGATGCTGGTTTTACTTTTTGTGTCAAAGGGATAAGAAGATGTCCCTGCTCACTGCAGGGGAGCTGGAATAGATGATCTTCAAAAGGTCTCTTCCAACACAAGCTATTCTCTGATCCAAGATATGAGTACATTCATATAGGAAGCATCTACAAACACTGGAAGCAATTTATCACTTAAAATTAAATTAGTGTTACTCAGTATTTCTTGATTTTATTTTCCTGTGGCAAGACTGGCATTCCCAAGCAGTTTCTTCTCCCCTTGCTCTCTACTTACATGCCTACATGTTTCAAATGATGCTCAAATCCCATCCTTTCTACAACTCAGCAGCAACAATTCTCAGAGTGGCATGAAGTGGAAGCGACAGCAATGCAGTCCAACCTCCTTGGAGTAAAATTGGCAACAGCTTTGAAGGTATCAGATTCCTCTGCAACTTCCTAAGTCCTCCCTAACTCAACGTTTTTCTTCCCCTTTTTGAAAGAAGAACGAGGTTGGCTCCCTCCAGGACTGTTGGGAACTCATTTTTATTGCCTTAAATGCTGCAGAATTTACAAGCTGCTTTTCCACAAGTTGAACCATGCACACATGGTGCAGCTACAAAGCTTTAAATTTATTATGTAGAAAATTTAAAATCATTTAAAGAATTTGTAAGCATGGATTAGGTCAGTCTATTATTACATAAAGTAATGTGACATTACAAATACTAAAAAACAATCCTTAAGAGGACTTAGTATTTTATATGTTCATCTTGCAAGGAAAAAAATTACTCTAATTTCAAGGAGCTAACATTTGTAATGGAATAGTTCTAAAAATCTGAACCATTAAGAGAAAAAAAGATCAATTCTAAGTCATAGGAGTTCCAATGCTTTTCCACATTTGTTAATTCTGATTAATTCTATAAAATTATCAGATCCTAATCAAAATCCAATCAAATTCAGATTAGACCTTTGAGATATTAAATTGCACGTGGTTTATTAATTACAGAAAAGGTTTATGAACTAATTGTGGTAAGAAGTTTCCTTCAAGTGCTGTTTGTGCTTCACATAGCTCAAATGTGCCCTTTACCCACCCTGGAGGGTGACACTGAACAAGAGCTGCGAAGGTGGAGCAGGAGCCCTTGGAGAAAGGGGAAAGCTGGATCTCCCAATTCCAGGGCTCCTTTTGCACCTGACAGAGTGCAGTGCAAATCCCCACAGGTGAAAAGATTCATGCTGCAGCTTCTCAGACTTGTACACAGACATGTCTGGCACGAGGCTCAAACCCAGCTGCTTCATGAGAACATCACATTTGTCTGTGGCCAACTTCTTTCATATAAACAGAGAAGCAAAAAAGGTAAGGAAAAAATAGAGTTACACAAGTATTTCCACTCATTTATGGTGGATATTTTTCACTTATAGTAACAATGGAATCATAAAATTGCCTAGGGAAGAAAAGCAGTAACTTGCAAATTCACATACAAGTTTTGTTCACAGTGAAAAGCAATACCCACAATTCCTGCTGTTTTGCAAGACCATGTTGGATAGTTAATTTAAGGCTTTAAAATTCATAGGATTACTCTCTCCATCAGGCTTTCTGAAGAGAAAGATAATGAGATTAACATACCTGAAAAATATACATAGTGCTAGTACAGCAGGAGAGCACTAATTCAGTAGACAATGCTTTTTAGGTACTCTGTTATTTATGACCTCAATGTGCATAAAACTATAAAAGTGATTAATTTCATTTGGTAACTGGGCTTAGAAAAAGGTCAAAGGAAAAATTGTTTCTGTACAGACCAAAAAAATTGGCTTTTCCTGCTGAAACTAAGCAATATTAAATTATTTTCAGTGGCATAAAAACGAGGCATTTCGTTTCTGGGTGTTTTCTTAACCTGTAAAAGTATTTAGCTGACTAGAAAGTTACATCCCCAGTCAAGGATGACAATTAAAAATTTACCTGATAGGCAACCAACCCCACAACTGTTTTGCTAAAGGTAGTGTTTCTAGTATATATTTAGACTAAAAATAAAACTCCAAGTTTAGAAACAAGTATTAATTCCATCCAACCAGATAAGGAAAACATTCTCTTACCGTAATGCAGAGTAGACTCCCAAAGATAAGAAAGAAAAGTCTGGGTCGTAGTACAGATAGACTGAGGACACACAGTAGGGCAGGATATCAATCACACCAACAGCAATTATCTTCCCATCCAGCCAGTACTGCTGGTGGAAGGAGCCATAGCCACATTCTGGTCCATTTGGGACATGCTCTGCCTAAGCAAGAACAAGAGAGGGATTAACTCCCTGGCAGACTTTCAGCATGAAAACAATCCTAAAGAGAATTTCAACATGTAAGTAAATACTGTAAAAAATGTTGCTGGCCACCTGTATTTAGAAAAAAGGCATTTGAAAAGCAGGGAAAACAATGTTGTTATTGGAACTTTTGTGCCCTTTGCTGTTCTCACAATGGGTATAACCCACCCAAACATGAATCTGAAATAGCCTCTGCCAACCAGCACTTTTGGTACTGACAGGACAAACCAATGTGCTTATTCAAGTTATTAATGAATTATTACATGCCAACCTGGTGCTTCCAACACTCCCTGTCACAGCAAGGACCTCCAGGTTCTCTCCTCCACATCCCCAAGCACTGGAAACACTTTAGGCATAGAAATTAAGTTCATCAAAGTGGCAATTAAATTTATTTCAGATGACCATTTATAAAAAACCCTGAGCAGCTCATTCCTTAGTGATGTTGACTCTCCATAACTAACAAAGCACCTTTTATCCAAGAACCTGAAACTGTGTGGCAATAAAATCTGTGGAACCTCTTCTTTGTCAACCCACATCAGGGCAAATCCTGCAAAAACACCAAGGGACTGCTATTGTTGTGTGCTGTGGTTTTGGATGTGCACTCAAGTTTGACTCTGGATGGGGTAAAGCACCTCGAGCCAGAAACTGATGCTTGAAGTTAAGAAGAAAATGATCTCCCTAATTTAAACTGTATTACACAACCAACTCTGGCATGCCATTTTCTCCCACGTCAAGTTTACTTTAATCCTGAATTCCACTGTGCTCAACTTAATTATCCATCTAGTCATGTTTTTCACTGCATTGCCAGGTCTTCAGAATGCTGCTTCTCACTCAATAAATCTGACAATATTGCCTGCTATTACCAACTGTTTTGCATTACATCAGCAGAAGGTGGGTTTAATCAAGTATTTTGATACAGTAGCCCTGATTGAAGAGATGATAGGCAGGAGAAGTTACTCTAATTGGTACCACATGTGTCAAAAGAAATCAATCACGTGAGCAAAAATAATTTCAACTGGCTTACCCAACCAGCAAGTCCCAAAATAAAGGCCACATAACAATATGCTTGAACTTTTATGTAGTTATATACCACAAAACTAAGTGTGGAGCTACGAATACTCTAAAAGTGAAATGATGAAACATTTGAGAGCTCCACCTGCAGTATGTGAGAACATTAAACCCAGACATAGCATATTAACTCAGGTCTTCTTGTTCAGGTAAAGCCCACTTATCCCACAGTTATGGTTTCATTCAGTATCATCACCTTTTCAGCAGAGCCAAATGAAATCACTGAATGGTCAGTGGTAACATTTTTAAGCAGGGACACAGTCAAGCAAAATATGTTCTCTCAGGATTTCTCAGCACAGGTTAAGTTCCCTTCTCAGAGTACAGTCAGCGACAGAAAAATGAAACATCTCAAAGCCACGGGGAGATGTGGCTGGTAATAGAACACAGACTTGCTTAAATAAGTTTCAGTTAAAACAGATTTTCTTTCTTAGTCAAAAATTCATCATACAGGATTTAATGAATGCTAAAGAAGATAGTCTGAGCCACCATGGAAAAGATTTTCACTCAAAGCAAAGTCTTCTGGACTTAAACAAATGCTGTGCCTGTGTATGACCCCGAACCTCCAAAGAGCAGCACATGGATTTGGTCACTGAACCTCTGCAAACTGAGCATTAACATCAGTTAAAACTTTTGGTAAAGCACAATCTGCAGCTATTTCACTAACACAATTACAGTGAAATGTCATGAACATAAGAGAGTCTATGTTCTGGAGCAAACATAATGAGCACAGCACTGATTTCAGGCAAAACAGACAGGGATCTCTGTTACATTAAGCAAATAACATTTTAAAAAGAGTAAGGTTTCCCTCCACCTTCAAAAATTCTCATACAATGTAATCCTTTGTAATGCTTGTCAGTATTACATTTTCTCCCATTCCTCAATGAATACTTGGCTCCTTTAACTCGATTTCCTGTGCACTACCCAGGCAATTTGACCTGAAACAGGTCTAGCATAGGAAACATTTTCCTGAAGCAGGTTACACCCATTTCACACCACTGACATCTCCACTGGGACTGTGTCTGTCAAGGGTGATGGAAAATACACCAGTGACATCAGGGGAGCAAACCCCACCAGAAAGGGCTTATCTCCCCAAAATTAGACAGTAGCCCTGGAATCAATCCAGAAGGACCAAAGTATTCAAAATTAACAGTTTTGAATCCTACTTCAATGTAATGAATTATTATAATCTGATGATATTGAAAAAATCCAGGACAAAATGGAAACCACAATTTTCTCTCCAATGTTTACGCTGTCATGCAGAGAAAAATACAACATATTCCACATTCATTCTACCTGTCTTCATATCCTGCTAGCTAATGATTCCATAACCACAGTTGATTGCTCACATTTTATAACCCATTATTAAAATTTAAATATTTAACAGAACTGGCATTATATATTGCCCAATTAGCACCTCAGTGTACTAACTGCTTATAATTGAACTTCAATGATGGTGAGAGCACTATAATTTCTTCAAAGCACATTGGTAATTCTTTTACTTTAATATTAACAGGTATTTTGCTTATTATAATAATTATAAAAATTTCTGTATTATAATTGCCAAAAACATGTCCTGCCTGTACAATGCATGATTATTTTTCTCTGGGAGGTTTCATGAAATTTCTTGGTTTTTACCTTTCCATTTTACCCTCTGCTGTGCATGGAGGGAAGAGGAAGATATTAAATTTATGCTATCAAAGAAAAGAAAAAAAAAAAAAAGCCAGGAAAACCTTGACTTCTCTGCTCCAGTGGAAATTATTTGCCAAATAAGCAAAGTGATTAATTCCAGCAGTCCCTTTCCCAATGGCACACACACAAATTTGCCATATGGTAGATTTCTATGTCTTGGTTAGCAACACATTTCCTTTCCAGAACTCTGTCCTACTTCCATTAGGGATTAGTGGGACACTCTTTACACATCCATTCTGTGCCTGACTGGAAAAGTCCAGAATTTGAGCTACTGCATCAAATGTCAGTCAAGTATCACTTTTTAAGGAGGTGATCCTGGGAATTACAGGCTTGTAATGGTCTCACTTACTAGATCTCCTGAAAATTGAAACATATCAATAAACAAAACAATGCAAAGCAGAGGCTGATGTGCTTTTTGAAGAGCAAAGATTGAGATTCACAAGCATCTTTCAGTTCTTCAGAATCCAAAAGTATCTCAGCATGGTTAATGAGAACAAATGATCATCTGCATAACAGAAAACAGATCACTTTTTATCCTGCTGGATCTATTAAATTCTCCAGTGAGGACTGAATGATGCTGCAGCAAACCAAGATCATGATTTTGAAGTATTCAGGACGGTTAAAAAAGAGCTGAATGTAAATAGCTCCAGAAAGATCCTGTAATACTGAGTGATCAAAAAGGCAGAGGAGATACCAAATGTTCATAAACCCATGGAGCATAAATGCATGCTGGAAAACATATTGCTGTAGGCACACCCAAAACAATGGGCATAAATCAGCAGCTCTCTCAAAGAGATGTTTTTGTCAACAGTTTTATAAAATTGTCAGTTTAATGCTTAACATCAGTCAAGATGAAAAAAAAAATCCAAGCAGCAACTAGAGAATATTTTGAGAATAAAACAAAATTATCCCTCAACTGCCTAACACCATGGTCCATCTGAGTGCTGAGGCTCCTTCCAGCTGCTACTGCAGGACAAGATGGAACCACTCGGGCAGGACAAACACTGAGATGACCACTAGTGATGCTGACACAACGGGCCCCTGACATGCCCCTCACTCACTGAGCACCAAAAATAAGGTGAATCACCCTGAACAGTCTGGATTTCCCCTGGAACTTTCTCCCAAGAATCCCCCCACCCTGGCAAGAGCAGGGTCCCAGCCCCCAGAGCTCTGGCTGAGTCCTGCAGGCTGTTCCCCTGGGCTGAACCATGACCATTCCACATCTGCCTGTGGGAACTGCTGAAATGGCAAATGGTTAAATGCAGCCTCTAAAATGAAAGGATGAATTAAAAAAACACCTCAAACAATTCACTTTACATTATGCTGTTTACTGCTAGAAAACTGCCTAGTTTTCTGCTACTTCAAACTGTACCTTTTCTTTAAAGCATTCGTTTTTTCTGCCAGAGCCCATAGCCAAAACAGAAACTAAACTGGATAATAAAATGAGGAAATAAAAAAAATCAGGAAGAGTTTGGGTGTTCATACTATTTGCAGCTAATGATAACATTAAAAACTCCAAAAATTACAAATTGAAAACATGTAAGGTTTAAATTTTATTTTAAATTATTTTTGTTCAAAAGAGTAAACAGACTACACACTGCTAGATTTGCTTGTGGCAACTGTTTCAGAATAAAGAATTTCAAGAATCCCTTGGCCTCTGATACATAACCCCTTTTATTTAACTTCATCTAATTGAAGACATCTGTAGTGGTGCCACACAAAATTTAATTCAAGCTTCGAAATGTCAATAAAAAGTGTCTGTAAGAAACAATATGGGTATAAAGCTGGAAGGGTAGTGTGCATCAACATCTACATAGCCATACAAAATTAAGGATATAATGGCAGTCTGCTGCACGAGTTGACGAGGTGATAAAAGCCCTTTTCCTATAAAGTCTAATGAGCTCTATTACTCTTCAGCTTTCAGGAATGCAAAGGCCAGTGGACTCGGCAGAGAAAAGCAACAAACTCTGCACACATGGATTCACTCACAGTGCGACAGATCAAATTACCAGTGTAATTACTATAACCTGACAATTTCATTACAGTCACGCCGTCCTGAGCTCTTGGAGACTAACAAGAAAGACACTGCAAGGAATCCGAGGCAGTTTGCTCACTTGAAATGAAGGAACAGCATCTCTCCTCAAACTAGTAGTCAAATACAAGTTTAGCAAGTTATTTAGTAATCCATTCTTTTCTTTTCATAGAAATAAATCGAAAACCACGAAAGACATGGCCTTTTGTGCTTCTATTTTTAAATGCAGTGCTATGAAATTCAGTGGGAGCTTATTCAGTGAAATTCAGTGAGCTCCTTTGCTCACCCAGCAAAGGAGTCCTCAGGCTCCCATGGAAACACAGCAGAACCTTCCTTACCAGTTGGTGGAGACAGGAACTCTGTGCCAGCCACCTCCACCACCTCTAACCATGGCTGGCTGTCTCCAGAGAGCATAGAGGACACTCATGCATTCATTAAACAAAATAAATGAAATACATTCATTTCCAAACTCCCATCCTGAATGAATACATACCTCCAGAGGGGAATCACAGAGGAATCGTGTGAACTGCACCAAGGTGGGTTCAGCAGTGCCCAAGAAAACAGCCCCAACATGCAAAGCAGAAAAAGAAAGAAAACCATCAGCAATGCATTAGGATACATTAATATTTAAATATACTCTTTCAAATACATATATTTGAAAAGCATCATCAGACTTTGTTTATGGAAATGTCATTTAAACCCTTAAACTCTCACATTCTGTTTAGAAGTACAAATAAATATAATAATGAACTATGCAAACTACTTTCTTTTCTATAAAACAGAAGATGGTTTTTAAAAATGTGATGTGAGAGAATTATCCCCCTGTAATACAGGTCTGTGTTCTTTATTTTAAATTACACATTACCCTCCTCTGGGACTCCTTGCAACAGGGAGTCTTTTCCCACTCTTCCATTGATATCTCCCCTATCACCAAAGCATGGGGCCCTCATACCTCTTAGCAGAAATTAATTAATTTACATTCAAAATTAAAAGCAAGCTCATTTGAATTTTAAAGAAGAGGAAGGGCAAAGAAAAGAAAGAAAATCAACCTCCTGAAAGTGCAAGCATTTCAAACCTGGATTTTTGCCTCAATACAAAATGATGTGCTGCTGATAATTACCCAAAAAGGCAACGTTTTAATGATCTGGAGCTTGTCCAAGATTCTTAGAGTAATAAAATACAATACTTATTCACTTACTATCATTTACTTATTTGATACAAACACTTCCTTATTGGGGGAGTCCACATGAAAGACGTTGCAGAGTTCTGGTATGTATTTAACCCCAAACATCCCCTTGTTAAATAACTCCTTTAATGCACAGTTTAATTCCCCCTTTTGTAATGGCTGGGTGTTTTAAGAGGTCAGCAGTTCCCACACTGCAAAGTAATAGTAAATAGGAATTTTTTAATTAAAAGTTAGATAAAAAGAATACATATGGACACCTACAAAAACCTGACTGTTGTCAAGATTTTGTTGTCAAGAATTCCATTAAGTTCTGAGATTATTGCTGCCTCATCTTGCTGATCTTGTCCTGCTGATCTATGGATTGATGGGAAACCTTTGGACACAGAAATTATGGAAGAACACTGAATTTCTATATTGTGATGGTGAAGGCAGGGGATTGCACATTTTCTATAATCTACCATTTCAGATCTAGTCACTATCACTTAAATTACTCAGAGTTTGGAAGAACAAATGACTGTGGTATCTTAATTAAATTGTAGAATTATTTTGGTTTGGTGGATAAGGGAAAAAACGACCAATAATATTAAAAGAAAAAAAATATATAATTAAAATTTTGAATTATTGAGCTATTTTCCTGAAGTAAAAATGCAGAATTACAAATTCCTACACTATGAGTGCAACCACCCCTACAGCCAGTGGTTTTAGAAAGTGTAGGTTTCAGAAAAAATAAACCATGTGTAATTAATTTTCATGTCAGAAGACCCCCAACAGTTCTTAATCTGTAACTTTAGCTGTAGAGTGCAAACTAAACCCTATGGAGAGAAATCTGAACCCACAACACTTTTCAAATAGTTTTATCAATTCTCCAGGCCCAGCTGCCCAGTCCCTTGGCTTTGAGGGTGAAGGGGAACTTTTTCAGTTTCATAACCTCTGCTGTTAGAGCTGCTAGGAAAAAAGTCTTAATTGCACCTGAATTTGTACCACGATCTAAAAGGGGAAAAAAACCAAGTCTTGTTATAAATTATTTCACCTGGTGAAGTTCAGAGGGTAGACAATTTTCTTAAACTAGTCTATACATTTACGTAAAAAAGAAAACATTAGATTCAGCTTCTAAATCAACAAACTCATCTAACACTGCAAGATTATTATGAACACAATTAAAAATTATTCAATAAACCATGAAAGAAATACAGCCAAAACCTGATATTCTATGTAAAATAACTCAGTATGTCACACAAACACAATTCAAATTCCTTTCACAAAGCCATGCTTTTCTAATTTTAATTTCCAACTGATTTACATAAACTTTTAAAAGCTTTATAATATATAAGAAATCCACATCATTTTTACTTTGGTGCAAACTAATTACAGCTGCCAGAAGGAATCAACTCAACAACAGGGAGTAAGCTTAAACATAATTAATAAAACTAAGAAGAAACACATCACTGGGAATGAAATCAAAGGGAGGAAAAAAAGGGCAGAAAAATAAAAAGCAGGTTGGGTTCAACCCAGAGCTTCTTGCTGGAGAAAGAGCACGTGCACAGCTTTAAAAAGAGGTAATAAAGCAGAGTGTTAATACCTGCTCCCTTTTACACAGGGGGAAGAGATTCAGGAGCTAAACTGGAATGGGTTTCACCTGGCAGCTCGGGGATTTCTGCAGGGGAAGGCTCCTGATGTCACAGGAGGACACCACGTCCTTCTCAGAGACTTTCCAGGTGCCAGCAGCAGGAGCTGCACAATTTTCTGAGATATTCCCCAAAAAGGCAGCACAAAAAGCATTCATTTTTCATTCCCCCTTTGACTGTATTAAGGGTTTGCTCATATTTGCAATTCACTGCCAAGGAAAGCTGAGTACTTGCTCTTTTTTTGGGATACAGAAGGATAAGCAATGAATATGGGATTTGGACCTTCCTTCTTTTTGTTTTTTAAGATCCAATCTCTGAATGGGATTAAAATAAACCAAGGATTTTGGTCACATGCTTTGTTTTTCACAGAGGTGCAAGGCTCATAAGAAACTAAAAAATAAAGATGGCAAGTCATAAAACCTGCGAATCCAGTGCATCACTTCCGTGCTGCCATATTTTAATTGAAATAATCTTCCTTATCCAAAACAGATTAGAATCAGTCTTAACCATAAAGTTCTGCAGTGAAAAAGTAAAAATAAATCAGTGTTTCAGTAAGGCGAGGAGCAGCTGCTAACAACCCTCTCCCACAGAAAAGAAAACAAAAAACCAAACAATAAAAACAAACTAGCTAGGAAAATACATTGAAACTGAGCTGAAAAACAAAGTAAATTTTTAAACTTTCTGTAGAAGTCAGGAAAATGGGACAAAATGTAGCATTTTAACAGGAAAAGATGGTGCAAACCACCCTTGAACCAGACAATAAATTAAGAGTTCAGCAGAGGAATCAAAGACTTATCCCAGGGCTGGCTCTATTTAGCATTTTCTGCAGCTGCTTACAAAAAGACAGACATGCAGAAACAGTAGAGTTTCAGAGATATTCACAGACCTAAAAGTGAAGAAAGAGCCTTCAAAACTAGGAAAGATTCAAAGTTTACAATGGAAAGAGGGATTTGAAGTTTGAATGCATGTCTCAAATGTAGTTTTCAGTGCAAGGATGGGACTAATGAAATATTGTACATTTCAGTTACCGTTTCAATTCCTTTATGGAGTGACAAAAGTCACTGTGGCTTTCTTGCTCAGAAACCTCCTCTCAGTATAATGGAGGTTTATCAGTATTACAGTAAAGATTATTTAATTTTAGAAATTGCAGTGGCAAAATCAAGAACAATATAAACTGAGATGAAAAAAGAATCTGGACTGAAATTATATGACTGTGGACAAGTTACTTAATTGTCTGGATGCCTAAATTCTTTTGCTGTTATAGATATTTCATTATAAAATCCATGAATCCACAGCAGTGCAGTCACAAGGGCCACACAAATAAACAGAAGGCACTGGGCTGATACAGAAATAATCATTCAAAGTCTTAAAGTCAGAGCTACCAGGATGTGAAATCCAAGTTCACTGCAGTGAGATGTTCTGCCATGGCTTCCAGGAGCTGTATAAAAATGTACAGAAGGCTAAAAATAACCACAAAGGCTATTGATTTTTAAGCGTTCTCTCACTGGAATATAAGAGAGGAAACTAGGTTAGGGAGACCTAAAAGTTTGCAACTGGCTGCTGATACCAGTTTGGACCTGATCAGAACGTGCTCCTTGGCATTTCTCAGACTGCTCACTCAGTTTTTTCTATTGGTTCAAGTGGATTCCTGAGAAGCAATTAAAAAAAAAAATGGGGGGGAAGGTGAAAGAAAAACCCCACTCTAAGTATTTCAGTAATTTTTTGCACCTTTTCAAACAGTGTATCTTTTGTGTGTCCTGAAATTCTTTTCTTCCAAGACAAATATTTAGCTAAGCACAAAGCACGGAGAGAGTCCAGCTACTTTCACAGAGGGAACAGACAGATAGTGTTTTTCTACAAGTTTGTCATTATGAAACCCTTATGAAAAGTTAAATAAAACGTTTGCTTCAGGAGCAATAGCAATAAACTGTTCACTCTTGCTCTCTCTGGAAACTACTGCAGAATTTTTATGATTTTTATGGAAATGTTTTCTAGCTTGTGTAGCTGCCACATAAGCTTGTTTCAGTTACACTTCAGCTGGGTTTCCTAAAGACAAAGACTGCTGTAAAAAGACTTGAGAATTCTGATACTGGGGCAGAAATGTGGTGCATCTGATGAGATAGATGATACTTCATTAAGAACTGCTAAAGACACCCTCTGTTCTATCCAAATTAGTCATTGATTATTTCATTGGGATCAAAAATTTCCTCCTTGCCATGAAAAGGCCAAAAAATGTTTTGACTGTATTTGTTTCATGTAAAATCTTGGATCCTGACCTCCACAGCTCTTACCTGTACCTGTAATTTCATCTATCACACTGCTTCATCTAAAACACAAGAGACTCAGGTGGCAAAATGTTCTGAAATATCTATCTGAAATGATCTAAATGTTCTGAAATACCTATCTCCAGGTATTTTATGAATCATCCTGAAGCTGGGGTAGAGCTGGATCACAGCATTTTTCAGGTGATTTGCATTCTGCAAGGCCCTCCCTGCATCTCCTACCCAGAAATAGGGATTGTTGGTGCTGAGCAAGAGTTAAAACATTTGCAGGTAAGGCCTGCTCTTAGCAAAGCAGAGACAAGCCATTACACAGCTTCCATAAATCCAGTGGAATTGGATCACCCAAAAAGCCAAATCTTGGGATTATACAAGACACAAGTCCATTCTTCTTATTCTCAGGTCATCCTTCCATATATTAATCTACACATTTTCTCCCAGAAATATAACCAAAGGCTATTAAAAGTTACTCAATTTTTAAAATAGACTCCAAATCCATATTTATTATTTCTCTGTGCATGAATTATTACAACAAATCTGTATTAGCATTTACTATTTTTCTTATGAAAAATGAAAAAAAAAGTGGACAAACGCTCACCCAAATGATTTTTTGCATAATTATTTTACTCTTGATATGCTGATCAGCTCTATAATTTATGCTCCAGCTTATCTTTCACTGATGCCACAGGGAAGCAAGGTTATTTCCATATAAGGATGCTCAGCCTGCTCTCATCTCTCTGCTCATTAGAGGTCTCCATTTCTCAGTTTTTCTAAGCTTTCATGATTTCAATTTCTTTTCCTTATAGCTTGACCCATTTCACAAAATAAATATAACCACCACTAAGCCAGGAAATAATCCAAACAAATAAATCTTTGCAATTGATTACATTTGTGGGGTTTTGTATGTTACAGACACAGCTCCTCATGCTAAGCATGATTACCTCTTCCACTGCTTTAAAAACAACCCAACAAACAAGAAAACAACAAAACAAAGCCATTGAAAATAAAATAAAAAAAAGACAGCTCTGTTATACTGGGAACAAGACCATCATTCTGAACCTGAGATAAAGAGCCACATCAAGCATTTTCATAAAGGGTCAGAAGAAATGCAAAGAATGGGGCAAACACTAATCCAGATTGTTTCAACAGCTTCCAAAAATGAGCAGCTCAGAACTTGCCTAATTCAAGAGCAGCCTTAGATAAACTTCTCCAACAGACAGGGATACACCTGTATTCCTAATTTCCATTATTTTATCTGAACTCCTTCATTGCTATTTATACTTTAACTTCACAATCTGTTCAGGTTCCCCCTAATTCATCTCATTTTCTCCAACAACTATAATAAAAATACATATATTCCTCAAACAGTGGACGCTCACGCATTTACACAGTAGCTTAATAAAGTTTTGTGCTCCCACAGAGGAAAACTGAAAAATCAATTTTTCCTCAGCCCTATTTAAGAGCAAGTACTATAAAGAAGCAGACAATTTTCATACTGAAGGTTATGTTTTTCCTCAGGACACCAATTCCATACAATACAAACGTGCTGACATAAACATTCTTCAGTGCCAACAAGTTTGTGTAACATCAGGAATTGACTCCACTCCAAAGCACAGACACAACCAGGTCCGTTTTGAAGCTGAATTCCTGCAGCAAGTGATCAAAAGTTCTTGAGGGGGTGAGAGGATTTCCAGGGTAAACTTCTACCAGACAAACTAAGAAAAAAATTGGCATAATGAATATTTTAAAAGTCTATGCAGAAAACAGTTGTGGCTTTTATGCCAACATAAAAACCAATTTGAATTTTTTTCTCTTGCAAGCTAAATTGGTTTTAATTCCAGGAGCAAGGGAATACTTTAAACTGTTCCTAGAATATTACCATATTTGGCAGAGAGACAATATATTTCAACCTTACCCAATCCTCTCCTTGCCAGTGAAAGAGGAACAGAAGATTCTGGTGATGCTTCCATAGAAAGGAAAGTTTCATCACAAGTCTGGAACTTGGGAAAAGTTGATTTCACAAGTTTCCACCTTGCTTTTTATTTGAACAAACAGAAGTCATTGCCTCACTCAGGAATCAGTACTGCATCACCAAAATGTGCTGCAGGATTCTCCCCAGCAAAATCTCCAATTATTTTAATGACCACACTGTAACTAGTGCTGTGCAGTCTTCAGCAGGGAAGCAGAAGAAGGAAAGGAGGAAAAGGCAAAATTTAAAGACACTCAGCATCACGAAGGGCCCCAAAACACCAATTATCACTGGGCTCAAACTGGCATTAACCAGAGAGTGCCCACAAGTTCAATTCCACAATTCCCTGACCTGAAAATCCTCTGCTCTCCCTTCTCACATAAACTCCTGATGGAAAGCTGTATTTACATTACTGAGGTGCAAAAAGGCCTCCTCCACACTCACTGAGCAATAATCAGCTTCATTGTTCACATATCTTTTGTTATTATTGGGAACATTTTTATAGTTTTTCCCATTAGTGTTATTCTCAAATAACCACCAAAATTCTAAATTGATTCTCAAAATTGCTTTTTAATATAATAAGGTTAATATTAAGCTAGCCTAGCAACAGATAGTGTATTGTAATGCCAAGAATCTGAGAATATATTCCCAAAAGAAGTTGTTAATATGTCCCATAACAATCTTTGTATGATTCTGAATTTAAATATCAGCAGGTTTCTAAATATGAAGTGTTAATATAAAACTAAAGACACTTTCTAAACTAGAAACTTTCCAAACACAAAAGTGTGCAGGACTCCCCCTAAAAAAAACCCCAACAACCTCACAGAGTAGTTTGTACAAATTAAAAGTGAAAAACTCCTGGATATTTGCCAGTTTATTGTGAAAGCAGACTTCTTATTATCCTGCTAAAAGGTCCTGTGTATAGGACAGAATTTTATTCCCTTTGCTTAAAAAACTCCTTGGTTCCATAATGTCTGTATGATATATTAAAAAGTCTGAAAAAGAGGAAGCAGAAAAAGTTTTGAGGTCTTACAAGCAGCATTTTCCACCCCTCCTCTCAATAACTTGAATCAGTTTTACCCTACTTGGTGCCTTAGAAGTGACTCAGATAACTCTCTCCCCACACAAATTCAATATTAAAAAAACAAGGCTTCTAAACTATATGAAAACACAATTTTGTGTAAAACATTCTTCAGTTTACTTCCTGCAGAGATGAAATACAAAATGTTGATTGAAGGGAGAGTGTTAGTTCCTAATTGTGAATAAAAAAACCTTCTTGGCCAGGCAGTCTCATGGACACTAAATATGATTTACCAAGGCTCAAAAAGAACCTAAATTCAAACCCATCAGCATCAGACCAAGTTTTTACATTCAGTAGATGGTTCAGAGAAGGTTTTTATGTTTCCCCTGGAATTATCTAAGCCTGCACAAACATGAGGCCAAAGAGAGTAGATAAAGGCAAAGCAGGGAAACCCCTATGACAAGTAATAAGGAAAAAGAGGATAAAAATCTGTTACATTATTAGCAGTGAACAGAAATCCAACAGCAATTCCCAGGACAGCCTTTACACCTTCAGTTGGTGGAAACCTGACTGTCCCTAACACATCTTTCCAGGCTAAAATGCTTCCATCATAGCAGAAAAATCAAGTCTCTAATCTGACCAGGTAATGCTGGGTACAAACCTAGTAAATAGCTCAGTCTCTCTTGGCATGCCTCCAATTCTTACATTTTTATAATTAAAGCCACTTAGGCCAGCAATTATAAAAAGGGCAGAGACTACTACTTACTGTTATGAGACCTATTATTTTACTAAACAAAGTGAAATGGATTTTATGGCTTTCCAGAGTAGCATTACAGACATCTCAGAAAAAAAATTAAAAACCCAGCTCTCCTTACACTCTTGAACTAAAGCCAAAAATTATGATGTGGTTTTACAATTCTACCTGGAAAGCAGCCCCAGTTTACAAGGTTTCACTTCTGCAGATAGTTCACTCTCAGGAACAGAAAATCCTGACTAGTTGACCAATAATAAAGCTGCACATCTGCAGTAGATAGAAATGAGAGATCTGAGGTAGCATTTTCATGAATTCTGCCAATGAGGAGGTTGTGCCACCTGCCAGAGAAATGGAGAACTGCTGCTTGTTCAGAACCCCACTAGTATTTTAAATTATTTTTAATTTATTGGACTAGGATTATGCTCTGTAAACACCCTTTTAAGAGCAGGGTTTATCCATATGCAACATACTCTCATCAAACCTCAGATGATCAGCTGGTGAGATATTTTTGCCCTATTCCTACTGTAAAGGTGAGTTCCAGTTGAGCAGTGTGCTTAGCAATGGAATGGGAATAAAACTGAGATTTTTAAAACCTTCAACTGTTAAATTAAGGAAGAACACAAAAAATAGGGATAAACATAAAAAGGGTACCAAAGAACTTTAAAGCAGAAGATGATTTTGCCATAAAAAAACCCCAGAAATGGCAATTTCAATGATTTAATATTTCGATTAGCTCTAAGAGACAGCATTTCCCAGCATCTAGGTGTGCATTTGAAGAAGCTGTTGGCAGAAAGGTGCATGCAGTGAATTGTACCTCGTTCTCCCCACAGTCAGAAGGTGTGTCCTTGTGTACAGACATCTGATACTTGGCAAATAAAGTGGCAGATTGGTTGAAGGATGATTTGAACTGGGGGTCCTCAAAGGAGACAGGTACTAACCTCACCTTCAGAGCAAGGGAAACAGAAGCATTCTGTTTTGAGTGCATGTCATCAGATAATCTGCTTCTGAAGGTCAGGCTAGTGAAAGATCTCCTCCTATGCACTTCAAAGCCTCTGAAGTCAGTTTTCTACCTTAAACATAATAATAAGACAACTTCCTATTTTTACTGGTATCTAACCATCAACTACAAATTTTAGTTTTATTGCACAGTCTCAAGGACTTCTTAAAATGTTTTATTTTTAATGGCACATCGTTCATTGATTGCCCTGGTTCAACCCTTACTTGTTCTTCCTACTCATACTGTTTCTCCAAACTCATGGTATATTTTTTTCCTTACAGAACAGAGATGTAATACATCTGACAGTTCACTCTTACACTCCACCTATTCATTGCAGGAAGCAGCAACAAATTCAGATGGAGTGCACAGGTTACTTTTTAAAGGCTTAAACTGAAACTGAAGAGAATTATTTCACTCTGGTGAAGCTTAAACCAACAATTTGTGCATGTGACAAACTTTTGCTCATGTTGGCCCTGATCATTGTATCCTTCTAATAAAACACTCAAACCAAAGCCAAAGAGAACAGTTACCAGGCTGAGTGTCCAGCTGGATTTAGTTCTTATGGGATTTGTATTTTTAAGGCCCATCTCTATCTCCAAGAGCCTCACCCTCTCCATTTCTTACCCAACAGCATCCCTAACTTTTCTGCCTTCAACTAAAACCAAATATTTGCAGCACTCACAGAGAAGTAACAATAGTTTGCACTTTCAGGATGTTGATTTTATTGGATACAGTATTTTACAAGCTCCTGAATATACAATGGATATAAAATCCACATTTGTTTCTCCTAGAAACAGGACACATGAAATGGAGGGGAAGCTTTGCATAAAATTAAATTTGGCCTTCTGACCTGACTTATGCTTGGTTTATCAGGTGGGTCCTTGTGAATAACCATCTGGTAACGTTTATAGACCTGGTAAGACTCCTGAAATGTGGCTTTGAACTGTGAACTTGGTGGAGATGATCTCACCACCCTCACCTTCAGAAGAAGTTAAACACATTTATTATTAACATATCATGCAATGACTATACATTTATACATAACATAAACATCACAACAGAGAGAAATTTCACCCTCCTGTACAAGGCCCATCACAAATTAATTAGTATTAGCCAAGAGTCTTCTAATTCTCCACCTCAATTTATGCTACTGAAGGCTTTTATATTTACACTGAATAACACAGAAGGTTTCTAAACTGCAAATTAACTAAAATGCCTAGAGAAGAACTACACAATTTTCAGGAAATAATACCAACAAATGGTATCCAGATCGTCATTTTAATGAGATTTTCTGTGCTACTTAAAATATTCTCTCATAGTCTCACACTACACTGAAAAATACTTGAAAGTCTTGGAAGACTCAAATCTCTGCTCTTCACCCAAAACCCACGTTTTTATGGCAATAATCCCAAGGGGTTTTCCAGGTATTTTTGAAATTGAAAGAGGAAGCTGAAGCAGTGTTTCCATACTCAATTATGAGTTAGCCATAATAAGGAGCTACCAGTCTTCACACCATCACCATTAAACACACAGAAATAATTTTTTTAAATAGTCTAGAAATTAAACATTCTTCTTAGTAAAAACTGCTCCCTAAGCAAAAGAATGCTTCCACAGAGACAGCAGTGCAAGTCTATTCAAAAATATTTAAGGTCATACTAATTTCAAAAACTATGTAATTTTCAGAATGGTTCTATTTTAACAAAGAGCAATTTTTTTTTAATACTCCTAATCTTCTAAAAAGATGCTCAGACCAAGCCATCACACTTTTGTTAAAGAACTCCTCAGGAAATGGGAAGGAGTTAGGGAGATGGATCAATTTTGTGGCTTCTAGTCAGCAAATATTTTCATTTCCAGTATCATCATTGAAAATGATCAAGAAAACATTCAGTTAGTTTTGCAGCTTATGGAAAAAATAGCAAGAAGAATGGTTTTATGATTAACAAATGTTATAAAAGTCCAAAAGTCTTCCAGATTACTGTCTCATAGATGTAGTGGCAACCAGTGTATTAAGAAAACTTTTTTCTTCTCGTTTTTACAGTTTCAAAGACACCAACACATACCAATGATGTGTGTAAAGAGCAACTATCTTGCTATCTGATTAATTTCATGAAGTTGCTGCTTCCGTGTCAAGTTTCATTAGCTTAGGTAGTTTCAGTATTTATATACTGCAGACCTAAATAAAGAATTTCTCTCATTATTTAACACTCGGTTAATTCAAAGTTTTTCATTTTCAAGTCACTCTGTATGAAATTAATTTGCAAGTTATTTTAGTAACTGAACTGCTAGGACATTGCAGTACAAGAGGACCCTCCTGTGGTTAAAAAGAGTGCAGCTGCACCATGGCTGTGTAATTTATATAAATACATATATATATATATATACACACACACACACACACTCCTATGATGCATATCTGTATGTAAATAAATATACATCATTCAGTACCACATATATTTCAAGATTTAAGCCATGACTACTCCATAAAGCCATAAATACACACCTAAACTTTTCAAAAATTCCTTAACTAGACCTTTCCTTCATCTGCCTCCAACAACAGTGAACAAGAGATTACCTCTAATTTGTGCCGTGCATCATCAGGTAGAGGGACAAAAACAAAGTCTTCAATGTTTTTAGGCTGGTTTGTTTTAGATTTAGAGTTTTGCAGGAGGAAAGCTTGATCTCCTTGAAGTTGAGAGCCTTCTGCTGTGCCTGTCTGGTTCTGCAGGAGCTTCTGGAGTTTCCTCTCCTTCCTGATGTCCTTTGCTTTCCGACACAGGGGCTTGCTCAGATCAGCCCCTTTCCCTGCAAGGGCACAGGCAAAGAGTTAAACACCACACCTGACAGCAAACAGCTCCCACCTCATCACTGGATGGAAATGGCTAAAATCACCATCTACTGCAGCCTGTGCTTGAACTCAACTTGGCCTTTCACATTTACAGCCACCAACACCTGATGCCATGCTAATGCAGTGATTCTTCCACAGCTTCTTACTGCAGCACTAATCTGGAATCACCTTGACCATTTCACCCCAAAGCCAAGGGTGTGCTTAAAAACTTGAAATACAACCACAAAATCACAGAGAATTGGTCTTCTGCATCCAAAGCCCATGTGTGTGAGCGTGTGGCTACACCACAGACTCCTGTAAATAAAGCATTTCTTTTTTTCCCACCTGGAATCCATAGGCAGGATGTAGAAATGCTGCCAATGCTATCATGGAAAAGGCTACAGAAGTTTGCATCTTTGCTTAAAAGTATCTTCAGATTGTCTGTTTTAATCAATAAATTCACTTTTTGCAGTTTACATCTATCTTTAACAGTCATTTATAGAATTCTGTTTATGAAGTGGTATTTGCTAAAAGGAGAAGTCAAACCCATGCACTATTTCCCACCTTGATCCATTTGTTCCTTACTAATGCAAGAACTGTGAGTTGTAAAGCAACACAGATCCAAAGACATGAGGGAATCACAGACACTGTGTGACCTGTCCTCAGGCAAACAAGTCAGAGGAAGAGTTTATTTAAAACTCTCATGATATATTTGAAGAATGTGTACTTCGTCTGTATCGGGATCTGTTTCATGTCTCCTATCTTCTGCAAGCTGTAAATTAGCAAGAAAAACTTCTTCAAGCAGTGACTGTGCCTACACAGACATAAGCAAACCTTCTTTTCTATCTGAAACTGTGCAGAAACAGACCATTATTCCTAGAGGACAATGACCTGTTTTGTTTATAAAGGAATAAAAATGCAATTAAACAATCTTATTACTACATTTTCCGAGATGAAAACTAAACATTTTTCTATCTGGAAAATTTTAAACTAAATTTGACCTGTGACACCAGCTAGCATTAAAAAAAAAAAATTAAATAAGCTTCTGATGCACTTATTATTCACTTCTATCTTTAAAAACACCAGACATAGGCACACTAATGAATATTTTTGCTCTGTAAAATTAAACTTTTTTTTTCCCGAAATGCACTACTATGTTACTTATCTGCATTTCCAGTCCTTAAAGTTTGACTCAAAGCTATTCTTAACCCAACTGAAGACGGTACCTCCCCTTTTCCAAAGCACGAGCAGGTTTTTACACTGCTATTCTTTAGCCAAGTCTGCCATCTGCTGTCAACAGCCACTTCATTTCTTTCCAATACTGAGTTTACATAGGCTAAAGTTTTTAATTTATTATTTAAAACAAGAGAGCTTTGAAAATTTGCACAATAAAATTCATATAAACAATAAACTATATAATGGTTGTAAAGGTTTGTAGAAGACCAAAATACAAAATACAGTTTTAAAAATTCTGCAATATTTCTATGTAACACTACTGATTCTCTGATCAAGCATTTCTGAAAACTTTCCTTTTATTTAGATGCAAAAATTGTTTATTAAGCTGGTGAAAATCAGATCCAATAGGAATGAGTGGTTATTAAGGAAAAAACATTATTTCACTTGAAATCAGCAATGCTACAGAAAGAGACAGAAGTACTTTGTTCTCCTAAATACTGGCACAACATGCAACAGGTGAGTGAAATCAGGAATTATTAGGATGTCCCAACACAGGCAGAAACTCTAAAGCCACAAGTTTCCAGTAGGATTTTCCCTACCATGTACCAGTAAACCACAATGAAGGAAATTCCCTTTATTTGCCAGAACAGGCTACACAAAATGGGAAACAAGATCTGTAAGACAAGGCTGCCTTACCTGTAACCTCTGGGCCACAAAGTGTCTGTCAGCAATTATACATTAAATAAATTTGTCTGGCTTAAATAAATTATCCACCCACCCCTTACCATCTTCCTGCCAGAAATCACCCATGTCCCAAGAGAAGGCAGACACTGAATCACAGAATGGTTTGGGCTGGAAGAGACTTTTAAAAGGACACCTTCCACTGCCCCAGGCTGCTCCAAACTCCATCCAACCTGGCCTTGGACACTTCAGGGATGGGGCAGCCCCAGCTGCTCTGGGCACCCCCAACCTCATCATAAAAAATTTCTAATCTGAATCTCCCCTCTTTAGTTTCAGATCTAAGAGATTCAGTCTTACTGAAGGTGAGAAAAGAAGATAAATAGAACTTTTTCATGTAACAAAATATAAATTACAGTATTACAAGTAACACCCAGCACCTCTCAATTTTTACACTGTAATTCCATACACTGGGAGGAGCACAGGGAATAAAACAAAACAATTATTAATTTACAAAGCAAGATAAAAAGAAGGGATTTTAAGAAGATGTGAAATGATGACAGCATACTCCAATTACTACCAGAAATTACCTGGCTTAGGTGGTGCATGAACAGCTTTAGCTGAATGTGATGGTTCTGCAGGGACTGGGGGGCCTTTGTCTGCACAGATCTGAACAGAATCCGATTCCACCTTCTGCACCTCTTCTTTTGTTTCTCCTGAGTCCTTATCTTCATTCTCCACCCTCTCAGCCTGATCCACAGCCAAGGGAGTGAGGTCAGACTGACTGACCTGAGACTCGTTTTTGTATGGAAAATCACACGTGGCCACATCCTCTATATGGGAATCCATCGGCTCTTCTGTCAAAAATTAACACCTGCATGAGTGAACTGCTCTCTGTACAACCACAGCTCACACTTTCCACAATTAAAATTAAGACTAAATTAACTAGTTTCCAATTTTACAAGCGTGTTCCCACAGATGAAGTGACAATTGCAACAGTCTGAACACAAAGTTTCCTTTATGATCCCAAACTACGAACATCAATTCCTTTATGAGAACGGTTTTATTTTCTCCACTAAAACTGGAGAGTCAAATATTTCAAATAAATAACAAATAAACTATTTCAAACAAATAGCAACAAACAAACCTAGCATACCACACATACAAAAGAGGCAGATTATAATGATTCAGAATCAATACAAATTTCACCAACCCGAAGAATTGCTGGGTTTGGTGCTGGATAAATGGAGGGTAACTGGAAAAACCCTCTTTGTTTGCTTTTCCTTCTCTCTGCCACCAACTGCTCTAATAAGTCCTCTCCAGATTATCAGTTTCATGACAGAAGTAAAAACAGCATTTAATTCTCTACAGCACCCAGCTAGAAAGTGAGGACATGACCAGGAAAATAAGCTGGTCTATGGAAAAAGTAAGGAAATATTTTCTTCAATAACCCCAGCCCCGGAACAATCTGGCTTCTGGGCTACTCAAGTGCCCAGCCAGGGGTCTGCACACAGAATTCAAAGCCCATTTGCCATCTTTAAATCAGGTATTTAAATCCTCCTTCCACACATCAGTATTGGTTTTCAAACACTCGGTGTTTTTTTACCTTCACTTGCTACTTTTGAAACATCTCCTTTGGAAATAAATTTCAACATTTTCTTCAGAACCTTCTTGTGGGACTTGGAGGCCTGAAAATGCAAAGCCCGGCACCTAAAAAAGAACAAAAAGAACATTTCTTTTGTGAAAGACTGTTTCAGGAAAAAAAAAAAGGTTAAGGAACCACTTACAAAAATTACATTGTAATCTCTATGTGTTTCTTAAGTTTCCCTATATTGAGTGGTCAATTGTTTTATCAACACTTTTGAGATAATGAAATTACATTGTCTTCTACTGAATAATATCAGTCCTTATGGCATGTTTTTTATGTGTATCTCTAGAATTACTAAAATACAAATGTAAGCCTCTCTTATTTGGGCTGTTTGTGGGTTACAGACAAGGTTATTTCCCTACAGGAAAATATCCCAGAGCTGCTGATGTCCCTATGCACAAACCCAAGAGCATAGATTTACTGTTCAAAGTATCATTAAAAGTAGATCAACTCCTCAAGAACGATGTATTTCAAACATAAATGGTGTAACATATTTGAAGTGGTCAAATCCCTCACAAAAGTGTACTTTGAGTTTCTTACCTTATTGTGTATTGAGGACAACATGTTTGATTCATGATAGGTTTGTAGACATATTTTCCACTTCTGAAAAGAGTAATAAATATGCACTGATTTTTTTTGTTTATACCACAAAATAAATGAAGAAGCTTTCTTATAAAAATCACATCGAAACATTTAATGATGAAATATCAAAGAGCAAGTTCTTCAGTTCTTTGCTGACCGTATTATCCTTCTAAAATCACTGAATATTTTCCTGTTTCACAGTGTCATGTTACAAAAGGTCACAGAGCACTGGACAAATAGTTCAACTACTCATGGATATATACGTATTTCTATAGATCTAAACTTTAAATGTGGATTTTAACTGTTATATCAGCTGACAACATGGCTTTGTATTTTCCAATGTACCTTCGCCATCCTCTGTCTATGAGATCCTGGTAATCTTGAACTGTCATCGAATGTGCCCACATACCTGAAATAAATAACACAGGAGCACACTTGATTGACCGTGGTTTGGCTTTAAAATACAACAAACTCTGCAGAACTGCCTGGAGCCCCTCTGCTCTGGGACAGGCTGGCAGAGCTGGGGCTGCTCACCTGGAGAGGAGAATCCAGAGAGAGCTCAGAGCCCCTTGCAGGACCTATAGGGGCTCCAGGAGAGGGACTGGGGACAAGGGATGGAGGGACAGGACACAGGGAATGGCTTCCCACTGCCAGAGTGCAGGAATAGATGGGATTTGGGGAAGGAATTCTTCTCTGTGGGGGTGTAAGGCCCTGGCACAGGGTGCCCAGAGCAGCTGGGGCTGCCCCTGGATCCCTGGCAGTGCCCAAGGCTGGACAGGGCTTGGAGCAGCCTGGGACAGGGGAAGGTGTCCCTGCCATGGCAGGGGTGGCACTGGATGGGATTTAAGGTCTCTCCCAACCCAAACCATCCCGTGATTCTGCAGTTACGGCAAATCTGAATAGCTATTGGCCACTTATTCATAGCTGACTTACATATTCTTAAATATGGTAATTACTGATTTCAATAACCACATTAAATGTAAAACTCTAAGCCCAACACAAATCCCGGGATGCAATTAACCATATTTCTCTGCCCACACCAGCGCTAAGTTCCCCTGTGCACCTCCCACTTCCCAGAAATAAACAAGGAAAACAACACAGAATCGCTGCTCAGTTCTGTCACACTCATTGGGGAGCACCGGGCCATCGGAGCCGTTCCGAGCTCCCGGCGGGGCGGCCGGGGGCTGCTGCCGAGCCGCCGCCAGTC
>JAYDZK010000271.1:29559019-29576617 GCA_034509185.1 Euphonia xanthogaster
AAGGAAAGGAAAGGAAAGGAAAGGAAAGGAAAGGAAAGGAAAGGAAAGGAAAGGAAAGGAAAAGAAAAGAAAAGAAAGAAGAAAAGAAAAGAAAATCTTTGCAAGAAGTAGTAGGAAATATATACATATATCAGTGGTGCTTCAGAGTGGAGAATAGCCAGATTGCTGCAGCCTTGGTGGTCCATCCAGAACATCTTGAATGGAGGAATAAACAAATTAAAAGCAAATGCTGAACAATGTCAGATTTTTGCAAAAGCAGAAAGCCAATAAATTTTCTAAAGATTTGGGCACATATTTTGCATAACTGCACAGCAATTTTTTGGACATAAAAATTTTAATGTGCTAATCATTTCTGTATTCACAGAAAATTCATAAATTCACTATTTCTTATAGCAATCTATAGAAATTATCACCTCTTAGGCCTTGCCAATATCATGCAAACAACTGACTTAAACCTAAGCACTTCTGGGATAGGTTTAATCCTATCCCAGCATATCATACCTTGTGCTGATGTGGATATATTTATATTTATGAGTTTAAAGGTCTGTAACTCACAACCTATTAGGAAAGCAATGGTTTGTTTGTTTTTTTCCCTTTTTGGAGCAGTGTATTCCAAGGGAGGATTTATAAAAGTAGCATGTAAGTGAAAGCATGCTCTGCTTAAAGCACATTTCTGTGATTGGTGTGGGTTTCCTATTGCATTGCCATGTGCTTTGGTGGTTTATGGTTGAGGCAGCTCTGTGCTGAGGTGGCACGGGCTGGTTCCCTGAAAGGCTCACACAGCTCACACTCCAAACTCCAAGCACCCCATGCAAAGCAGTGCTGAAAGCTCCATCTCATCCCAGGGAAAAGACAAAGCTGCATTCCCTCTCTCCTGCCCATGTGGGCAAGGGAAAACTGAACGCAGGCAAAGGGATGAAGAATGCAACGGGGGCAGAAGACTTCTTTTTCCTTCTCTCCATCCTGCCAGGTAATCTGCTAGCATTCCTAGGCTTTCAGTGTTTATCCTGAGCTCCAGCAAGGCACTCCTTAGGGAATATGCAGAGCAGTGCTGCCTTGCAGTGGTTTCCTTAAGGCAGCTGTCACTTTCAGCAGTGATGTTGTTATTTACATTTATCACGTGCTAAATTGATCAATTTTCCCAACCTTTGCTTATGAGGTCAGGTGAAAGGAACAGCCTGATACTTGGAAGTTACAGTGCTGGGTAGAATCCCAGTTACATTGGTTTAACACAGAACTTGTCTCCCTGCATTAAAAATCCATATCCCAACAACAACAACACAGTGCCAACGTGCTGCACCCAGTGCCCAGGACCTGTCCCTTGTCATTCCCATCCAGCAACTGAGAATTCCTGAGCAGAACTGATGTGTCATAGCCCCACAGCTCCCTGGGTCAGATTCCTTACACTTCAGAGCTCTCCAGCATAGTGTTCTCAAACATCAGCCAATTCACATTAATAGAACACTTTCATGTGATCCAGGGAGAAAGGGGATCCACACACCAGCCAGGAGAGAAGGAGTGCAGAAGGTTATAAAAATCAGGGACAGAGTGGTGCATTTTCATTTTTAGTCTAGAGGAAAATTAGGTAAGTAATTTTTTATTACTTCTTTAAACTTAAAAATGTCTAGACTCAAAACAGTTTACTAATTATGTTTTAGACATTACAAAAAGGCAAAGGGAGTGTCTGTCAAGTATAAGAATTTTTTTTTCTCTGTACCAGAAAAAAAGAGTGTCTCCTTTGAGGTTCTATAGTTTCATGATCTCTTGTATAACTTGTTTTACAATCCCATACCCTATATAGTGTGTCTACAGGATGATGTCTTGTTTAGTCAGTATCTCTCTAAGACCAAGAGACTGATCATTAAATGTGCATGTCCTAAAATAGCTGTTTTCAAAACAAGTTACAACATTACAGACTGTCATAACTATTTGCAAATGCTGGAGTTGTTAAATGTGGCTCCCTTCCACTTGTTCTTCTTTTTTGCAGAAACAGTTCTAAGGGTTTGTGTCAAAAAGGATTGCTTGTTGTTTTGAAGTTGCCATGTAACAACAAGAATGTGTGTTTCTCATGCAGAATTTCAGGGATGAAATGAGCTGGCTGCTCACTAGACAGATTATGGAGATGTTTGATGATGTTCTTAAGAGGGAACTGTCTACGATGTTTTGTCTTTCATGCATAGCAAAGTTTTTGTTTCAGGCTGTAAAGCACAACACTGAGCAGTTGTAGGTACACTACTGCCTCTGGTGACCCAAAACTTACAGATCTTCAGGTATTTGAAGTCAGTTCCAGTCTTACCCACTAAGGAGAACCAAATAAATCAAAATAAGATGAGCAAAAATTTGATCGTTACTGTTTTTAACGTTGATGACATGACATTGAAATCCATTGTCAATGTGTAAGTCTGTGGCCACTTCAGTTATTTCAGGATTTTATTACTGAGCAGAGTTTATATTATTGTAATGTTTTGGAAACTGTTTTCCAAGCTTAAAAAAATGGGTTTATCTTCAGGCAAAACTAACGATCTTATTGACAGGCAAAGGATGACAATGGCAGGCATGCTTCTATCTGTATTATAAAGCAGATATTTCCCACAAAATCTGATCTTACCTTAAAAATAGAGTGTTTATAGCTTGAGTTTTGTCCTCATTATTCAACTATTCAAGATCAGGCTGCTAACAACTTAGGAGGAGATTTTTTCCCTTTACACAGCCAAAAAGATGGATTAGAAACCTACAATAGACATATAGGAGTTAAAAAAACTCCATCCCTTCATGTCAAATTGTTTTCCTTATAGATTCAAATTTGAATTCAATGCTAATACTTAGAACATATAAATATTATTTTGTAAGGATTTTGGACAGGAAAAAATGCTGGTAGTTGACCAGAAAACGCAGATGGGCCTAGGGGTGAATGATCTTAGGCTGAGTTTGAAGTAACGTGACATCTCCATCTCCATCTGCATCACATCCAGTCATTTTCCCATCTCTAGGGCAGAGCCCTGTGACAATGACAGGCTTGGGTGTCCTGGCCTAAGGAGATCAGAGGGCACTTTGCACATGCATGAATTTCCTAGTGAGCGTTTTCCTCCAGCATTGTAACAATCTGTGGGAAGCAACCTAGTCTGGGGAAAAGCCAATCTGAGCTGACCTGAGTTACATTGCAGTTGGGGTTTTATCAGTAAAGTCCATAACAAGTCTGAAAAGAGTAACATTTTACCCTACTTCTATGATCTAGGCTTAATGCTAAATGAATGGCTTAAGTACAGTTAATTGATTCCACATTTAATTGCAGAAACTAATGGTTTGAAGAGCTGCACTGCTGACAGCCAGGATGAGAGTTGAGCCATCAGAGATTATAGTTGTTATTTTTCTTGACATAATCCTTTTCTAAGTACCAAAAATCACATGGTGAAACAAAGTTTGATTGAAGTTTTGTATGTTTTCATTAGAAGTTCTTTAATGCAGGATCCTATGAAAACACAGCAGTTGGTCAAGATCCATATACAGAATATACAAGCCTCAGCAAGCTTGACAAAATACTGAACTATACATTCTTGGCAAATTAAAATTGTCATTAAATGCTAGTTAGGACTTGACAGACTCATTTGCTTCTCTGGTTTCTCAGCAAGCATAAGATCCAGCCAGGCCTCTTTGTTCTTGGTCAAACCCAAGCTTCAGCCAGCTGTGAGTCCCTGCAAATGGATTCAGATATTTATATTTATTTGCTTCATGTGTAAACAGTAGTGTGCTGCAGGGAGCTTTGTAGGACTTTAATGGGTCTGTGCATGAATAAAAGGTAAGAATGATTTATTTTATTACCTAGATGAAAGCTGCTTTTCTGAGTATAAGTAATCAGAAAAGATTTGCTGGTTCATGGCAACCTGACTGGGTGAAAACAGTTTTTTCCTGCTACCAAAACATACTGTGATTAATATAGTGCTAATATTTTTGTTTTGATATGAACAGCTGTCATATTTTCTACAGGAATATTTTAGAAGGGAACATGGCCAGTAGAATTGGGAGTAAGAAAGCAGGATGATGAGATAATCTCCCTAGAAACAATTAAATAAACCAGAAAACTTTATCAGTGAACCAACACTATAGATGTTTCTGCAGAATAGATCTAAGGAATTGACAAACTGAGACAAAGGAATTATTTGGTAAATATTATTTCAGAACATTTTGCTCCATTCCCAAAATGTGTTTCCTCCAACCGACTTGTAAAAAAATACCTCTTTTGGGGAGATGCTAAAATAGGGAAGGATTTGTTCCTCAGCTCTGTTTTCTGTGATTCTGTGAAGCACCATTTCTGTGCAGTGAGGGTTCACTGTCAGATTTTCACAAACCCTCCAAAAAAGGCAGAGAGGATCCTTCTAGATCTTCTGAAGCACCAACAATTTTTGATGTTGACAAACTGACATGGTGGGCAAATCCTGGTTGAAGGCAGAAACACAACTGCTGCAGTAAGGGAAGGGGGGGGGGGTGGAAAGTACAAAGATGCTGTTCATGGGTATCAAAATCCCAGTTTTTACAAATTTCATAAATCTGCAGGTTTTGACCTCATCTGCCCAGATTTTAATGTGTGTTTTTATTCTCCAGCACTTCAGGGGGAAGTGTGTGCTCCATTATGCAAAGCTGTCAGTTCTAACAGCAGTGGGATCTGTTGCCTGTTTTTCTGTGTCTGTGTTTTATATCTACAGCACATTGACACTTCTGAAAATCCAGTCATCACTAGTATCTCTTGTGCTCAGTTGCATGCCTAATTTTACATTGCTGTTACTCACAGTTTCCATGCAACTTGCAACTGTAAACTGAAAATTATACTTAACCACTTTCTTGATGAGAAAGATGTGATTTTAGCCACACTTTTGGAGCACTGCACCATTTTATTGAACCCATATGAAAATCTCTGCATGATGTAAGGGGCAGGAGGTTTAAATTCATGGCCTACATAAAGTGGGGTTTTTTTTCAGTTTCTTTGATAGACTCTTAAATCACACAACGCTCACACCAAGGGGTGAAACGTGTCAGGACCACTGATAATGGAAATATTCTTGCATTCTAATAAACAAGGCTAAATATTTCTTAATAGTCCTACATGCAATATTTAGTTCCTGCATGAACAATCACCAGCCCAAAACAAAGATTTCAGTCATGGCACTATTAAACCATTTCTACTGGTAAAAAGATTTCAAGAGTTTTGGAAACTATGCTTGAGCCTTTTGCACTAATATATTGTACAGTCTCATATTATCATTTTGTGGCAAGTTCTGTTCTTACATATGAAGAGTTTTGAAGAGTCAATCTATGGGCTATCACACTTTTCAGAGGAGAATATTAATCCTTTCTAGATGCACAGGAGTTCACCAAGTAATCTTTAAGAGTTTACTCAAACAGGAAGAAAAGACTCACATTTGGGTACAAGAGGAAACCTAAATCTTTATTCACATGAACTTTAAACTGAATAAACAATTGTAGGCCTTATTTTGTGCTCATTCCACTGGCTTGAAATATGCTTAATATCCATGTTTTGGTACTGGTGACTGGTACTTAGTTGCCTGCATGTTGTCATGGTTTCCTATTTAAAGTAGAATTTTTATGTATTCAAGGTTATAATCCCTGCTTAAAAGTGCCAGTGTAGTGCATAATTATGTATAACAACTATTTTGTGAGCCTGGTCTCCAGGGAACCCTCCCCAAACCAAAACTGAGATTGAGTTAAGGTACTGTAAAGCCTGCAACTGGCATATTCCTTAATGATGATGAAATGCCAATGAAAAAATACACCTGTAAATTAAGGGTGAACTTCTGAAACTGGATATTGTGGGAAATGAGTGGAAAATGAGAACATGAATATAAATAGTGGAGACCCAGCTGGGGAAGGCAATAAGTTATAAGAGTTTAAATCTGTCATTAGGTGAAGCTGATTAGGTTTAGGTCTGTCAGGAGGATGAAGAGTTGTGCCATCTGTAGCAACAGTGAGCAGCTTAGGTAACTTTATCTCCACCAACCACCAGGGATCACCAGGACCACTTCCCACCAGCACAGCATTAGATCATCTTCTAAAAAAGCCACTGCCACAAAGGCAAACATCAAACCTGGTCTGGAGGGGGATAATGCAGTTCAGGCACCATTTGTTGTCACCAGATCATCATAAATACATGAAAGACTGGCTGTAACTGGCTCCTCTCAATCTTGTTTTGCAATTCTGTTTAGTTGAATCAAAGGAATCAGGGGGAAAATAGGTTTATAATTTATATTCAGCATAAACATTAATTCATTATATTAGTTTTAACATGTAACAGGTATGAAACTATGGTAATGTCTGTAAGGAAGCATTCTTATTAGCATGCAATTATTATCCTTTGGAAAAAAAGCACATAAATTTATTTTAACCTTATTGTCGGGTTGTTGTTTTGGTTTTTTGGTGTTGTTTTGGGTTTTTTTTTGGTTTTTTTTTTTTTTTAATGGATGATGTTAGTCTGCACAAAACTGTTCTTGGCTGACCTTGCAAGTAAACCTGAGGAAACATTTTGGTCCTGATTGGCCTTGAAATCTGATGGAGTCTTTTTGTGCAGGGTTAGATCATACTTAGAAAAGACCATAATCCAGGGAATATTCCATGTAAAATATAATCTCCTCTTTTAGAACAGTCATGCCAAATCAAACCAGTAATCATCTTCATTCTGTATCATTATTCTGAGGGCTGAACACCATCTGTACTTTCCTGCTTAGCCCAGGATTACACAACATATTAAGAGCCTGATCACTCAACTCCCCTGTGCCTTAATTTCTGCTTTTCTAAAATGTCACCAGCATTCTCCTGCTTTGTGAATCGGTGAGGAACTTGTACAAGTAATCCAACTAAATGCTTAGAATACACCTAAGTGTTGTGTTTACTAAATCTAACTTTTTTGAGGTGCAGAAGACTGAAGAAACTCAACAAAGTTAGTTTCAAAGCAAATATTTTTTTCATCCAAACTCGAGAATCTTTATAAACAATTTATGAGCACTATCTTGACTACAATTTCAGAGGTCAGTGACTCAGTTCCCAGAGTTAGTCCTGCAAAAACCTAATACACTTGCTTGGACCAGAATATGAAATCTAACCCCTGTCTGGCCATTAACAAGTTGTCTTGGTGTGCAGCTCTCCTGAGAGGTTTATTTTCACAGCCTGCTCTCACTACTGACAAAACACAGCATTTCTGGAGTAAGAGTATTGACAACTGCAAAATATTCAATAGCTGAGTTTTGATCTAATTTATTCTCACTCAGTGATCTAACAGCTATCATGAAATTATTAAAAACATCCTCAGGCTACCTGGCCTCTAAGTGAGGATGAAGGATATAATCTGCATTTATATATATGGAATATTTAAGATATGCATGTGCATATATGTGTGACTGTGTGGTAGGTGGTTATGTACCTGTGTTGTGTCAGCAGAAAGAAAACCAATCAACATCCTGAGGAGAGTCTCTGAGTGCTGGAGGCTTTCCAGGAGCCCGAGGAGTGTTCTCCTCTCCTGGGATATTTGTGTGGGCATGGAGGGTGTGTGAGCACAAAGCCCAGAAAGCAGCTGCAACCTGCCAAGCCTGACATGTCAACACACACCTCAGGCCAGGAAAGTGGGAGATTAAATACTGCTGCCATCCGCAGTTAGGGAGAGACAGTTGCTGGCAGCTGGTTCAGACCCCAAAGCTAAAGCAGAACAAGCAGGAAGGAACCCCTTCCCCCTGATCTGCCTCTTCCCTGCCTTCCCCTCAGCTCTCAGAAAACCAGTGCCTGTGGCAACTCTGCTCTGCCTTGTATTTCCACTGAGCCTCTTGGGGAAAGGGAGGAGAAAAAAGGGAATGCATGAACAGAAGAAACAGGTAAACTCAGACGGGAAAGCAAGAAAAGTAATTTGAAGGACCAAGGACCTGAAAAGAGGCAAGAAAGGGCTTGGAACACAAACCATGAGAGGAACCCCTGAGGGAGCTGGGGGTGCTCAGCCTGGAGAAAAGGAGACTCAGGGCTGCCCCCATCACTCTGCANNNACTCTGCAGCTCCTGCAAGGTGCCTGTGCTCAGCTGGGGCTGGGCTCTTTCTGCAGCAGCACTGACACAGCCAGAGCTCACAGCCTCAAGCTGCGCCAAGGGAAATACAGGCTGGATAAAATAAGTTTTTCACAGAAAGGGTGATAAAGTTCCGGAATGGCTGCCCAGGGAGGTGGTGGAATCCCCATCCCTGGGTGTGTTTAACAAAGCCTGGATGTGGCACTGGGTGCCAGGGTTGAGCTGAGCTGTTAGGGCTGGGTTGGACTTGATGATCTTGAAGGTTTCTTCCAACCCAGAAATTCTGTGAATCCTGTGAAAGAAATAATTCATCCTGTGATGCATTCTTCCCAAGCCCTACATGTGCCTCTAGACATGTTAAACCAACTGATCCCCACCTTGTTTCTCCTCTGCCTCACATAATGTGGATTTTTATCTCCCCAACTTGTGTCCTACCATTCCCAGTGCTGAGGCTGGACACCAGAGCAGGCAGACCAGCTTGAGGAGCAGAGAGCAGGTTCTAAAATCCTCCTCTCACATCACACTGCCCACCACTACTTCCAGAATATCCCCCCAAGACAGAGGACAGGTTCTTCCTGCCTCAGCTGGGGGATTTAGGAACAGAAATTCCTCACTTTGACTGAATGACTCTTTGCATTTAGAGTGTGAAAACACTCTTTGTCTTTGTAAACTTTGTCAGGTTGGCTATGGAACTGATTTATACAGTCATATATGTCTCATAATACAAGTTTGGGGAGATATGGTTGATAAATCATAGTCAGCTGTTTATAAAAGGCCAGCAGTAATAATAAGGAAATATTTTGCAGTCCTGCACAATAATGGGCACAGATTGACCAGGTGAGCTGTGTAGGTCAGCCTCCTCTACAGCTCCCAAGCCCTATCAGCTGGTGCTGGTGTTCAGAACTTCAATAGGAATCTGTGTCCAGCTCTCCATAGCTGGAATGTGCATGTGGGCATGGAGAGAGAGTGCACAGAGCTGTGTTTTGTCTGAATCCACAGCCTCCCCACTGAGTGAAGTGCTGCATATGGAATCTGCTGAAAAACTGCTGGTATAAATGTGGTTTGGAAAGAAAAATGTTCCAATACTTGGATATTCTTATTTGGATCATATATATTTTATGAAAAACTTTTGGCATCACTTTAAGGACTAAGCCCTATGCAGTTCTTTTGACATCTGCAACCAGTGCAGCAGAAGGGAATGTACGTGACCTGAAAACATTTGATGCTCAATGCACAAGGGAGAGATTATTGAGATCCACAGATGCAGGCACTGAGCACCATTTTAGACACCCTGAGGTGGTCATGACATCCTCATGGGACTAGCAGATAAAACACAAAATTATCTGAGTCCCATGTCTTCCAGAGAGGCAGTTAGGGGATAACTAGAATACAACAGAATCACACTTAAGATTCCCATAATCACTTTTATTTATCTTTGCTTGAAACTATATAGTATTAGGAAAGTTCTGTTAAGAGCTGAAATGATAGACTTTCTTTTTTCAGCTGGGAAAATATTACTAGATGGAAAGAAAACCAAAATTATTTAGCACCCCATGTTTCCTTAGGAAGGGCACCTCCTGATGGAGGTTCCAATAACATTAACTCAAATTCCAGCAGGCTCTGGTGACTGCAGCATGCTGAGGAAGCCAGTGCTGACATCCTAGTTCTGCCACGTGGCCAGCTTTTTAACCTTGGGCAAATCCATTAATCTCCAAAGAAATATGTGTCTTCTTCTGCACTTTTGTGCTTTAAAGCATAAACATCTGAAGGATGCCAGAGTGCCCTAAAGTGCCACATGGGGCTGATTAGATGCAATGGAAGTATGTCACCAACTGGATTTTTCCAGGCCAGGTTGAATTAGGTTTCAATCATCCTGATTGAAAATTAGCCAGAAATGGGAAGAATAATTTTTAACCTTCATAACCTGTTTTTAAAGCATGCTTTCATGCCTTAGCAGCAGGTACTGAGCATCCCTGCTTCTTTTCTTTCACACTTGTACATGAAGTGGGGCACATCAGCCAAGGCTGGGCTGCATCCTCTGCCGTCCTCTGAATCTCAGTCCAGCATGGGCTCAGTGATGTGATCTCCATAGGCACTCTCTGGTTTCCTTGGGGGAAGGGCAGGAAAACACAATTTCACAACTCTCCCAAAAATCCAGCTCAGCTTTCCGTTGCCAAGCGACATCACGGCTTTGCAGCAGATCCAGCTGCTGGTGTTACCAAGCAACGTCCTCCCATCAAGTTGGGCACTTGAAAACCATTACTTGTTTATTAATTCTCATGGTGGGCTATGGTTTCCCTGCCAGATCTTGGTATTTGCTCTCCTAGAATTTGTGAGAAAGCAAAAGACAAAGGACTTTCGTAGGTCAGTCGTTCTTGCAGATCTCTGTGATATTGTTGGAATATGCAGAAATTGGGAATGGTTTTGCACTATTACATCAAGATGGGAGAAGAGTAAAATTCTGAACACCTTCCCTTTCTTCTCTTGCCTGTGGGAACAGCTGGTGTGTAATAGTGATTCAGCAGAACTTTGCAATGTTTTATATGTGCCATCAATCATGTGACAGTAAGGAACATAAAACATTTGGTCTTAAATTGGCAGTATTTGTACCATAAAGTAAAATGACCTCACACTGAATTGTCTTCTACAAATACCTAAGGTAGCATGTCTCCAATATACAAGAAATTAACATATCTGTGTAGTATGGTTGGTGAGTGTACCCAATACTGTATATACTGGGATTAAACTTGATCACTCATGACAAATTATTTGGATCTTGCTGAAATAATAACTTGTTAACCCACTACATAGCTTACCTTTAACTCTGAGCTGTATTCTCCCCTAGTTTGAGTCTTCCAGTCCTCCTGGGTTAAATCCTGTTTTGATCAAGAAAAGACAATCTCTCCCTGGATAAGCATGAAGAGTGGATGAGGAAGCACAGGGGAAATTCCAGCCAACAACAGTAAAGCAGCCCAATGTGAGTACTTCATCCCCCACCAGTTCCATCATAAAATCAAAGAGAATAAATAGAGACATCAGAGCATGGGGAATTCTCTCAGAGCTGGTGGTTTACACTTCAGACTGGAACAGAGCAGAAGATGAGCCTCTGCAAAGGTGGGAACAGCTTGCAGTGAAGAAGGGCTGCATGGGATAGCTGGGATAGAAGTGAATTAGTGAATCCTAATTTAGACATTAGAGTGGCTCAGGAAACTGACCCAAAGCTACAGTGGCAGTGCTGTCAGCTGCTGTAGGCTCACAGGTCGGAGCACAGGGTGCTGTGCTGGTGTCACTGCCCTCATTTTCAGGGCTCACAGTTCTGGCACCAGTGCAGGAGGTGCCTGTGTGGCTTTGCAAACCTTACACAACTTAGCCAGGGAGAGGGATTCTGCTTTGCATGCATGTTGATAAAAACACACAATCAGAAATCGTCATCTACAGATTACTGAAGGTTGTTTTTCCCCAAAGTTTCTGCCAGATAATTGTATTGCAAGGCAGCTTCTTCACTTTCACTTTGTAGTATTTTCTGGCCTTAGCTTAGACATGGAATACCCCCAAATGTGAGTTCAGTTTGTTTTGATGAGGAAATAATGCAGCTAGCAGAAGTGAGGATGTATTACCAGGCTTGTGTTTTCCTGAGCTCCCACAGGATCCCTGCTCTTAAATTCATGGCAGAGATCCTGAAGAAAAAACATTGCATAATTTGTTGTCTATAAGACAACCAATTGTGCAATGCCCCCCTCTTTGGTTTTAAGAAAGAACACACTAAAATTTTGAATTTATGAACTTCGGATTTACTGGATTCTGATCTGGGCTGGGGAGACCAGAGAATGTTGGATCATCAACTTCATAAAAAAAGAAAGATTTAAAAGGCAGGGCTATTCATGTAGCCCTTGATCTTGAACTGTGCATTCCAGCTCATACCAGGCTTTATGTTCCCAAGTCAGGAGTTTATAGACCAAGATTTTGTGGAACAAAAGTCAGCAGGCAGCCCTATGAAATCCTGCCCTTTAGCCGTGTCAGGTATGACTTCTCCATGCTGCATTCAGCAATGCTGCCTCCCACTCTTGGAGGTGAAATGAACCCACAGTGCACCATTCCTTTGGTTTGTGGCCCCAAAAAGCACCACTGGTGTTTACAGAAACTCGTTAATCCCTTGGAGTTGCCACTAATGAGGAATACTCTGTCTTTGGTTACCAGCTGTGTTTCTGAGCACCCCTTTGTGGAAGCATTTTTTCTTTTGTGGAAGCATTGCTGGAATGGACAATCAGGGTTAATAATAACAATTAGCTCGCCCATAAACCAGTACTTCTTGCAACATCACATTTCAAAGGGTTTTTGTCACGTCTCCACCCTTCAGGATGATTCAATGGGAAATGATTTCACCATAACCTGAACAGGCACATCAACATTTGCTAGCAGGTATTTCTGACAGCTTTCAAGGGTAATATGAGAAAATGAAGGATGAGCTTAAACACATAAACAAACCTGGAGACAAAATGCAGAATAGATTTTTTTTTTTTCCCCAAATACTAATTTTCCCTTGAAAACAACACATAACTCCAGTCTGTTATTGACACAGTTTCACTGAACCATTTTTTGCAAAAAGCACTGCTTATACCACATGCCAAGAAACGGTAGAAGTGAAATATGTTTGCCCCAAAATGGGTGTTCTCTGGGGTTGCTTTTGTGAAAAACTGGATTTCTGGCAGGCAGAGAGGCTCAGCAGCCTGGCAGGAGCAGGGGGAGGCCGGGCTCAGGAGGTGTAACTCGTTCTCCTTCTCGCCTGGGGTGGAGGCAAGCTGGTTGTTGAGCAGGTTATGAAGGTGGGTCCCGGAGAGAAAGCCTACATTTCATGAGTCTGAGGAGAAGTAGGAGGAAAATCAGGTGAAAACTGGTGAGGTGAAGATGGAAGGAATGGTTTGAAGACACGCTCTAAAAGCGTCAGTGAAGCCAAAGGTGCCAGAGAAATCCTGGAGCGTAAGTGCAACGTTAAACATCCTCTTGTTTGCTTTCAGTGGAGCAGTTGCTCAGCTCAAAAAGCCATGCCAGATAATGACTTTGGAGTTGTGCAGCTCAAAAGTCTCTGCAGGCTGAACAGACCAATTTGGTACCACTGAGCTGTTTCTGAGATATGTAGTGTTCAAATAATTTCAATAATGACATGTAAATTGTGAAAGATACTGTAGAAGGATGATGAATATTATCTTTTGGCTAAGCTTGTTTATTTAATGGATGGATTTTTAGCATGTTTGTAATGCTTATTTGAAAGTCTATACATATGATAAAGCACTTTTAGTTTGCAACCTAAGTAATGCTTGTGCATTGAATGATTTAGAAATAATGTATGTAAAAAGGATTACTGTAACACTGTAATCTAAAAAATGATCTTAGAACTCTGCAATGTAATTCACACTTTAATATTATTATTGCTTGTTTCATTATTGGAGAATCTGTAATGTCTTCATTTCCTATTTATGACATTTATCTTCATTATTAAGCATATGGTAATGCAAGAATTGTGTGAAAATTGTGAATTTCATGCTCTAGGGAAAGAAAAGAGTGGGTAGACAAAATGATAGGATGTGTTAGTGGAGATTTTTGACAGCTGGCACTTCTGCTGTGCTCTTGTCATTTTCTGCTTTGATTCCTGTGCATTTTAATTTTAAAACTGTAAAAAAAAAAGTATTGTTATCTTTCAACTCAATATTAGAACTTTGGTCTCTATTAGCAGCTGCTGTCCTTGACAGTCAGTATGGCTGAGCTGGTGCAGAAGTATTGACAGTATATTATGCACTGGAGTGAATTTACTCTAAAATAAATAGGACAACATTGTGACATACATTGGCTGATCTATTGAAGAACTTGAAGAGCAAAATCTGCATTTTGCACAATTGACGTACGAGACCCCACTCCAACGAACTAAACAACTCCGTGGGGATTTGGGAGAGTTTCATTCATTCCCCAGTTTATGTTATTTCTGCAAGTGCTTGTGAGGGAACAATCTGAATTTTCAGGTGTTTTCACATGATGTCTGTAGGGACAGAAAAATATCTGGGAAGAGAAAAGATGGGCAGCTCAGGGGAACAGAAATGCCATAATATTCACTCTTGGAGAATTGTGCTGGCTGTTGAGGGAAGCACGTGGCTATAGTGGAGTTATTCTTTCCCTCCTGTGCATTTAAACCTTAATCAGCAGCTCTAACAGTGTAAGAATGTTTTATTATATCAATACACACTTGAAGTATTTTAATCCTAATGTGTTGTCTTGGAACATTTCACTGGGCTGAGCCTGGGAAGATTTGTGTGTATACATTACTCCATGCTTCATACTTTGGAAGCAGTGATTTTGAAAATGCTATACCCAGTCTTCAGCATAGCTCAGAACTGCTTTAAAACAGTTCTAAAACTGTTTAAAACAGGAGAGGACCTGGCAGCAATCTCAGCAGATAAAACCTCACGTTGCTAATTAATCACTGGAAGTGCAATCCTGGCCCCAGTGATTTCAACAGGAGCAAGTTCAAGCACTGCTGTATCCCCTGAAGACAATCAAGTTTAAACAGAACAGAGCTTAAGAGCACAGCACCAAACTTCCCTCTCCCCAAGCCTCCTGTGAAGAAAAATAATATTTCAAGTTTTAAAAAATGTACTGTAGTAATAAGTAACAACATTCCTTAAAAACTTGTATGGTTTCCTTGGGGTTCAAGGTGCAATCTCCCTTTTACAGCCAACTTTAATGGAGTTTTTCTTGACACACACTGCAGAGTAATCCCAAATTCTTTGGGGAAAAAAACCTGAAGAGACTGTAATAATGTATAATTTTCACCTATTCAGTAATACAATAAATACAATGAATTTCAATGCATGAGCTCCCAAATAAAATGTCCAGGACAAGAATGTCTGTAAGTGAATCTCTGGTGTGGACTTTTACTATTGAGTATCCTTTAAAAAAAAAAAAATTAGAAATCAACAATGTCTGGGGAGACACTTACCTCTAGAACTGCTCAGAGATTTTTTTGAAATTAAATTATTAGAACTGAACTAGTAGAAAACCAACAGTAATTATGGTAGGCAGATCCTTTTAAGTCTAAAGGAGGTGTTTAGAACACAACATTGTAACAGAATAATGCCTAAGAAAAGCAGGGAACGATGCCAGTGATCAGGAGAAAAAAAATCCATTTACTCTTTCTCTGAGTGCTTTGATTGAAAATCATTTGTTGCATTCAGGTTTACCACCACAGTTCTGAAAATGTGAGCAGGCAGCTTGGTCCAGGAATTTCAAGTAATAAAAATGGTGTGAATACTGTTAAAACAGTAAGGTTTTCCCATGGGCTGTCCATCCAAAGTGACTTTGGCAAGGAAAATGTCTTTCTTTGGCATGTTCAAATGTCATGGGATAATCCAGAGTAACAAAGCTGAATTTCAAGGACTGTCTTTCCAGAAGACAGCAGAGAGACATGAGGAAATAAAAGCACTAAGAGTTCTTTTCCCTCAATTTGTGACTTAGAATTATGGTAATGCTGAATGTCAGGAGGGGCAGCTGGCTGGGTGGCTGAGATGACAGCCCTTCACAATTTCCAGGGTTTTTTGTTGTTTTATTTTGGTTTGGGGTTTTTTTTACAGCACATTAAGAGCTTTTTCTTTTCCTCCAGTGATCTTTCTTTAATTGCTGTGTGATCCTGGACATCAGAGTTGAGATGGGCAACGAGAGCAGCAGTGCAGAGAATGAGGTGAGTGTGACAGGGCAATTGCTCTTCCTCCCCTCTAGCCTAGAGCAAACCTTTCAGAAACTGCTTCCACAGGCCACTTACCCCATATTTATCCTCTGCTGCCCATTACACTCATATTTAAGTGTCATTAATGGTAATTGAAAGCAACTTGGTGTGGTTTCTTTCCTTGGGCAATGACAGTGCTCCAAAGCATCAGGGCACGGTTCGAGCAGTACAGTAGGTACTGACATTTAGGAGTTAATACTGGGAAAATAATCACAGCAAATATTTCCTTATATTCCCTTCCCACTTCACATTTAGGGAAGATTTTACACTTAAAAATCAACATCAGATTCAGGACTGGGATTCACAACTGGAGTCCTGAACCCACAAATGGCCACTGTATATCTTCTACTTCTGTGATCTACTTGCCACCTGATTATCAGCAGATTGACATGGTGTAGGGTTTTTATGGGATGCAGGTGCTAATAAAGGAAGACTAATTCTGTTAGCAGGGCTGGCTCATCCCAACCCTCCAGCCTGGGGCACCCCAGGCATCAGGCACATCCCTGAGCAGAGGGGAGGGCCCAGGGTGGCAGTCAGGGTCAGGACCAGTGCCCCATGGCATCACAGGGGATGGCACCCCTGGGGAGGCTGAGATGGGCCATGGGCAGGCCCTGGGAGCTGGGCAGTGCCTGTGGTGGCCTCAGAGCCCTGGCACACAGCAGCTCCTCCTTGCTCAGAAATGACCTTGCACTGTCTGTGTCCCCATCAGGGACTTTGCACCTGTGCTCCCAGGTGTGCTGTAATGCATGGTGGGGTTTGGTGGTTCATGTTTAGATTTTCAGAAGGAAGGCAGTGAAATACTCTGGCTACTGGTGTACAATTGCAATAGAAGTTACTGTGCTGATACAAATTGTAATTCATTAATTTCAACAATTAAAACACTGGTATATCTTTTATCCTCTCCTCTTCCATATGTTGTGGCAGCTGCTAAAATGCATTAGGATTCATTTTGCTTCCACTTCAGGTATCAGCAGATCTGCTGCACCTTCTGCATTGCAAAGTGGAGCCTCTCAAGACAATCAGTATTACAACGATTATAGATTTTTTTAATAAATAATTTTTAGAAGAAAAATCTTCCATAGTTTGTGGTTATTCTTACCAAATTTTATTGTTAGCCCAAGATTTGGTCCCAGCTTTCCTCGAGGTTTGGGAACAGGGGAATGTTTTAATTTCTATAACTAAGTAATGAAAATTTATTTTCCATAATGTCCAGCTTCAGGAAGCTTTTGGAAGTCAAATATATTTGTTCAGGAGTCATCCTGAGGCTGAGAAGACTTTACTTAAAAATGACTGAATTTATCAAGAACTGTAGTAAAAAACCTTTTCTAAAAGGAAAGGAAGATTCTGGTCTCCTTTTCAGACTGTAAAAACCAAAACAAAAGACAACCCAACACCTTCCAAAGCAAAACAAAATATGCTAAGAATCCAAATTATTTTAAAAACCACTATTAACAGAGAGATAACTAGAAGTAGCAATAAAACTTAAATATTTTGATTTTCAGAAATAATTCCCCAATGTCAATAAAGCCATCCTTATGCCACCAAGCCAAGGAGCACAGCAGGTAGTGGATGATGAAACTGGTTTGCATGGTTTGCATTCAGAATATTAGCACCAGGCTTGGCTGCTCCTTTTCTTCTGCATCTGCTTCTGGCTTTTGGGTTTTGTGACACTGATTGCACATTTGCAAGGCAGATACATTTAAGTTTTCAGCAAGTTGTAAAAAAAAAATCTGGTTTCTTTTAACTTTTTTTCTTTAGTAGCAATCAATGCTT
>JAYDZK010000271.1:29576717-29589583 GCA_034509185.1 Euphonia xanthogaster
TGAGTTACGTAATTTGCCTGTTATTTAGTACTTGACCCCCTTTGCTGGCTGCTTTTTCTTCTGAGCCTAACACCACTGAAATAGCTCAGTTGGGGTTGTTCTTATGCTCAGAACCAGTTGGTCTGAGTAGTTTTTATTTATGTGTTTATCAGAGAACACCCCTGCATGGCTCATGCTCTCAGTGAGTGATTTGGAAGCCTCACACATGGTTTGCATTAAGGCTGGGAGAGCCTGTGCTAAGTTTAGAACTCATTTAATGAGTGGGAAGATCTGTGGAATAAATGTGCTACTAGGAAGATTGCAGTAGACACTTGGAGAAAAAGTAAATACCCAATCGTCTTGTCCAGACCAGCCTCTGAGGAGAATATCAGCTAAATTCAGTGACAATGAACAAAGAAAATGCTTGGATAAAACAAGGCTGGGACCAGCAGTATGTTTAACTGAGTGGTTTCACACATACTGATACTAACCATGCTCTGTTTTGCTGTAAAGCACAGCAAGTCCAAACTGCTGAGAGGTTTTAGGATTGTGCCCTGCCCTATTGCAGTGGCACAGCTTGTTGGGCTTATGCTGAATGAAATATAAGCTGCTTTTATGATGCATTTACCTTGGATAGTGAAACCCCAAATGAAAAGAAAGGTCTTTAAACTGAAAAAAGAAACATTCTGGAAGAACAGATACTTTGACCCAGTTTGATGCTGGAGATCCAGCCTTTAGCAGGCCAAATGCAGGTGAAGCAATGGAGGTGTTCTTTAATGGGAAGCTGTGTGAAGAACTGCAGTTCAGGGAACTCCAGAAGGTCTCAGCTGTTGTGCTGCCCATCAAACAGATCTTTCTTAATCCACCCAAAAACACTGAGTGTCATGGAGGAATGACACTGTCTTCTTTTCCTTGACTTTTCTGGACAGCCAAATGTGCAAAAAAATCATCCACATGGCCTTAATGGAAAGAAAACACTCACTTGCACAGAGGCTGATGTAACTGCACTTCCTCAGCACCTCTGGATAGTCTGGACTCAGGTGCCAGCTCATAAAGGCACCCTTAGAAGTGAGATCAAGCTGAGCAGGACCAACAAATCTGCTCCCTAAAATGTCAGATGCAGTCAGGCACCTGGTCTGTGGGATGCAGAGTGATCCCAGATGTGTCCCAGCCTCATCCATGCTGCTCCAGGGGTTGTGCAGAGAGCTCAGGGACAGCTCCCAAAGTGACTGCATGTTACAGGATTATTATTGACTTCCCTGACTGTATTTTATCTTTATTTTTACTAGAATGATGCCATTACCAGGGCATCTTTGCTCTTACTTTAAAGAGGTGGGGGGAGGATGTTAAAAACAGAAAGAGTTCTTTATAACTGGAGACATGAGCATAAAATTTTGTAAAGCTTGAATAGGCTGGATTTTCTAATATGGAATACTTTTAACTCAGGGTTTGAATTCTTGCCACTCAGAGTTCTGAAGAGGAGAACTGTCATATTCCACAGCCTTTCTCACGACTACAGAAATGTAAAAGACATCAAGTAATTTTAATGCTCTTTGAAGGTGAAATCTGCTGCTGAATTGAAGTTAATAGCATTAGTTAGTAATGCACATTCTGCCCCAGAGTTGAAGAGGGAATTTCAAAGTCAGTTAGACATAAGTTATTTCTACATATTTTGCTTTATCCTTTCTTCCTCTTGGTTTTCTGAAATAAGCAAAAAAAGCAAACAAAGCTGGTTATTCCACATCTCTATTATTGCTCATTTCTCTTTAAACATTGATCTTAATGTGTGGTTATCTTTTTGTTCCTGTTTTCTGCTGTGAAATGTATAAGACAGACAACACTTGCCAGAGGGGCCACAACTTCTCAGGAGTCTGGAGCTGTCTGGAGCTGTCCTGCTGTGATCCTGCTCAGATTTCTCCACTTATTTCCTATGAACAAATCTGACTGCTGAGCATCCTGCAGCTAATATTCTGCATTAGTTTTCCTGTCTTTCAGCTGATTTCAGTCTCTCTGAGCTGGTGGCTCTGGTTAATTGCTGTGATAATTAATCTCCCTTCAGACCCTGGTGCTGCAGGGATCCGCAGAGGACGCTGGGCTCAGCAGCAGCTCTGTCCCAGCATTCAGCCTGCAATCCCACAGATGGGAGCTGGGCAAACCCTCTGAGCTCTGGGGCTCAAACTGGGTGTTTACATACTTTTTGAAGAGTGCAGTAACATCTGTATACATTCCATTGTTCATGGTCAGCTGGGAACAAAAACTCATTCCCAATTTTCTGCACAGTAATTTTGCCTGGAGCATTTTCATGGGATTCTCTGTTACCCTGCAAGGGCTCTTCTCTGGATGTGTTGTGTCCACTGGGATTCACAACTTTTACTCCCTGAATTATGATTCTCTTTCATTTTTCCTTCCATTTCACCCAGTGCCTATCAGGATCTTGCTGTCAATTGGTTACAGTCTGTTCCTGATGCTTACATAGTCCTGACAGACCTCCAGCCACCCCTTTAATTAATTAAGTCTTACTTCCAGTGGTAATTACTGCTGGTCCATTATTCCATAATGAATAATGTCAAGTATTTCTCTGAGTTTACTCAAAAAGAACATTCTATATTTCCAGAGAATTATATGTCCTTTTATGCAAATGCAGCAAATTCTGGGACACTTTTCACTGCAATGAATAATTATTATTCACATTATTATTTACATCTTTCCTGTGAAAGAAGGAGAGGGGATGAAAGAAGAAGATTCAAAGTGGTGGCAGAGTTCTTAATTTGAAAGTATAGTGAAAAGGAAGTTGGGAGACTGGTCCTTCTCTTCTGAGTTAATGGCTAAAGCTTCCTTCACAACTGTAAAGCCATCATCATTTCTCATGGGATGTGAATTTATGGGTAGAGATGAAAAGGAAAAATACATTATATTTATAAAGTTCCTCTGTAATTATTTACTACATTTCTTCATTTAAAAAATAGTGTGAAAATGTTGGACCTGCATTTTCCACAGCTCTGAAATGACTAGGCAGGCAAACACTGTTGGCTGGGAAGCACAACAGAGTTTGGGACTCAACCTGGAGATTATTTTCCTGTAGTGCTTTATTTGAATCCCACAGCATCTTCTCAAGTCATTTATTGCCAGGCTGCCAAGGACCACTCAGCAGAAAGCTGAATTAGCTAAAACCACACTGACTGAAAATTGCAAGTTAGGGGACGAAGATTTTCTTCCCAAGTTCATCAACTTTATTCTCTTTCTCTCTCCTGCTCTATCTCATACATCTGTCATCCTTCAGAAAATAATCCAGGCACTCACCAAACACCAGGAAAGGGACAAAGGAAAACAGCTACAGCCAGACTAGCAAAGATACAAAGCTAACTCTGAATTTTCCTTTGCTTGCTGACCACAGATGACATTAGGCAGGTGGGAAGGTGAAGTTAAGGACAGCCATGAAGGAATTCCACAGCCAGGCTTCATTAACTCTGTGCATATTCCTCAAACACAGCCAGGCTTCTCAGGTGGTTGAGAAGACACCAATGTTGACATTACAAGAATTTAAAGAAAACCATTTGGTGCCCTCAGTGGACTGGAATAGTCATAAACAAGCACTGAAGCCTGAAGGTTTGAATTGTTCCTGCTGTGACTGTGTGTTCTGGGGAAAAAGCTAAATTAAGGATAAGATGGTGACTATGAATATATAAGTATACACACACTCCCCTACACACACCAGTGTTTATTTTTGTGTTCACAGCCAGAGTCATTTCAGTAGGTGTTTCTCAGGAGGAAAGGCAGCCCTTTGTCTCTAAGAGAAGGTCATGGGTGCTTACAATCAAGAGCTGTAAGAATTTTTCAAATACCATTGTTACCAGATCACAATTTACTTTGCTTCTTGTATTTGTGAGAAGCAAATTAAATTAAATGAGAAGCCAATGCCAATTTTTGCATTCCTGCCCCTTTGAGGGTTTTAATTAGAATAGGTATGAACTTAAAATTCTCCTCCCGTGAGAGACAAATAAACCACGCCAGAAGCAACAGCAAATTACATCATTACTGATTAAAGAAAAAATCTACTGTAATTACAAAATTCTATGCAGAGACTCCCTCCAGGATGGAGTCTGCTCTTCCTATCTGATCATGTCATAATTACACCCAACTGATGGAGTAGTGACAATGTTTGGGAAGAAAAGCAAGAAGAGGTCATGAGAGGCATCCCCTGTGAACTGCTGTACCCCAGCCACTCTCAAAAAGGGGCAGCAATGCACCAAGCTGTTTGCTGAAATCACATTTAGATCCCTTGCAAGGTGATAAAGCTGAGTTTTAGTGTGATTCTTCAGATATAAAGTGTCACATGGAGCTCAAGCTTGGCTCAATGTATTAGGTGGTAATTTGTTACTGTTCTCTGATGGCTCACTGGTTCTGCTGACCAGTGTTCACTGATTTTAATGTAAAGTTCCAGCTGTTAAAGCAATATCCACTCACTATCTACTTATTTATTTTGGTACCACTGCTCCAAACAAGGGAGAGACAATGACTCTCCAAAGACATGAAGTTTTAAAACTCTAACTTGCAGCTTGGCTACTGCTCCTGCAGAACAACAACAAAAGCCAGAAGAGTGAAAAGGTGATTTCAGAAGAACCTTTTCTGTCTTCAAAAATTTGAAGAGCCATTTAAAAACCCTGATTTCCCAACCATGTGAACAATCTCTAGCAGCAAACTTAAAAAAAAAAAAATAAACCTGTTCAAACACCTCCCTCCCCCAGCTTGTAATGGAAGGCATGGAGGACAAGGAAAGGCAATTTCTGGTTTATTGACTGAGATTTGTAAAGCTTGCTCCAGCTTCTTCTCCACGAAACCAGAGGGAGTTGGAGGGAATGGAAATTCAATGTAACCCCTCAAAGATCACTCTGAGCTCCTCAGAGCTCTGGCAGGTTCCAGCAGTGCTGGAAAAGGATGTGCTCCATGGGGGAATGTGGCAGGGGGCAGGTGGAAGAGGAAGCAGCTTTTAGTGAGAGACAGGAGGAAGGGGAGTCAGGCCAAGTTCACCTTTCTGAGGGCTGGGTGGGGATGCTGGGTGCTGGGAGCAGAGCTGGGCTGTGCTCTGGGGGTGCTGCTGGGCTGGGAAGCTCCAGCTTTGGGCTCTGAGCACGGGGCTGTGCCTGCTGCTGCTGGCAGCTGGGCTCTGGGAGCTGGGCTCTGCACAGGCTCCCAGGCAGCATTAAAGGCATTTCCTTCTGCTGTGACAGCTCCAGTGCAGCAGTGCACATCATCCTTTTGGCTGCAGTGTTAATGCAGTTCTCTTCCTTTTTTAAATTTTTTTTTTATATTCTTTAGCATCCTGTTCAAAGTCATTGGGAAAATCAAGTGATCCTGTAGATTTACTTTGTGTTCTCTCAGACTCCAGTGCTTCTGGAAGGGTTTAATGGAAATTACATTGCATATTTCAGGAGAATCAGTTGTATTAATTTAAATATTGTGCTGCCTTAAAGGGGAAAAAAGTATGAGCTGTTTAGTTTTCCTCCTGTTGTTTGTATGCTCGCTGTGACAAAGCTGGTTGGTTTGTTGTTGGGTTTTTTTAATTAGCCCAGACTTAAAAATGCTGAGAACCTCTGTGTTCTGGTTTTTATTATAATTATTTTAGTCTTCCAGTTAACTAACTCTTTATAATGAGAATCCTTTTACACTTGAAACAAATATAGAACAAATTTAGCTGCAAGCTTCTGTAGTCAATCACTTCAGAGGCTGCATGTATTGGAACTCAAAAGAAATTTATTTAACTGCAGCTTTCTGATGGTACTTGTGAACAAAACATAATCTTTATAATTATTTTGACACATGTTAATTAAAAATTTAAAAAGCATGCTTTGCAAAGCTAGTTCAGCACCTGATTTGCATAACTACCCTAAATTTAAAAAAATTAATCAAAAAATTGAATTATGTTTTTCTGTTGTCTGGCTTAGATTCACAAAGCATGTTCTTTTGTGATGATTACATGAATACATTAAATGCAGAAAACCAACATATAAAGATGTTCTATATCTTGGCATATTAGTAGTTCATTTTACATGTAAATATCTCCATTAAGGTTTATTTTAGATTATTGCTAAAATACTCTTCTGAGTTTCTTTTGAACATATGTGTGTGCTTTTACCTTACTAGGCATTAGAGCAGCTTTTTGATCACTCAAACATCCAACAGAAAGAAAGAAATAAAGAGTGTCTACACTTCAAACTCCCCTGTTCCAAGAGGGTCTGTGCTGCTAAGTTTGTTTTAATACATGTTAAATTTGTTAATACATGTTACATTTTAATTTGGTACATGTAAAATTCTTGAACTACAAGAACAAGGGTCTGATTTTTCTGTGGCCAAAGTCAGTCACTTAGGGGATCATTTGGAGATGAACTATAACTTCTTAAACATTAGTTACCTGAAAGCACAAAGCTATTTAAAAACAAACAAAAAAAAAGTCAAAACTAGTCAGCCAAACAAAAAAGAAACACCATTCCCCTGACCTCAAACAATCTATGGAAAATGTTAAATTTAGTCTTCAAATGTGTGCACATAACTGACCTGGTTTGTTGTGATTTTTCTGCTGCTGAATCTGCCCCTCTCAGTGTTTTGTTTGGATATAAAGTCCAAATTTTGGTGTAACAGCTGATAAAATCTCTGGGACGTGGGCCCTTCTCTGTGTCTAACATGGAAACATCCTGCTTTTGATGAGATGGGGGTTCAGGTATAGCAGGCACATAAATGTCCATATTCTGCGCTTCACTTGTGAATTCTGGAGATGAACAGCAAACTTCTACCAAATTTTTCTGCCCCAGAGTGTTCTGTGCCTCAGGGGCTGAATGCCAAATTATTGTTAATGTTTCAGAGTTCCCTCCAGCAGCTGCACTGCTGCTTGTAGGTTTTCCCAGATTTGTAGGGCTCCTGAAGCACTGAGCTGTGGGGTCTGGCTGGGGAGGAGCTCCCCTCTGTGCCCCCCTGAGCCCCTGTGGCTGATCAGCTCCTGGTTATGCCCTGGCTCCTGGGATCTGTGACTCTGGCTGACAATCCAAAGGGTCCTGGCGTGGAGGAGCAGCAGGGGGTAGGGCAGCTGGGATGGGTGGAGACGTGAGATCGCTGAAGCCAGGTCGTGGAACTTGTGGTTTATTGCAGAGACCCGGGTGCAGGGCCCTGCTGGGAGCTGCCAGGCACAGCTGGGTGAATTCTGGAGATGTACAGGGTAATTCTGGAGCTGCCAGGCACAGCTGGAGCAGCCCCGAGAGGAGTAAAGAGAGTGGGAAAGGGAGAGAAGCAAGAGTGTGGTAAGGGGATGAGAGAGAGAGTGAGGTTCCCCTGCAATACCAGAAATCTTCTGTGCTGAATATTCTCATTCTCACTAACCAATCTAGTACAAGATACAAATCCTACAGCATTTGCATACAGCCTATGAGAATCATTACATTACCAAACTGTGTTACATTTTAAACCCTAAAAACTCCTCTTTGGGCCCCTTCTGCCAAGCCAGCAGGGTCTGCTCTGCCCCTTGGAGCTGCCTGCAAGCAGAGGGTGTTGTTCCATCAAAAGGGAATTTCCTTCAGCCAGCCACACCATTGTTTTCCAGGTGTTCAGTAGCTAAGGTATCTCAGAGCTTGCTTTCATTTCACTCTCGCTTATAGTTTCCATATTCTCAAAATCTTCTGCCAGGCAATGATATTCATGAGGCTTTCCTGTTTCATCTTCCCCAGCACTCCCTGAACACGCTCTGGTTTCTATGCAACGTCCTTTTGGCTGTACTTTGGGAACTGGAAGTACAAAAACCCCTCTGCTGAGTCAGAGTTGGCTATGGGGGCGTGCAGGTGGCAGGATTTTCACCTGCTGGTCTGACCCTTGGATCCCTGCCTGCAGGGTGGTTTGACCTGCTTGGCTCAGCTCTTGCTCCTCAGCTGAATTTTCCCTGTTGTGCATCCCTGAGCTTATCTCAGAGTATGATTTGGTGTCCCTGCACAGGACACTCATGCACACAGGCCCAGGATCCTGCCTTGGCTGCCACCCACTTCTCACTGAGTCCCAATCCTGCAGTTTAATCTTAGGCGAGCTGCATAATTTTCTCTTGCCTGCCTGATAATAATTTTGCAGGGACTTTCTGTGCTGATAACCTCAGCATGCTACACTCCATTTGGGTCTTTCACCACCAGCTGCTCTGCATTAGTCCATTTTAATGAACTTTGATTATAGGCACAGCTCCTCATTGCTGTTTTAGAGGACATCTCTGCTTTTCTTGAGCTTCCTAGGAGCTGGGCTTTGGGGCCACGAGCACAGCACCCCACTGTTTGGGATTTGCATGTTGAGATGTGGCTCAGCTAATACTTTTCTTTCACTTCCTCTTCTGCCTAAGTCCCACAGTGTCTCCCACTATTCCTGGGGCTGAAGAAGCAGAACATGAGGGAAGTGCAGCCTCACATGTACCTGAGCACAGCAGCAGCCTCTTCCAGAGGCTCATTACACCTGAACTCGTGCCTTTGGGCAGCCAGGGGACAGGTACTACTTTTGTCCTGAATTCTTTTCTTGCCATCTTTTTCCCCCTCTTTGAGTTTGTGTGAGGACCTGTGTGTGGGAGATGGGAGTTGTTGAGCTTTGAGCTGCTCAGGGCTCCCATGGGGGAGGGAAGTCAGCTTCCAGCAGGCTCCATATGTGTGACCAGTGGGTTTTAACACGTTCAGTTCAAACCTGAGCTGCAAAACAACTTGGAAACAGGTTTTATAGCTGTGTGTCAAGCTCTCTGTGGATGTGTGTCCCTATACTGCCCAGAGCTGAATTCCTGACTCTGCAGAGAGCAAGGCAATGACCCCAGCTTAGCTAGTAAATGCATGTGATGCTGCTCTTCTTTCTGCTGACATTTCTAGATGTTGGTGTTCTGCAATGCAGAATGCAGGAAAAAATGTTTGAGGACTGGGGGCAGAACCAGGACCTTGCCCTCTGTCCTGCTCCAGCACGACAGAGGGGATTTCCTGCCCTGTGAAAATGGTGAAACAGTGTGTGGTTGTCAGCAGTTCTGTCTGAAAGGCCTGCTGGAGCAGGTAGCCGTGTTTATTTTAATGGCTGGATGTATACATTCATTATTTCTCACTGGTTTTGCATCGTGTGCATGCACAAAGGTGGAGCCATACATATGTATGTTCCATATCACACACACATGCACAGCCTGCAACACCCACCAGCACGATGCAGCATTAAACCAGGGGGCTTTCACTTCTCTTAATTACCTAATTACATTGATTCTTACATTCTGTACATCTTGGTTTTATCTGAACTTCCCAGAAGGTGTAAGCAATACACATCTTGTCACATCCCATTTTCACACTAGCGCTGGTGCTGTACGAACCATTGCTCGAAATAAAACACGACGAGAATAGGCAGCCATCTGTCTGGGAAGCACATGCAGTCCCAGATGGCAGCTCCTCTCCTGCTTGCTGCTAGCAGAGTCCTCTGCCTGAGGAGCACGGCAGAAATGTGTAACAGTTCAGCAGGGAGATGTAGAACGTGTGGTCCTCCCCCCCGGGCTGGGGCTCGGGGCCCTCCAGTGATGGGAGGGAAACTTGAAACTTGGAGCAGGGAGCCCATCCCTAAGGGGGGCAGGTGTTCATCTCTCTCACAGCAACCTCTCTGTGCTCAGCTCTCTGGGAATGAGGCTCCCCATCCCGTCTGTCTCTGTGTGAATATTCCTTTGGAATGGTGAAGTGGGGGCCTGGAGGAAAAGAGTCCACAAGACCTTCTCGGATAAAGCTGGAGGGAGGTGAAAGCCCCTGAGCCCCTTTTGAGAAGGGCAGGGCTGCTTTGGGGTCAGGAGGGATAACAAGGAGTGCTGAAGGCTCAACACATAGCTCTACTTTTCATTCCAACCTAGGGGTTCCCCCGTCTGCAAGGAAGTGCTCAGATCAGTTCTCTCTGGACTGCTCACACCAGTGGCTCTGCTTGGTTTGCAGGCAGCTTGGCCACCAAGAAGTGACACATGCCAGCCTCCAAGGGTCACAAGCCACCTCACAGCCAGTGTCCCTCGACCAAGGAGCTGTCCTGTGTTGTTCAGGACAGGTGACACTGCTGTCTGCCCTCAGTCAGTGCCACCTGTGAAACCTCAGCATGGGAATGTCTTTCCTGCCAACAGAGATGGATGGTGATGAAATATCTCTGCTTAGCAAAGCGTGGTCATTTCTGCTGGACATGGCATCCAGGGATTGTTTCACTGATCAAATTTAGCAGAAAAAGCCCAAGAATGTGTAAAGCACCAAGTCTGGGAGTGGCTGGGTGAGAATGCAGCTTCTTATCCTTTGAACTTTCTGCCCCTGCATGCAGGTTTTAATCTGGCCTGAGGGAGGAATAAAGGATGTAGGGACAAGTTTCTACAGAACAGAAGAAATTATACAAAAGGAATGACAGCTCTCGGGAGAGACACCCAAAGCCATCTCCCTGTTGGCTATGATTTTCAATGCAGCCTTTAGAAGACCTGAGCAGTGGTTCTGTGAAACAATTAAGAACTTCCTTGTGATTTTTCTAGAATTTCCTTGTAATTTTGTTTTGCAAAACCATCTCCTTCCTGGATTCCAGTTTTCTGGAAGACAAAGAAGAGCTGAGCAGTGGCTTTGTGGAACAATTAAGAATTTCCTTATCTTCTTATCATTTTGCTTTGCAAAATCATCTCTCTGGGTTTCAGTTTTCTGGAATATCTTTTGAGACTGTCTCCATTCCCAGAACAGCCTTTGCACCATCTAATGACTTTTTAACCTGGTGACACCTGTTTCCCATCTGCAGTTTTTCTACTGGGAAGCTCATGGATGTGGTGCTTTTGCTGCAGAGCTTGGCACAAGTCCTTTTGTACAGGGTGAAACTGCCATGGGCAGGGCACCTTCCACTATCCCAGGTTTCTCCAAGTTCCATCCAACCTGGCCTTGAACATTTCCAGGGATGGGGCAGCCACAGCTTCTCTGGGCAAGTGCTGCCAGGGCCTCCCCACCCTCACAGGGAAGAATTTCTTCTTAATATCTAATCTAAACCTAATATCTTCCTAATATCTAATCTAAACCTAATATGGTTCTAATATCTAATCTAGACCACTCGCACGGTCAGGAGGAGAGACAGTGCATGCAGGAAAGGTCCTGCTGAGATTGTGCAGAGGGCCAGATTGTTTTGGATGCAGGAGAAAAACAACTGCTTATTCCTTCCTCTCGGAAACGATTTCGCCTTGGCCCAGCTTGTGCAAAATGGAATTAGAGAGCCTTGCTGAGCTCCGGGAGCTGGCGGGAGCCATCACTCAGCCAATTCATCATAATGGGAGCCTGGTATCTAATAAGCAGGTAATAAATGTGCTAAGTGTCCACCTTCAGGTTGCCTGCATGCCTCCCCCCTGCCCAGAGCCTGGGTTGCAGCTGCTGGCAAGGAGATGTCACCCTGGCTGTGGAGCAGATGATGCTGGAGTGTGGAATTTTCTGAGATTCCTCCTCCCCCTGTCGAAGGGAGGAATGATGAATCCGACTCCATGTTCTTCGAAGGCTAATTTATTATTTTATGATCTATATTACATTAAAGAATGCTATACTAAAGAATACAGAAAGCATACTTACAGAGGGTACCAATGAAAACTCATGACCCCTTCCAGAGTCCTGGCACAGCCTGACTGCGATTGGTCATTAAGTCAAAACAATTCACATGTTGGATAAATAATCTCCAACCACATTCCAAAGCAGCAAAACACAGGAGAAGCAAATGAGATGATACTGTTTTCCTTTTTCTCTGAGGCATCTCAGCTTCTCAGGAGAAAATCCAGGGCAAAGAGGATTTTTCAGAAAATATGAATGTGACACTGGAGCAATGCCTGTCTGGATTTTCTCTCCTGCCATGGGCCCTGTAGGGCAAGGTGTGGGGCTGGGGAAGGCAGGAAAGCCTCACCCGAGGTAAATCAGGCCTGGAGGCTGCAGTGGGGCTTGGCTGATCTCTGGGAGTCAGGCAGCAGGTTGGCGTAGGGAATGGGGAGGGTTTGGCTTTGTCATGGAATGTTTTGTATCTTCAGTCGAGGTGCCAAAATTGTGATTTCTCTGGTTTTCAGTGTATGAGGTGATGGACAAAGGGCAGCTGGAAGGAAGGAAGGACAGAGGGATGTTGACTAGAGAAAGCACAGGGCAATGCTCGCCCTGCCCTGAGGGAACAGCCATGGGGCAGGCTGTGGTACCAGGGAATGCTGGAATGCTTTGGGTTGGAAGACGCCTTAAGGATCACCCAGTTCCAAAATTCCCTGCCATGAGCAGGGACGTGTTCCACTAGACCAGGTTCTTCAACCTCCCATCCAGTCTGGCCTGGAGCACTTCCAGGGAACATCCACAACATCCACGACTTTTCTGGGCAGCCTCCTCCAGTGCCTTACCACCCTGCAGGACAGGTGGTACCAGGAGCACCTGGGCCTGGGATTGGAGCTGCAGAAGCTCGAGGGAAGCCCATGTCCCAGGGAATTGCCAGTGGGTGGCCGTCCTTGCTGGGGGACATGGGTTAGGACAGGTGATCCTGGAGGAGGTGACAAGTCTGGAGGAACAGATCCTCCTCTGGCCTCATGGGGGAAATGTGGATCCCAGGAGTTGCAAGGCATCGGCAGGAAGGGCTGGGGACAGCCCTGACAGGAGGAGATTGCATCAAGGGCAGGAGCAAGGACCTCTTTACATCCTCCAACTGAGAAAAACCTGCTGGGGCACCATCTCTGGGACCACCACTTGTGATGGACAGCTGTCAATCTCCTATCATCGCTGGGGGGGCCCTGGGTGTTATGAACAAAAAAAGGCTGCCCATTTTTTTAGAAAAAAAGGTTGCAGAGTTACAAGTTAAGTTGGGAGCAGATTGCTGGCCAAGGAAGGTTATTTGTGAGCTGAATGTTGTAATCG
>JAYDZK010000271.1:29593132-29644804 GCA_034509185.1 Euphonia xanthogaster
CTATTCTATTCTATTCTATTCTATTCTATTCTATTCTATTCTATTCTATTCTATTCTATTCTATTCTATTCTATCCTATCCTATCCTATTCTAGTCCAGCCTATTTTAAAATTATTGATATTTGCAACAGTTTCTGGCAGTTGAAGTCCTAATTTAGGTATTAAATAAGATCATCATGGACCACACTGGGGGCATTCCAGGGAAATTCAGGCACACGACACAATCTAAAATGATTTATGAAAAAAGAGCAGCTTGTTTTCTGGAAGGGACAGTTTGGATGTGCTGTGGAGCTCTTACACAGGAGGATTTTTGCTATTAGTTCTGTTTCTTCTGACTGGCACTAGCACATCCTAATTGTCTACTGAAAATAATGGAGTCTGAGCAAGACTAAGACTGCTAAGTCAATTTACAGTGATAAAGGTATTTAGGCATGAATCTAAAGTGATGAGAGATTGCACTTCTTTCCTAGAGATGCATGGCTTGTGTAATCCAGCATCACTCTACTGCTGAGCACCAGGTCTACACATGAAACAGCTTTTTCTTGGATGAATTTCTCCTGCCTTTGAGTGCCTCTAATGAGGGAAGCCATAGATGTCATTCCCAGTAGCTAGGAAAAAAATCAAATTTGTGAATAATGATGTGAAATTGGACAGGGTGAGATTTTTAATGTGCATTTTGTTTGTTTGTTATTTCAGTTAACAAATACCACATGTATCCTCTAGTTTTAGTTCCTCTTGATGGTATTGTGCATAATCACTGCATTGTTTGTGTGTCACCATGCTGTCCTACTGAAGAAAACATAATTTTTTTATAAACTAGGAAACTACCTAAAAAAAATGATGCATTCTGATTTGTGACAGCAAAACAGTAACTTTCTGCTTTTCTAATCAATATGCAGGCAATAGAAAGGGGGGAAAGAGAGGAAATGATGGGTACTGCTAAGTGCTGATATTTACAGTAGATCTATCATGACTAGCATTGCTGCAAACTGGAGTTGTTTGTGGAACCTCACAATATCAGACAGCATTTGTAGCAGAATCCACATGGATTCTGTAAGAGTGGAGACTCTTACCTTGGGCTTGGAATATTTGTGGCTTGCCTGCAGCAAGTGCAGTCTCGCTTTTTATTATTTTTTTTTAACATTAGCATAGTAACTTTATCCTATTCTGCAACTAATTTGCATTTTTTAAAATGCATTTTTCAAAAATGGCAGAAGGGCAATTCTGTAGGGGGTCCTTTCCAAAACGTGAGTACCTGGAACACTTAGATTTATATTCAAGCTGGCTACAACAGCTTTGCACTGCAGCATGCAAAATTCTGACTCGTGGGAGATGAATGTTACATGGATGAGTCAGCTTGAAAGGATTCACAGGATTCTTGTTTCAGGAAACTTACTAGATGGGCGGGAGCTCAGGCAGTGAGTTGTTCTTTAGCCTTACTCCTGAAAGTGCTGGCACATGCCTGTTCTGGGTGCCTTTTAAGTTACATCCTGCCAAAATAGAAACAAAGACAATGAACGGAAAATCTTTGAAGTTCCACATTCCAGCTGTTTATTTTTACCTCGCTCCCCTGAGCTGCTTTGAGCACATCTTTTCCACCCTGAAGTGAACTCTGAGAGCCTCCAGGGCGTGTGACCTGCTACCCTGGGGTGGAGGATCTCTGGGTGGAAAATTACCACGTTTCCTTTTCCTCTGGGTGGCTTTCTTCTGTCCTCCACAAATTCTCACAAGCTGCTTTTAAATGCTTGTCTTTGGGAACTCAAAATGTCTCTGGCTTTAACTTTGTAATTGTTTCAGCCCAATTTTCTTCTTATCTGTTACTAGCTGGTGCTGTGTGCTGAAAATAAGGTCATCACAGAATCAGTAATTAGCACACAATTAATCTGTGAACTTTCCATGTGGAATAAAAACGCTGAAGAGCCAGGAGAGTTAGGAAGCCTCAGGCTTTGCAGTGGTGCCCATGAGAGGTGTAACCGTGCCCTTGTCCTGGTGCACAGCCTGGGGGATCCCCAGCTGGACACCCTACCCCAGAGGCACTTCTTCCAGCAGCTCCAGGAAGAAGCAGATACATCAATTTAAAAGATAACTCATCAATTTAAAGATAACCCACCCAGAAGCAGTTCAGGGGATGCAGCACTCTTTGTGGATGACCTTGGCTGCTCCCCCAGCTGGAGTGCAGAACACAGATCCTGTGGGACCCACAGAGCCACTGTGGGGGGACAAAGCTGCCACACCTCCTGTGGGGCAGTCTGTCAGTGCCCTGCTTCCTGCTGGCACTCCAGATATCTCAGATGGAGACCAGGAGCCGCTCCTGGAATGGAATGGGAGACCTGGCCCTGCTTGCTGCAGCAGCAGTAGAACTTGCCTCTTTCATGTTAGAATAATTTCGTTTGGTCATACTTCAAATACTGCAGGGCCTGCCTTTTATTCTGTGTCTGGAACAAGGAGGTGAAAAGTGACTGGGGGTGGGGGAGAAGGGGAGGATGGCTCCCCAGAGGACTGTATAGATCATTATTCCTGCTTCCTACTTTTTCCTGAAAGCTCAGATGCACAGGGAGGGTGGGGGAGCCTGGCTGCTGTTAGGAGGCCTTCAGCAATGATGGATTTCTCATGTGCTCATTTTCACTGAAAAGTTCAGAAAGTGAATTGTTCTCTCTCTAAAACTGTCACTTGCTTTGTTTTGTTTTGTTTTTGAACGGGAATATGGAAATCAGTTCCATGTTCCTCACTAACTTTCAGTACCTCTTAGGGACAGATTAAAATGCAGGATTCCTTAACTCAAGCGCTCCAGCACACTGTGTCCAAATGTGTAAACTCCAAATGTAGGCACTGATCTCTCATGTGTCAGTGGAAAGAGACCAGAAACATTTGGGAGGCAGCTCTGCATGTGCTGTGCTTGCAGAGCTGGCTGTGCATTTGTTCCCCTCCGTGCTTTCTAAGCTCATGCTCAGATTTCAGGCTCCTGGGAGTAGAATCACTCAGGCTCAGAGTGACATCAGCCTGGATGGCAGCCGTATGTGACCTCTGGGATCCGAGGCTTTGGCACTTGATGTTTTTCCCTCACAAGTGTGGCTGGGTTGGGAGGGCTGCCTGTCCTTTCAATAACTACTGCATGTTTTGGAATGGGAGAAAAGGAATTAGAAATGAAAATTTTCAATTATCTACAATTTTTTGGTACCTTGATTTCTTCATTTCTTCATTTCTTGTTGTTTATCCAGTACATTTATCATATTTGGGCATCTGTAAACCCCCTCTTCACACACACTCCCACTCAGATAGTAAATGCTAAATGCCAGAGATTTTGTCTGGCTGCTGCTGGTTTTATCTCCTTTGCCTTTGCTATGGATGACAAAATAGACAAATGGGAGTTGTGACTTCAAGTGTTAATGGTTGATAGACTGGGTATGGCTCTTAATCTGGAAGTATTTATGGGATGTGCACCAAAAGTCATCGATTTCTTAACATCCTTTATAGCTTCACACCCTAACACACAGCAGGCAGTGCTCTCCTAATAAACAGCTTAGTAACTGGGCAGGACTCCTAAATTTTTCCAGGAAAATTCAGACTTGCCACAATATCTTCTGAGGGTGGAAGAGGTTAACTGCAGCTATTAAAAATTAATTGCTAAGTTGGCAATGTTCTTTCAAACAAGCAAATTGTCAAAAATTGTTTATGCAAAACAAATGTTTTAGGCATGTAAAGATTTAGCTTGTTATTTGGTGTTGTAACTGGAATTAAAATATTCATATGCTCAGTACGATAGGGCCTTGAAATTGCAAAGTCTTAACTTCTAAGACGAGGGAAAAGTTCCCTTTGGTAACTCTTGAGTGCAGTGGGACACCCATATTTCAAGCTACAGATGCACCTAGGTGTTTGCATGACTGCATTTTCTCTTTTTTTAACATCATCCATCACATGCAGCAATTTTTCACAGCAAAATGACTTTTTCTGCCCTAAACTCTACATGAACTATGAGGAACTCCACGCTTTGTCATTTGCATGTTTTGTTGTAAATAGGAATTAATTTTCCCCTTAATAATATTGAGCTAGGTCAGATTACTCACAAAAGAGACCATACTTTCTTTTCCTGTGTTTAAAAATACCAAATTTTAGTGCCATAGCTTTATGTTGATTGTATTAAATGGGTTGTCTAAAAATACAAGTTCCCTGAAAGTAATTATTGATTTAATGTAGATTGGTCTTCACTCAGGGGAATTATCCTCAGCATGTGGTGTAATTTCCCAGTAGTGTTATTCCCTTTAAAAAGAGTGGAAGATAATGGGGCTAGGTGTGACCTTAAGGGGTCATCCAGTCCATCCTTCTGCCCTAAAGCAGGATCAACTGTGCTTAAGGCATTCCCAACAGATGTTTGTCTAACCCCAGCATGTCTTGCAGACAGAAAAGCAAGATTGCAAATAATGAGAAGGAAGATGTAGGATATGTTCCATGAATAGTTTTCCTTGTTAGCTCCATCAGAGGGAGAAATACAGAGATATCCCAGAGAGGTCAGCCTGGGCCAATCCTGCTGAATGAAAACTCTTGGGATCTGAATAAAACACTGAGTGAGCTGCAGCAGCAAGATGATGAATCTGTGCTACTCCACTCTAACAGTGATATTTAACTCACTGTCACAGCCTGTGCCAGCACTCTCATTCTAATTCTCTTCAGCATACATTAATTACAAACTTGTCCCAATTCCTTCATCTGCTCCTCAGTAAAATGAACAACTTTTCAGCATTATTGAATACCAGAAAAATTGTTTTGATTGATTCTTAATGCTGAATTGATAATGCCTTAGTTGATAGGATTGCCATCTCCCTTGAACCTGCTAAGTCACAAGTTTATTACTATGGCTCTTGATAAAGTTGACACCAGTGTGGCAGTAGATAGTTCATGGGTTTGGATCAAGAATTGGCATCAAGAGTATTTAACCACTTCAGACATGTCTGGAACTGTTTCATATTTAATAGCTGCAAACAGAAGTCTAATCTAACAAAGAAGTCGTGTGTAAAAGTCTTAAGAGAAAATTGAGTCAGATGAAATCTAAAAAATGCAAATATATGATGATGAATGCTCTACATAGTGAACATTACCAACATTTCCATCCCAGACTTATTACTGTGCATTTACCAGCTCTGTTGACAGATGGGATTAATGATGAGTAAAGAATTGGAGATTAAAGATAAATTATAAGGAGCAATTATAACTGTAGATGGTGTTTTCTGCTTCTTCCAGCGCTCAGTTTCACAGAGGGTAGAGGGGCTTTCCCCCCTCAACCCCCACCCAGTTTTGTTCTCCTCCTGATCACCATATCTCTGACAGGAGCTGGCTTCCAGGGTGAAGAACCCTGGGCACAAAACTGCTAATGAGCAATTTAGTCAGTAAAAGATAGACCTGCAACACAGCAAAAAGCAGGAATAACAATTGACTCCCACTCCTCCACCCCCTCCCCAGTTCAGTGTTGTGGTTTCTGTCCCTTCTCTTCTAATTAAGATTCCCTGAGTGCAAAATTAATGTCAATAATAAAGCGTATTCCTTGCTTGGGAAAAACCTCCCTGCTGTTTGCTCATGCCCTGTCATGCCCTGTGCTGTCAGTGATCCAGCAGACACCAAATATTCTATTGCCATCTCTGGTATTCCCAGTGTCAGTAAGTTTCATATGGATAAGTGTTTTCAGTGTGCTAGGGAAAGAAAAATTCCTCTGAGCAAAACCATTTTCTGAACTTTTAAATAAAATGTATTGGTGCTATGAATTAAATGTTCAAACCCATGCCAAGCATTGCTGAAACTTGTTTGAACTATATATGAATTCTAAGTTCTATTTTACCTTAGATTAGAGGCTTAGCCCTAATACAGGCAAATTTCAATGGCTCTTTAAAGACTAGTTTGTTTCCCACTGCCATGACTCTGAAGGAGGTTTTTAGGACCTAAGACAGACTCATATTCAGCTTTAGGTGCAGCTGTCCCTAAAGAAATTGTTTGTTGGGCAGTTCTCAGAATAAGGAGGGGGCTTGGCCCCACCTGGAAGTGCATTTTGTGCTTGGCAGCAGAGCCCAAGCTGCTGTGTTTGCATAAACACAAACCTCATGTGCAGGGGCCCCAGAGCTGGTCACTGACTCACTTCTCCATCGAGTGTTTTGTGTGTAAAACTTGGGCAGAGAAGCAGAGAGGGGCTTCTCAGATTTCTGGAGATTACTGAAAATCCAATCTATGCTCGGCTGTACAGGAGGTGTTTTAAGCATCTTTTCTAGCTCCAATCTAAAGGGGACTTGGAATTTCTGAAATGTAACCTGCCACTGCTAAGCTGTGGCCGAGCTCTGAGCCACCTCTCCTTGTGCAGCTCTGCGCTGACCACGCAGCACCTGGCAGTGTGTTTTCTGTGTCCTGCTTTGCCTGGGATTCATTATTTCGTGTCAAGTAAACACTGCCCCTTGCTCCTCTGTACAATCCCACATCCAGTCTCAAATAGGTGTTTACCTCCATATTCCCATGCCCAGGCATGGAAGGTGAGTGAGAGAACAAGGTTAACCTATTTCATGGCCTACAAACCTCAGTGTGAAAAAAACTGAGGTCCACACAGTGAAAAAATACTTAAAATAACTTTTCCTTCCAGTTAGCCATCTCTGATTCTGTTTTTTCTATATCTTTCTATATCTTTCCTGTATCTTTAATGGGTGGAGAAAGAAATCACACCAGGGGTTATAGCTTGGATGCACTGAAACCAAACACTGCAATGAAATGAGCTCATCATTTGGGTGTGGATGGTGGCACAGCAGCATCCCACACTGGGCAGGGTGAGCCCTCTGACCTTTTGGTGAGAATCAACTGTGCTGATTAGTTGGAGAAAACATTCAGCAGATGGGCTCTTCTTAATCTTTTGCTACACACTCAAGTACAGCCAGATAACAGCACTTACTGTGTAGCTTTGCCAAAGTAGTCTCTTAGAAGCAGAAACAAAAAGCCTTTCTTTGAGGTGCTGTGGGTTTTCCCAGTCTTTTTTTTTTCCTGTTGCTCCTTTAGTTTTCCCCTGTTGCTCCTTTTGTCTGTCATATGCATGTCCCCTCTCCCCACACTTACCTGAGATTTTGGAGTGGTTAAAATGCATGCCATGAGCATGGTGGCTCTCAGGTAAGACTGGAAACATACTTCACAGAGTAATAAGCATTTAAATCACTGTTCATCTAATGGTTTAACTGCTGAAAGCAGATTATCAGCTTCTCAGTGCATGCACTGCATGGCTTGGAAACACCAGTGCCACAAAACGGTTTTTATTCTTTGCTTCTTTATTGACATGAAACAAATAAACGTTTCCATTGTTGGCAGCATCAGTAGCCACAGTGCTGAAGAGCTCTCCAGCCCAAATTCCAGCCCAAATTCCAGCCTGGGGTCTCCAGAGGGGACAGGACAGAGCATTGCCTTGCAAGAGCAAGGAGGACAAACAGACTCTGATTTCTTAAAGCACTCTGCTGAAGCAAGGGAGAGAATCCTGCCTGTCACAGACTGTGCCAAAGGACCTGTCACAGACAGCAGTGACAAATCACACACCTCAGCCTGCCAGAGAGCACAGCCATCACCAGGTCCAGGGGATGACAAAGAAGAGGGATCAGCACACGTGGGCAGTACTGCTGCCTCCTGTACCCAAACCAGCCAGAATGAGCCCAGAGTGCCACGCCAGGAGCCCAGCCCTGTGGCAGCACTCACAGCACTGCAAGGAGCCACAGCAGTGAGTTTGGGAGAATTAGGATCACTCCAGCAGGATGAGCAGCTGGGTGGCAGGAGGGAGCCACATGGCAGCACGTTTCCCCAGGGTGAAGCAGCAGGAGATTATTTTACTGCTCAGGAGGCCGAGCAGCAGCGAGGAGTTTTGGAAGTAGGTCAGCTGCAGGCAGTAATGCAGCGAGGTAGACAGAACACAGATGGTGGAGAGGGTCTGCTAATGAAAAAGGAAACCTTAATCCCAAATTATCCAGCAACAGGAGGCTCAGACGGTGAAAAATTTGGAGCAATTGTGAATGCTCAGGGCTTCAGTGAGATCTGTAATCTACAGATGGGGGCTGGAACAACAGCTAAAGGGAACGAGGCAAACCCAGCTCTATCTGGAAGCAAAAGGGAGCAATCAGAGCCCTGTACTTTAATGTCAGAGTTGCCCTCTAGCCCTCCAAATCTCTTCCTGGTACCAAAGCCTGAAGAGCCTTCGAGGGGATATGTGCCTGGAAATGGCTCTCAAAATCCAGTGAGGAGTGAAGCAGTGAAAACAGCCTCTGAAAAAAACAAACCCCTTTTTCAAAGAGAGCTTCAAAAGGAGGATGAGCTTGTTAGTGCTGAGCAGTTCAGCGTGCCTTTATCATTTGAGAGAGAGGAAGAAGAAAAATCAGCTGTCACAACTGAAAGCCCAAAAGAAGCCAATAGCAATGAAATTATAAAGGCTGATGATGAGTCTAGAGAAAGCACCACACTTTCTGAAACAGAAAGCATTATCAGTCCCACCAAGGAAAATTCAGTGGTAGATAAAAGATTATTACTGAAAGAATATGCATTAAGTACTTCTTTGAGCAGATCCACAGAGCTGTATCAAAAAGAAATGGGGCTGGATGTAACAGGAAGAAAAAATGGAATCGGAACTGAGGATGCACAAGTGTCAGAAACCAGTGATTTACCTGAGGGCTTGAGTGGGTCAGGAAAACAACTATTGAGCTCTGTTAGCAGCCACCACCAGGACATGGAAAATACCCACTTGGATAATCCTGAAAAATTCAGTCTTTGTGAAAACACTTCAACAGGTGACCTGGGGGAAGAAGGTGGGGGAAAGCCTCTGAATTTGGACAGTGACTTTAAATTGTCCAAAGGGAATTCCCAGCCTCGCGGTTGTGAACCTGAACAACAAATGAGCAAAGAGAAAACAGCTGCCCCAGATGGCCTGGAGAACAAACTCGTGGCTTCACCACAGTTGGCAAGGGAGGAATGCCCAGGGAGTTTTGATTGCTTTAACACGGAGGCAGAAGGCAAAACTTGGGACCAGTCAGGCTGTAACAGGACTGAAAAGCTTTGTTTAGATGGTGCACACAGTTCACTGCTCCTCCAGCCTGGGAACAATCATATCAAGCGGAGTAAGCAGGATGAGTCCTGGGAAAAGGCTTTTGCTAGAGAAGCTGTGCTGGAATGCAAAGCTGAGAGTCAAGACAAGCCTGGGAGCTCCAGCAAGTCAGGAGAAAGTGCAAAAATGCCTGAATTAAAACTCGATCTCCAGGCCTTAGATGAGTTGGCAGGGACTATGGGACAAACCAAGGAGGCCTCACAGGCTCTGGAAACCAAAGAACAGAACAGTCACATCACCAAGGCACCTCACAGAGATCCAGAGCAGGAACCTGCAGCTGCACACTGCAGTGCTGGGGATGGAAACCAAAATGAGGGTGTTCAACAAGAGAAGCACCAAACTGCAGTGAAAAGGCCTGTGGAGGATGAAGATTTGGCTCAGAAAAGTCAATGTAAATTGGATGTGCAAGCTCAGCTGGAGCACGTGGCTGCAGAAAGTCACAGAAATACACAGATGGCTCTTTCAGAGCCCCCCAAAACTGCAATCAGCACTTCAGGACTTACTGATCACCAAGTTCACCTGGAGGAAAGGGGTGACAGCCACGTCACTGCAAACAGCTGCCCCTCTGAGAGGGACACATGCAGCTCCTCAGAGGTCCTGGAGTGCAGTGTCCCAGAGGGGCCGGAAAATGCAGGTGCTCCAACAGCTCCTCCCCGAGCAGAGCAGGCAGAGCAGTCACTGTCTGCTGCTGGTGACAGTGGCTGGAGTTCAAACACAGAAGCTGGACAGCAGGAGCACCAGGGCAGGCTGACAGCTGCCAGCAGAGCAGATGATCAGCAGCACAAGGAAAGGGCACCCCAACCCGAGTGGCCGGACCCAGGCAATCACAGCAGCATACCACAAATACCTCTGGACATTTCAAACGACACTGACAAACAATCTTCTGTGCCAGGTCCAGCACTGCCCCAGAGTGGCTCTGACAGGCCAAAAGAACAGGACAAGGATGACAGCAGAGCTGAGGACGTGAGCAAACACGGGCACAGCGCTTCTGGTGCGACCGCGCTTAATTTGCGAGATTGCAAGGAGCAAAACAAAGCCCATCTCAAGGCAGGGGAGAAGTGCTGCAGTAAGCACAGCTCCAGCAAGCCCGAGCAGGGTGATAATTCTTTGATCTCAGCGAGGCAGCATGAAGCAGCATGTCAGAGAGAGGCATTTTGTAAAGAACTTGAAAAGAATGAGCAGCCAGGCAGCGTGTGCAGGAGAGAGGATAATGCTGGTGAAAGCTGTGCTGCTGCTGCTGCTGTAAACACTCTTCCAGGGACACAGGATTCAGCAAGTGCCACTAACACATCACAGGCTTTGCCAAGAGATACAGAAATAGCACGTACTCCTGATAATTCTGAGAAAAATGATCCCCAAATATCTCGTCCAGAAATGCAAAGGAAAATGCCATTAATGGCAAAAAACTCAGAAAATATTCTGACTGCTGCTGGGGGAGTCATCCAGAAAGATGGAAACATGGAGATGGGTTGTGAGGACAGTGCTTCTGCCCCAGAAACAAGCAATGTAAAGCCTGATGCAAATCCAAGGGCACAAGGATCTCCTTTACCATTACAGGCACACAGGGAGGACATTCCCACTGATAACTCACATAAATCCAGCTGCATTCAACATGCAACAGAGCAGCCTGGGTATTGTCAAGCAGATTTTACAATTTCTGCACTCAACCACCCCAGCCAGCGACCTGGAAACAATGAGGACAAGGGTACTGGGGGGGGATCACTAAACAATGAGCTGGAAGTTGCAGCATCCCAAAACACCTCAGAAGGTAACTCTAATTTGCAGGGTCCCCTAGGTCCTCAGGTGTCAGCAGCCTTAGGTCCCTCACCCAGGGTAAGCACAGGTAAAGCAGCAAACTCAGAAAACAGCTCTGCAGGGAATGTGTGTGTGAGTGAAAAAGACTGTCCAGACCAAAGTTTTCAGGGTGATGGAGACAAAATGTTTGTCCTGTCAGAGCCTTTGAATGTAGGACAGAGAACTGGAAACTTATCACACTTCAGTTCTGAGAAGCCGAAGAAAGAGATCTCTGCATCTAAATCCAACAAAACAAAAAGTGAGCTAAACTTCAAAGAACAGCAAAGTGACAGTTCAGCAGAGTCTCTGTTAGCACTCCCTACTACAGAAGGGAAGCTGCTGAGCCTTTCATCATCACGAGGAGGCTGTAATGAGGAAATTGCAACCAATATCTGCGTAGATGACAAGTACAGTAAGATCTCAGAGAAACCTGGGAATTCAGAAAAAATGGAAGAGCTTTCAAAAGAGAATAATAACATAACCAGGGCAGACATCAGTGTTTCTGAGCAGTCTGCAGAGAACTCTGGAAGGGAGCATGAGACTCTGACTTGCAGCTCTCTGGACATTGGCTCCAGCATCCCAGACTTCAGGGAACACATCAGCCAGATTTTTAAAAAAACTGTCCACAGCACACTGAGTGCTGAATTACCCCAGCTTTTGACTGAAAACCATGCAGGCTTCAAGCAGAGCCCAGTGGCCAAGGACACAGCAGAACTCTGTGGTGCTGAGAACTTTTCAGAACCAAACAAGGCGGGCAAAGGAGCTCCCGAGGGCACCTCACAAGCAGAAGGGCAAGAGTTGTCTTTAGCTACTGAGATTTCCTGCAAAGCTGCCCAGGGCAAATCTCTGCAACAAGAAAACACAGGGGCAGAGCTGCCAGCAGCAAGTCTCCAGGACCCTGAGGAAAGCAGGCAGCCCTCTGGCTGTTCAGAAGTGGTCCCTGGCTTGGATGGCGCTCCATCTGCCGAACAAGCCCCGGAAAATCTGCAAAAGCCAGGCAAACCCACTGAGAGCAGTGAGATGGAAAGAAAGGAGGGCGTGTGTGCTGGTGGCGTTGATCCTGAATCACTAATAAGCTTAGAGATAAAGAAGCAAGGACCAGCTTCATTTGATGGGGCAGCAGCAGCTGAGACCTTCCCTGCCTCTTCCCACAGCCAGCAGCAACCCACCGGAGCTGTTATCTCTGCAGGCGATGGACAGGGGAGGGATGTAGAAGATGCTGCTGCCACAGAGGGAAATAACTTAATTACAAAGTGCAGTGCAGAACCAGCTCCCTCTGAGGAGGATGTAAGTCTTCCTGCTGCACAGTGCCAGGATCCTAAGCCAAATGAACAGGAGAAAAGTGAGTACGGTGATGCAGACGTTGCCAAGAGCAGCTCTGGCATGGCAGCTCCAGCGCTCGTCCCAGGAGGATCTTACAACCATGAAGAATTGCCAGACAATTTCAGTGTGTCACCTGAGGAAAATCAGGAGGCAAACATTCACAGCAATTCTGTGCATGACATTAGCTCTCAGAGTGACATGCAGTTGATACAGGACAAAGCAGTAAATAGGAAATGCTTGGAAACATCGGGAAGTTCTCAAGATGCACAGCAAGAAAAGAACGTGACCATGCATGGGTTAATAGATTACTTAAAAACTGAAGTAAGCCAGGATGATTGCTTGCAAACTGACTGTAAACTAGAGTCTGGCAGAATGACTGAGGGAGAGGTGAAAGAGAGCAGTGACACAGGGTTAAGCACAGCAAGGACAGGTAATGAAAAAAGTGGAGACATCCCTGAAACTGGTACTGCAAGGATGTTAGTCACTGCTGAGGGAAACCTGGCTATAAACACGAGCACTGAGGAGCAGGAGGCAGAGCTGTACAGAAATCACTCTCCAGCCCTCCCTGTGATGGAGCAGGGTGAGCATTCTGCATGTGCAGGTGTTGTTGTTGCTGAAAATCAGCCAAGCAAGATGAATTCAGAGCACGAAATCTCCCTCGAGGATGCCAAAGGAAAGCTATCACCACTTGCATTAACTGAGCCTAAGAACCTTGACCTCAGTGAACCTCAAGATATGGCTGTGCCAGGATTACCCACTGAAAGGTATTTACTTTGAATTACTACGTGAAATGCTTGGCAGGAGCCCAGGGCTGGAGAGGGCTGCAATTTTCCAGGCAGGTGCCCGTTGTCTGGGCAGTTTGGGAGGGCATGTCACTTACTCTCTTCTTAACTTTATCTTAAATATATGTTGCTTCTAAATGTGGATTGTGTGGGAAAAAAAATACATATTTGTAAGGACAGAGGAAAAAAAAATACATATCTGTAAGGTGAGGAGCAGAGCTCTGAGCTGCTCCATCTACTGGGCCAGATTCCTGTCCATACCTGTGTGGGTTTGCTTCCCAGTGTTCTCACCTCATCACCTGAAGTTAGGCATACAAATTGCATTTCCTAGCCTTAAGTTAGGAGACTTTTGCCTCAGTTTTGGTGACCCAGTTTAATGAGACCTGCAGCATTCACATGGTTGTAGTGCAGTGTTTAAAAGCAAGCCTAAGGAGTAACCCAATTACTCACAGTTAGTTGTCTGGGCCTCCCTCTTATCCTCCTGTACAATATAATTGCACTGACAGTGCCTTTGATCACCGTGTTATTCAGTGTTCCTAATGACATGGAGTTGTTTCAGATGTGAATTCTTCTGAGCTGGGACTTGTGGAGCCTCAGAGTTGCTTTTTTGGTTTTATTTATTTTTATTTTCCAAACCTAGCAGTAACTGCTTTAATAAAGTTAGGACTTTTTTCTTTTTTAATGAGCTTCTACTTTGCTGTTTGAATTCCTAGTTTGATGTGCAGTTAATTCATGATAATTAGGATCTTAGAACAGGTGATTTCCCTTTATCTAGTCATGTCACTGCTTCCTCTGTAACCTCAGAACTTCCTTGCACACTGTCCCTCTCTTTTCTGTATCTGAGGAGGCAGCAGCAGAGCACAGGGCACAGGGAAAAGCTAAACTATATCAGACAATGCCAATGAATGGTCTGCAGAGGTGGAAACTTTCTAAGCAATCCCAAAACCATAGATGGCACTCACTGACCAATGAGGGAAAATGTCCCAGTGCCACATTCCTTCAAGGCTGAGGTGATAAAACCATATTGTAAGTGAAAATTCCTGAAGTGGTTCAGTTGTGGTGAGAATGTGGGGGAGTTCTGCCTGCTGGGATGGAGGCTGAATGTCATCTAATTGTGTGAGCAGAATGTCTATTAGAAAAATCCTAGAAGTGTTGGAAACCAGGACAGCTGTATGACTTTCTCTTGAAGGATCTGTCTATAAAATGACAAGGAAATTACACCCTGTTATTTCTCTTGAGGTCCTTCTTTTTTTTGCTTGCTTCCCTTCATGGTGGGTAGCTTTGAAATTCCCAAACAAATTGCTGGCAGGGGCTGGCTCAGGAGCCATAAGGGACTCAGGGCAGTGCATAAGTCTGTGCATGTGTTTCATATCAGGGTGGGTACCATACTTTAAATAAATACCTGTGGCAGGCAGGGCAGGGCTCTTGAAACAGCTGCTGACAGTTCATGGAGTAGTTGCTTAATGCTTGCAAATGCTTCAAGAATTCATTATCACCTGTTTTTCCAGCGTGAGGGTTTGCATCAACAGGCAGCTGCTCATTTTGGACTGTGGCTGTCCAAAAGGCTGAAACACTGCAGACTCTCAGAGGGCCAAAGGAACCTCTGCTCTGGTCAGGCTCTTTTTTAGAGCAATATGCATTTATATCACAAAAAAATAAAAAAAAAAAGAAGCAGAGAGCATTAGCTGAGCTGGCTGGTCTGTCTTCATCAGGTCCAATACACTCACCAATCCAGTTTTTCTCCGAGATTAAAACTGGGTTTGTTTGTACCATTAAATTTCAAGGTGTATTCCATATGCTGTGTATGTCAGCCACAAAGCCTTGAGTGCTTTGCAGTGGTTTATTGCCCTGTCATCCCTACATCCCTATCCTTAGAGGATAAACTACTACAGCCATGCAAAATGGGGTGTACATTCCTAAGAGCTGGCTGTGAGTATAAGGAGAACTGATATAAAGAACTCCAGGGAGAGAGATTCCTCCCCAGGTCTCAAAATAAATATCAGTAAGAAGTAAATTATGTTTAGGAGAAGGAAATGGTTCTGAGAACCATTTAGAATCTTCTTAAGGAGAAGGTTCTGAATTATTTCATCTTTGCTTTCTTCCCCTTCCACCACTTCTGTATAATCCCTCTCTTACAAGACCCCTCATATTGAAACCCCACTGAATTGTGCATGAGGGGGTGACATTGTGTGATCTGACTCTTAAATTCTTGTCGGGATTTCTTCCTGGAGAGGCAGGAGAGGAATTTCTTCCCTTTGTGGCTATGCCCTGGGAGGAGGCTGGCCTGGAGATGAGCAGTGAATCCAAGCACTGCCTACCGGGATTCCTGCCCCCACCACCTTTAGGGGGGCAGCTGATGAGGAGAGCCCTTATGTCTGCAGGCAGCAGGACAGCACAATCACTTCCCTGAAAATCTGCAGCAAAAAGGACAGTCATTTTTGGAAAGGAGATTGTGCCTGAAGCCACACTTCCTTCTGGAACTACAGCTGTGTCAGTAGCAGAAGCAGGGAAGAGTTGGATTTTGGCAAACCTGTCTGCACTGAAAAAGACAAAAAAAAAAACCCAAAAAAACCCCAAAACAAGCAACCAACTCCTTCTGATGTTTTTAACTCTCTTTACCAAGTCAATAACAGAAAACCTGTATTCCTAATGGCCACATTTGGTCATCAAAATATCACTATTCCACTTATTTGGATTCCATTTGCTTCACTTTTCTATCTGAGGTTTACTTGGAAAGGAAGATCAGGATTTGAGTTGTTGTTTTTCCTTTTTGTTTTTTCTCCTTTTGCAATTGATACCCACATTTGTGCAATGTAACCCACACACCTTTCTTTTATGGAGGGAGTCCTTAAGTCCCTGAAATGCTCCTGTTTGCACCATGGACTGACAGATGTTGAGCAGAGCATGGAATAAAATTGGAAATGATGGCAAAATTGTAGGGATGTTTAGAGGTGGGATGGATTTTTGATAAGCTGTTGTAATTCAAGTGGCTGGCACAGGCAGGCTGCCAGTGTCTCTTGGAAAAAGCATTGAGGGAGATTTTTGAGGGGAGGCTGTGAAGCCACCCCCAGATGTGCAGGTCCAGAGATCACATTGCACGTGGTGGCTGATGGGTTGGTTTGGCAGAACTCTGGGTTTGTTCACAAGCCTCTGGGTGCTCCAGGCTCCCAGAGATGCTCAGCTGGGCTGGGAGTGCAGTCAGGGAGTTGTGAACACACTGCAAGCAGTGGCACCCATGCTCTGAGAGAATGCAGAGTTCTGCTGCACTGACTCCCATCGATTACCAAGCAAAACAATATTTTTATATGGGAAGCACATAGCAGCAGTTGGAGTCAGCAAAACTACTTGAAAAACATCCCTTATGTCCTCTGCATAGGTCAGACAAGATCTCTAAAGTTGGTCCAGACATACTTTTGGATTTGCTTCATTTTTTGTTCTTGCCATGAAAAATTGGCAGGTTCAGTACCTCCAAAAAGATTGTTCACTCCTTAGTAAATATGATTTGATCTTTTTTTTTTGTCTGCATGAAAAATACAGCATTAAATATTTTAACAGTCTTGCTGGACGAGGTGGGGAATGTAGAACTGCTTTTCAGATCATGCAAGTGGGTTTTGAGCACTAAGGCTTTTTTTGTGTTAGCATCTGAAAACAAAAGTTTGGAGTTAAAAGGAATCTTGTCAAAACACTGATTATGCAGCTCTTTATTTCCTTATTTTTTCACTTCAAAATCAATCCAGGTGTGTAGCATCTCAGGCTCACAAAGCAAAGGGAAAAGTAGCTGGAGGTGATTTACACATAAATGAAATGCACAAAATTAATCAGGTTATTTATCTCTCCTTCTTTGTATCTGAATCCTTTCTCTTTATTTTCCTCCCTTCTTACTGTCATTGTCATCCTTAGGAGGTGCAGCTGCCAGTACAGTTGTGCCTTTGGAGATGCCTGCAGCCCTGAACTAAATTAACAGAATGGACAGTTCTGTGGGAATTTCATCTGTGTGAAGTCTGAGATATTTAAGTTTGGTATTTTTCTATTCACAGAAGAGTAAAAATTAAGATAACTTTGTTCTTACCCAGCAGACATCTCCCATTGCTTTCTAGGAAGTGAAAAATTACTTTGATTACTCTTTTTCCTCTTGATTAGATTTCCCCAGATGAATTTTTCAACCTTGCTTCTTCCAAGTAATCTGCCTGTTTTCTCCAAATCATTTCTGCATCTTACAGAGCCCCTGTTCTCTCTGTTTCAACACAATCTCTTCTGGCTTCTTGGAAAATTGGATAGATCATGGAGCTTCTTCCATGGTCCCTGTGTCTAATAGAATGTGCAGAATAGAATTAGCCCCAGCTTTGAACCCCTTGGAGGGCATCTCTGAAAACAGAATTACAGACACAGGGATGAAGAACTCCATAGTTCTTGCATTATCCTTTTCTTTCTATTTTTCCCCTCCTGTCTTTTATGTTGGTTCTTTGGAGCCTATCTTATACTGGTCCAGGTGTGTGGAAATCCACAGATGCATTGCTAAAAACAAGAGGGGATTTTTTAGTTGTCGCAATTCCTTAACATCTGGGTACCCTGGAAAAATAAAAAAAAAAAAAGTTCTATGGATCTGTTTGGGCCTGTTCACCTACACTCACCTCACAGGTTAATTCTTATATTCCCTTTGGCCTAGAAGTTGTTCTCCCTCTCAAATTGCAGTAATAAGTGCACAAATGTTTAATTGCTGCATTCACAGGCGTGATTGCTCTGGATTCTAAGGTCCCTGGGAAATGCTGATTGCCACCACCCTGTGCTCTGGGGAAGGACCAGCCCCAGAATGTGATGGCAACCTTCTCCTTGCTGAAATGGGCTGGCACCTCCTCCTTGCTCAACCCTTCCCTTCCCCAGTGCCCTGTTTGGCATCCACCATTCTCAGTGAAATAACCAGCTGTCCAAAAGTGCCCCAGGACTGCACAGGGTTGTTTCCAATTTAATTTCACTAATTGACTTGCTTTCCCTCCTGGTACATTCCTTCCCAGACAGCTGTGGGAGAGGCTGCAGCCTGCCCTTCAAGGGGGTAAATGCTGGCCCCAAATCTCTGCTCCACTGGAGTGACCCCAGCACAGGACTTGGCCCTGAGCCTCTGGCAGCTCAGCCAGGGACAATTCTGCCCTGTCCTGCCATCCTTTCCCACCCTGACCATCCTACAAGCACTGTACCCACAGCTGTCCTGCTCTGCTTGAATAAGAGGGGTGTCTAGTTGTTTCAACAGATAAAAAAATCAAATTAGGAAGACAGGCTGTATGTAGACAAGTGGGATTTAAGTGATTCATTGGCCTGGTGTTTCCCAGCCTCCAGCTTGTCCCTCTTGGCTTCTCTTTGTCCATGGTGTTCTGAAAAACATGGAGCATGTGCCCCATGAAACTCATCAAACAGCTTTATTTTTTTTTATTCTTCTCCAGACTGTTTTTCCCAGCTGCTTTGGCTATTGAAACACAAACACTGTAATCAATAAAGCCTTTTTTCCTTTTTTTTTTAAGGCACTCAAGAGCTTATGTAAAATCTTTGGAATTTGTAACCATGATAACATTGTTATGCTCTCCTAGCTGATAGAAATATCAAAGCCAGCTAAGAATAACTCTGCAGCAGACAGAGAAGATTGGATTTGTTTCCTGGAATGGAAGCAAAAGCATGAATACATTGCTCAGTTACTAACAACTATGGAAAAAAATAAATAGACACTTAAAAATTCCATTTCCCCTTCCTAACAATGTCATTAAACACTCAAAAGATAAAGTTAGTTTTGCTGAATATTTAAAAGTCTCCAAAATTTCCCACATCATCTCTTTTTTTTTTACTTTCTTGAATGTTGTGATGGTACATGAAACTTATATTACGTTTACCGTTCTCCAAATCTTGTTCTTCTGGTAGAAACTCCAAATAAACTTGATTTGCTAGAGAAGTTATCATTGGAATTTGTGAGGCTTTGAGTCCAGCCTAGGGTTTTCTAAAAACCAGGCTTACTTAATTAGAAATTTGCAAAATGGCAGTTTCCCATCACTTTCATTCTCCAAGATGAAATGGGTTAACACTGAACTTTCCTTTAGATTAAGGTGAAAATCTGGGAATTTAAAGAGTCAGCCATCCTAAAGCCTCTCCAGTACAAATTGCTGGGAAATGCACAACCTAATTTTCAGCCACCACAAATGATGGTTGTGGGCAATTTGTATATGGAAAGAAGTGGAAATATGAAGTTCAGGTGCTTGTTACAGACATGGCTTGGTATCTCAGGCAGGCTCTCTGCAGTTAATTGGGTCTGTGGTTTTGCAGAGTGAATGACTGTGAACCTCTGGCCAGGAAATGCCAACAAGAAACTCCTGTTTTATTCTAAAACTGAAGTACATTTATATGGATTTGTTGCAGAAGGGTCTTCAAATGGGCACCAAGTTTTTACAAAGAGCAAATTAAAAGCACATATACATTTTTGGCAAGGCCATGTAGTGATAGGCCAAGGGAGAGTGGCTTTAAAATCAAAGAGGGCAGGGCCAGATTGGATATAGGGAAGAAATTCTTCCCTGAAAGGTTGGGGAGACCCTGGAACAGGTTTTCCAGAGCAGCTGTGGCTGCCCCTGGATCCCTGAAATTGTCCAAGGCCAGGCTGGACAGGGCTTGGAGCAACCTGGGACAGTGGAAGGTGTCCCTGCCATGGCAGGGGGGTGGCTCCTGTAAATGTCCCTTCCAGCCCAGCCCATTCTGTGATTCCACAATTGACATTTGTAAGTGTCCCCCCTGGTATGTCCCATCCTGATGCTTTCTGGACTTTTCCTTGTGGTTCCCTGCGAGCCATGGAAGGGTTTGGACTCTGGCACAGCTGGGATGTCTCCTGTTCCCAGTCCCTCTCATCAGCTGCTCTGGTCCAGCTCTGGCCTCCAGAGAAACCTTTGCAAGGCTTTCCTTGGCAGCTCTTTGGTCTGCCCCAGCCACCCCTGCCTTGTCCTTGGCTGCTGGGAGTTTATCTCTTATTTCCCTGTGCTTTTCAGCTGGTTCCTGCTGTACTCCCCAAGCCCTGTGTTCAGGTAGCTCAGGCACACCTGAGCTCAGAGTTTCAGCCTTTCAGGTTCCCACCTTTAAATAGCAGAGGGCACTGGGAGACAACTGGAAATGTTTCTGTGACAAAGGTGCCTTGAAATTGCTTCACGGTAGGTCAAAGGGTTTTGGCACAGCAAAAGGCTAAGGAATAAACAAGTAGAGGCATGTTGTTTGAGAAAAAGGAGCATTTATTCCAAAAATGCTAGGTTTGGTTCTGTTAGCAGGAACATGGCCTGTCTGTGGCCATGGCTTTGTGCCAGACTGCTGCTCGCAAAGAAAATAAAAATTTATTTTAATGAATCATCTTCTTTCCAGGGTTTCCCTCACCCCCCTGCCAGGGCAGTTATACCTGCAGAAGCTATTTGTGAAATGGCTTCCAGATGGCAAAAAAGGTTAATGTCCCCCAAAATGAGAGGGGGACTGGATCCTTGTACCTGTATCAAAAATAGAGTAAATTTTTCCATGGCTGGTTTCCTACTGCTTGGGAAGCAGGATATGATAGAGATGTTCTCCCCTGAAGGTTTTAACTCTGAGGCTCATCTTAATTCTTGCTGTCAGAGTGGGTGCTGCTGGCTCCAATTCCTGCAGCCAAGTGAGCTGTCCCCACACCATGCACAGCATTTGTCCCATGCAAAGCCATGCCCTGAGCCCAGATGGTGCTGGCACTGCACGTGTCCTTCAGCATTTGAACCCATTACAGTGTCTGATTTGGTGTCTGGGGATCATTTGGCATTGTCTTCTATTTCCTGTTCAGGTATCTGAATTGTTAAAAGCAGCAATGAGCACGTGGAGGGGAAATCCCAGTCTTCTCCTTTCAGACTTGATGGAAACTTCTCCTCTAGCACAAAATTTACCTGAACAAAAATCTGTTGCCTCTTTTTGCTTATAAAAGATCAGACAAAGGCTAGAAGTAGAAACAGTTGACTTCTTTAACAAAAGAGTTAAAAAATTAAAAATTGACTAATATTTTTCCCCCTGCAGCCCAGCTCTGAATTGGTGCTTTGAGAAGTCCACAAGGTATCATTACTGTACCTTAACATTAAAAAGAGATGCACAGTCCTGCTAGGGGCTGGACTGAGCTCTGAGGAGGAAGTGTTAGTTTTGTCACCCAAGATGTGGCTGGCACCACAGCTGAGGAGTTTGGAGACATGGAGTCAGCTGGGAAACTAACTCAGCTGAACTGAGTCTCTGTAACCCCAGATTTTATCCAAAATATCTCCATTGCTTACCAAATGCCCAATCTACCAATGCTCTTGCTGTGGGAGAGATATCATAAAGCTTATGTGTTATAAACATGATAATAATCTCTCTGGGGAGAGACAATTAATTCCTGGATAGATGCAATTTGGTGTATCCCCATGCAGACTTAATTACCTGTAAAGCCCTTCTTTTGTGTTGTAATAAACCCATAGGAAACCCAAGAAATTAATAAGGACAGGTAACTAATTAAAACTGCTCCATTTTCTTTGAGGTAAAGAAATCTGTAAGAAAACAGGTAAAAACCTATGGAAAAAAAAAAAAAGAAACTCATAAGAAGGCAGGTAAAGGAAATTATAAGAAGGCAGGTAAAGAAATCCATGAGAAAGAAGATAAACCTATGAAGGAGGCAGGTAAAGAAATCTATGGAAAACCTGGGTGACTTTAGGAGCTGGAATCTAACCCAATTCAGTCAGGATTGAAAATGGTTTGGTTTAGATTAAAAAAAAAAAAAAAGTTATTTGTTTGGCTATAAACACATAATGCTTCAGTGAAAGTTGTTAAAAGTTTTACGTCTGCATCCTGAAAACATTTTAAAAAGTTCTAAAGTCGGGCAAAACAACTGAAACTTTAAAAAAGAAAGAAAAAAAATGTTGACGAACATCATAAATTAAACCAGGCTCTTCTTAAGCGACTTTTAAAGCCTTGGGAGCCATGTGTGTGTGCGCTTTAAGCGTAATTTAATCTCTCCACATCCCCTCCCCTCCAGCGGATGGAAACTCCGAAATTCCACGGTAAAACCGAGGAGGGGGGAAGGTGAATAAAAAGGAAGACAAGCCCGGTGTGCGGTGGTTAGCGAGGCTGCTTGGCGCTTTTGGCCGCTTTGTGCGGAGCTGCGCTGCCCCGGGCCCGGCGGGGGAGGACCCGGGCGCGGCAGCGCGGCCGCTCCGGCCTTTCCTCGGGGAGCCTCATGGGAGGAGCCTGCCAGCAGCAGCAGCAGCCCCAGCAGCAGCTCCGGGCTCGCCTTGCTCGGCCTTTGTGGGCTCCCGGAGCAGCGGAGGCAGCGGCGCTCGGCGGCGCCCGGGCGCGATGCTGGGAGCGCGGGGCGGCGGGGTCCGTGTGAGGGGCTGCGCCCGGGGGCTGCGCTCACGGCGAGGATGACTGCGGCCAGGAGCGCTGCTGGTTATTTCCTGGCGCTGGTAAGTACACACTTGTGAGTGGGAAAGTTACTTTCCCCCCCCCTCTTTTTCTTTTTTCTTTTTTTTTTTTTTAATTTTTTTTTTTGAGGTTTTTTTTTTTTTTTTTTTTTTTTTTACTTTTGGGAGCTGTTTCTCCGGCTCCCACAGCGCTGTCTCCAGCTCTGGGTCAGGATTAACTCTCCTTCCCCTCCACTCCCCAAATAAAAAAAAAACCTCAGTGGTTTTGTGGCTCCTGCCCTGGTTTCTGGCTGGGTTTGGGGTTTCTGCTGGAGTGAGGAGGAGACTCTGGGTGTGCTGTTTGCACTGAGGAACTTCTGCTTCAGGTTTGCTGGCTGGGAACTTTGGGGATTTGGGAACTTTGCAATCCTGCTCCAGTGACATCGGGACGTGACCGAGAGCCCTTCTGAGCCCTTCCGAGGCTCTAAAAGCTGCTCGTGGTGACGTGATGGGCTTTTTTTAATGGTTGACAGTTATTACAGCAAATATGCTTATTCATCCTGTGCAGGCATGATTTATACTTCTGACACTTTTATGTGGCTTTCTGCTGTCCATCTTTTAGTTTGCAAAGGAAGTAGTGCTGTAACACATGTTTCAGTGCCTTTAAGTATTTGAATCTAATATAGTTGTGTTTGTTTAATGTAGTAACTCACCCTGAGTTTTAATGCGACCACAGTAATGTAGAGCGCTCAAAAAAAATCTGTTTTATTATTGCATCTAATCAAATCAGTGATCAATCTGAGTGCGCAGGTTACAGAAATTAAAGGGTTTTTAAGCAAGGATGGTTGGGTGAGAGAGGAAGTGCAGACCCTCAGGTAATGTGTGACTAAACCCCATCCCCTGCCAAGATAACTCCTCTATCTTGTCAGGGTTTCCACAACGAGTGCCAGAAAAATGCACATTTGGGAAGGCCTGTGCAGGGTCCCTGACAGCTCCAGCAGAACACCAGGAGTTACCTGCGGGCACTGCCAGCTGCTGCACAGCTGCTTTCCACAGGTGGGGATTGCCTTCAGCAAGCCTTGGGAAAATGATTGCATGTCTCCAGAACCAGCTCCTGCTCCTGTTTGCCTTTCTGGTGCTGTTGGGATGGAATTGTGCTGGAAGGGAAGGGACTCTCCTGTTGCTGGAAGTGCAGCCGTGTGTCCGGAGCTGGGCAGCCGCGTGTCCTGTGGCCAGCCAGGGTGGTGGCACGTCCCTCCCTTGGGGACAGGTGTGACTCAGGTGCTGCCCCACCCTCCCTGCACGCTCCAGGCACTGGCACCCAGCACCCAGACCTGTTCTGCTGATTCCTCGAGTCCTGCTCAGAGGAACACCATGGAAATGTGGAATCATTCCCCCAGCAGCCAGTTCTGGTCTCTTGGTGACAGTGCCTTTTTTCCACAAGTGTAGTTCTGCTGCCATGCACTGGGCATCAAACTCGTGTTTTCCCTGTGTGACAGAGGTTTTATTTGCTTTTAATTAACACATGCCAGTTCATTTCTTGGATACCTTCATTACTGCGTTTGAACAGCTCCAGCTCAGCAGGGCTCAGCTTGGCCCAGGCCAAGCCTAAATACAAAGTACTGGTGTGAGTCTCTTCAGGTGCAGTTTCTTGTTCAGAGTATGGAATTTGAAAGATTTTTCCAAAATCACATATTTAAATGCATAAGTAGGTCTTTTGTTGGGTTTACAAAAGGCAGTGTATTGCCCAAAACTTGAACTTTTGACTGTGAGTGTGTTTTTAGCTGGTAAAAGTAAAACCTTGGCTAAATCTAAGCACAGTGACCAGCAAAAGTGACCCTCAGTCATTGCTGTGTCTGAACTTCTAAGCTGCTGCTGGTGTATGGACTTATCCTGTGGGGATGGATGTTCCCTTAGTTCCTTGGGAAATAAAGCCACACTTTCCATTTTAATCTTAGAATCTTATTTTTCCTGAAATGCTGTTGATATTTAAGTGGCTTTTAAATAAGTTCATAAGTAGTAGTGCAAGAGGGAAAAAAAGAGGGGTTTGTTTGTTTTTAGTGCTTTGTTTGTATCTGATGCAGCAGGTCTGAGGTGTTCCCTAAACAAGTTTAGTTTTAGTTAGTGATACCTGTAATGTTGATTTCTTATATGAGAAATATCTTCTGACCTCCTTCTCTGCTGAATCATTGAAAGGAGTCCCAGTAGTCATGGAAATACTTTTAAAAAACAGAAATACCAAGGGGACATAGAGTTACTGTAACTGGTTATTGTTGGATTTTCTAGACACCAGGTTTATTTCAGTGATATATGGTTAATGTAAGAGATAAGTTGCAAACTGAACTGTGAGAAGATTAATATTTTGAAGGAATTAATTGATCACATTTTATGAGGTGCATTGTGTTTGAATGGATGATTTTGTAACTGATGTTAGTGCTGCTAGGTCTTTTTCCTTTCCAAAGAATTGCAGTATAAGAGCTTACAGAAATAACAAATTCTCTCAATATTTTCTGGGGTTGATTAATACTTTTTCTTATGTATGGATAAACTGAGGCTTAAAAATTTGACTCTTTGGCCCAAAGTATTAGAAAGCCAAGTATGAAATGTAAAGGATTTTGTTTGTCAGCCTTGCTGTACCCAGTGAGAACATCTTGTGTCCTGAAGAAAACAAAACAGGGGGTGATGAGAGCACTGAGAGCTCGGCCCTGCCTTGTGCTTGTTGGTGCCATTTTCCAGAGATTTCTGGAGTAAGAGCAGGGTCCACAAATCTTGCTCTTATCTCATTAAAAGCAGCCAAATGTTTGGGGCTGGGAGATAGCAGAGTTTGAAATGCTTATTGGTTTCCCTTGGAGTAAACTTGGAGCTATTGCTGTCTGTTCAAAGGGAGCCTCATCCAGCTCTCCTGATTGGAAAAACATGGATAGGGAGTAAATGCCAAGACCTGGAGCTGCCTTCTGTCTCCAGCACCAGTATCAGAGTGTTTTATAACTTTCCTATGAAATTAGGGGTTTAAGGTCTGCATCTCAGGGATGTCAGGAGGAGAGCAGCAAACAGAGCCAGCAGAGCACCCAGCACTCGCTGTCTCTGTGTCCACATGTGCCAAGTTGTGTCCCTGTGTGTCTTAAATTTCTGCCTTGGTTTGAAGCCTTCTCACATAAACAGAGTCAGACCTGCTGTGTTTAAGAAGAAATTAGACAGCCTTATGGAGTTATTTCTCATTCATTTGTTGATATATAATGAATACTGTGGGTCCAGCTTTGCCTGAAACTTGTTATTTGCATACCTGCCTTCTAACAGTGACTCGGAAAATCTCTTTTCAAGGCTAAGTAGAGGCCTTAAAAGTGAAATTGTGAAACTCAAGAGCCTAAGGACACTTGATGGGCAGTGTCTTTCTCTTGTGACACACTAATAACAGACTGAACCCCGTGGTCTTGGGGCTGAATTTAGTGTGCTCGCTGCAGCTGTTGGTAAGCAACTGCTTGTTAAACTGTGAGCAATTTTCCTTTGCAAACTATTTCAGTCATGCCTGTCATAAGCAGAATTTGGAAGCAGCTTTGTGTCGATCCTCTTCCAGGCTCAACCCAGAACTGAGGCAACAGAATGGAAAAAGCTCATGGCCTTTTTATGGAGCTCAGTTCTTGCAACAAGTTGGCCTTAGAGGCTGGTGGCTGCAGAGGGCTGGCAGCAGGGACCTGGTGGCAGCCCCTGGAGAGCCAAAGGCAGTTGAGATTCCCGGGAATGTCACTTGTGGAACTCGTTTGAGCAGCTCATGGATGGCTTCATTGTTTGTGCAGCACAGAGCAGGGTGGCTTGGCAAGGAGCAGCTTCTCCATCACCTCCCCAGGCCTGAGTTTCAGGTTACTTTGTCCATAAAGTATGAAAATCCCTGTCCAGGAGTTGGTTGTGCAGGAAACGTGAGTGGGGAGGAGCAAACACCCCTCACCAGGTTGGGGCACAGCAGTTTCAGTTGCAGTTTGGGTTTGTGCTGTGCTTTCTACATGTTTACAGGAACAGCCTTAGAGCTCTGTCACAGCAAGAAGAAAACCTGGCCATCTCCTCACTTTGCTCATTGTGTACATAAAAAGGAATTGTAAAGTGCTGTTGTCAAAATCTACTTTCCAAACACTCATTTTAAGGCAAACCAGAGGGGACACCCCAGTAATGAATGAAAACCAGTCCCTTTATGATAATAAGCCAGAGGACTTTAGAACCTATAAACACCTTGGCTCAAAGGTCCCTAAAAGAGGCAGAGCCCTCAGGTGTGGTTAAACCAGAGAACCTGTGGGCAGTCAATTGCTCAGAGTTGTAATTGTTTTTCCCACATGAACATGGTACAGAATCCTTTAGATAAAATATGGGAAGTGTGGGTACATTCAGATGGCAGCCTTCAGTCATTACCAGAATAATACTGACATTGTTATAGTAAACTTTACCTGTTATGTTTTTTTGATTCAATATTAAATTACAGTAGGCAGTCATCCACAATCTCTGGATTTGAAGTTAGGTAAGGAAGTTACCTAACTTCATCACTTAGAGTTAAAGCTGAATTCTCTGATTTAAAGCTTTTTATTTATGAGCTAGAACTGCAAATGCTGAGTGACAGTTTTGAGTTTATGCACCTCAAATCCATCTGTGTATGGTACCCTCCCTGTGTGTTCAGTGTTGTATTCACTAGGTAGTACAGCAAACCACATGGACTGAACAAATCCAGGGCAGTGTGAAATCCCATTAGCAGTTTAAGGTCACACTTTATGGTTTACAAATAACTTGAGAATTTTGGTGAATTTTAGGGAAAACTGATGCTTCCAGGGCCCTGATCTCTGGGTGGTCACGTGGCAAAGTCAGGTTGAAGTACCAGCAAAAGCATTGTTTTCAGGGAGTTCCCATGGTTGGTGTCTCTTAAAAATAAACAAAGTCTCTTTTTCAGCAAGGCTCCTTTCCTTATTGATTCAGCAGAGCTTCCAAATGGGTTTGTTCAGTCATGAGCTGCTGGTTCTCAGTGGCACTCTGCTTTTCCCAGGAATGGGGCAAGGCTGGATGTCTCCCTGTGGGTGTGGGTGTTCTCCACAGCACCTGGACACCTTTGACTCTGTGCTCCCACCAATGAGCCCCCCAGCTCAGGGGAAAACCAACATTGAGCTCCTTGTATTTTACGTGGTTTCTGAGTGAAGGAATCTAGTTATTTCTCTTGTTCAAGCAGCAGTTCCATTTCTCGTTTGTTTTTCATAATCAGAAGCACAATGGGGTTCATTTGCTGTGGGGTTGTACTGTCTCATTGCTCCTGCAGTTGTAAGTCAGACAAAAATCCAGAGACTTCAGTCCTGTGGGAACAAAAGCAACTTAGATTACAAATGCCAACTTCCTCTGTGTTCCCTAACACACAAGTTAGCTCATTCATGCCGAAGTCCAGGGATTCAGATGGATGAACAGCAGTAATTCTGCAGTAACTCAGACATTAAAGGCTGCCTTTCTCCCTGTCTTTTCTCTCCACAGCCCTCCTGGGCCAGGTGATGATAATCAGTTGGCTTCTCCCCTGGATCCCTGTGAGCATCCCTCAGCTGTGTGTGCAGCCTTTGGCAATGCTGTCCCCGTGGGAGCTGCTGAGCTGACTGCAGCCAGGTACTGTCCAGAGCTGTGCCTGGGGCAGGGCAGGGGCTGCACTGCTCCCTGCTGCAGGAGAGTGGAGCACCAGGAGCTCAGCACTGGCTGAGGAACTGCTGTCACCCTCCTTGCATGGATAAATGTCTGCTAGAGCCATTGCTGATGGGTTTGCTGAGTCTGCCTCTATCTATCAGCAGAGATCTGCACCAGAGTTTAAATCCCCCCATTGAAAGAGCCTTCAAAAGAAAATTCTGTTTAGCCTTCCCTGAGATTCTATCACTTCAGCACATAGGAGGGTTGTGATATGTGAAGGTGCAATATATGCCCTATATTTTTTTAGGTGCTTATATTTTTTTTTATATTAGTACAAGGTAAATAATCCTTGGAGCATTTTCTTCGAGAAGTTTTTAAACAGTATAATGTTGATTCTAAAGCATTCAGGTATCTCTGTTGGACTCTGGCCTTTTTGTTTGCCTCGGCTTGCACTGAGAAGGGAAACTTGCTTTCTTTGTGCAAGTTGGTGAGGTTGTCAGGATCTTGGGGCATATAAATTTATCTGAACAATAGAGGAAGCCTTGTAGGGTGTGTGTACCCTTCAATCACCAGGAGTTCAGTGGAGTGTAAACACACACAGTATATAAAGCTAGCATTACATTTGTTAGCTGAAGTCACAATAATGCACTATCAAAGGCTGGAGGGACCTTGCTCAATCCACCTTAAAAGCTGGGTGACTTTGCTGTTTAGCCCATCCTGGTCTGCCACCAGTCCCCAAGCTGGTTAGTCACCAATGCTGGCTGGGAGACACTGTGAGAAACAAACTTTTTCCTACAGTCAGAGTAAGATGATCTAGAGAAGCTTACAGTGGGAAGCTAATGATGTGGATTTCTTTCAGTTCTTGTAAGTTTTTTCTCCAAAAGTCATGTTTCTTTTGTTTTTAACAAATGTAATTGGGTTACTGATGTTTTTTTGTGGATTCTGCTTTTCTTGCTAATGGATTGTTGGCTGTAGTAGTGAGGCAGTTAGAAAAGAGTGAGCATTAATTGAGGTGGAGCTGTGAACTACTTTCTGAATGTGGAAGCATGAAAAAGGCACCAAAAGTGCCAGAAAGATTTGTATATGGTCTTTGGACTACATTCTGGAACAGAAGATTGTGTGCCCTTGGGGTGATAATTTGCTGTTTGCAGGGAAAAAAGCACACAAGCTGCCTATAATTAAACATTTAGGGAGAGCAATCTCAGAGTGATTTAATTCACTGTTTCTTGTAAACCTCATGAATTCACTCTGTTTGCATTCTCACATCAATCTGGAATTTCAAGTTAATTATATTATACCTTTTCTTTTGATCTCCTCCATGACTTGTGCCTTTTAAATGTTTCATTGTTAATGTCTGAAGGGTGTCTCCGGGCTCCTTGCTCCACCCCAGTGGCACAGGCTGGGCTGGTGCTGAGCTGTGGTTGCCCCATCCAGGCTGAGCCCAGTAGGGGTGAGGGCACAGGGACTGTGCAGCAACCACAGGATCTGGCTGTTGTTTCCAAATCCTGGCCTTGAGGGAACTGCAAGGATTTTTGCAAGGGCTCAGCACTAAAAAGTGGCAAACCAGGGGTATTTCACGTTGGATCTAGGTAATTTTCCAATTCCTGAAACAGAGGAAACTGACAGAGAAATACACTGTGGTCGACTGGAGTGAAGGTGGCTGTGAGTGCTTCTTCTGTGTTTGTTGCTTTTAACTCTTTTGTTTGTTTTTTTAAGTGCTGCACAAGTTACCTCTTGTCAGTGTTGTTTGTTTTGCTTACTCCTTTATTTTGCATCCCTTTGGATACAAAAGCCTGCCCATTCTCCTTCACCTGCCTTTCCTGTCCGGGTTGTTGTTGCTTGATAGTTTCTCGGTGAGCCTTGCACAGGGGTTTCCTGCTGTCCCAGCAGTAGAAAACCCAGAGGCTGCCACTGTACCCACCCCCAGATGGCAGCTGGTTGGCAGAGGAGGGGTTAAACCAGGGCAGCTGCAGCCCTGCTTTAACTCCTGTGTGTTCAGTCCTGGTGCAGCTCCTCCTGCAGCAGCAGCTCTGCTCACTTCCCTGGGCTTTGCTAACAATATTAAGTTGGTAGCAAATGAAAGTGTTAAAACACTGGGGTTATGCCCACATAGCAGGACTGGGCTTTTCTCAGCAAGGGGGGAGCCTCAGTGATGTTTCTTCTTTCATGTCATTGCCTTATCTGTCATCAAGAATTCACCTGTGTCGTGGAGCAGATTATTGCTGATATAAGTAAAATAATCTTATTAAAGTCTCTGCTTTTTTTGGCATTTTATGTAGAAGCACTGCACCATTGCATTTCTTTCAGTGTGAGTGGATACAATTCCCTAGTGCACACAGACATGTGATGCTGCCTTCTGGGTACCTCTGCAAAATGGAAATGTTACAGGGGCTCTGAATGCCATGGTGTTATTCCAGTCTGTCTGCAGTAAGGTGCAATCATAAAGTGTTTTCCCCCAAAATATTTAGTTACTTACTAAATTTGCTTTTGTTTCTGTGTATTTCCCCATCAGGGGTGTCACATAATGCAGATGGTGTGCATTTTGACAGGGAAAAATAATGGTGCATGCATGATGGGGGTCAGTTTGTGCTAAATGGCTTCCAGATGGCAAGGCAGAGTAAGAGATCAGGTTGTCCCTCCATCTGTCCAGTCAGGAAACTCTATCTTTGTTTGGCTTCTTGAGGTTGACTGACTGCCTCTCTCCTTCTGATATTGATATATTGATCAGGGACAACATGCTTGCATCTGCTCAGTAAGATTTTATTTATCTACAGAGAAGTGGCCTGAAAAAAATTAGGTAAAAAGTTCACTGGTGATTCTGCCAAGCATTTTTGTTCAGCAATGAAAGGCCAAGTTCAGTCTGATTTGCCAGTACATGTTGCTCTAGGAGAAGACACAGCCTTCTCTTTACTCTGCAGGTGCAGAGCTCTGCAACAGAACTTCTGTGTTGTAGGAGGAATGTTTGGGTTGGAAAGGTAGAGAAGGCAAATAAGAGCCATGTCTGTACAAGACCACAGCTTAGGTGGGCTCCGGGTTAGAGGTGGGAAACACTTCTGAGTAGCATCTGTCTCTTCCCTGCAACTTCCTTCCTGGCTTGTGGGGAAAAAACCCCAAACCTCCAATTGCCCAGGAAAAAACTTGCTGCATGTGTTTAGGGCTGTACTTAGTGTTGGCAGCACAAACAGGGAATACCCACATTTGTCTGTGCACACAGATAGTCAGAAAACTATGTTTGAGGTTTGCTTATAAGAGATAGTGCTTGAAAATGCTTGTCTTCTGATCAGCTCAACTCCACAGGATAAATACTGGTCAATGTATAGTTTATTGTGCTCTGAGAAGGCCTGGGCCTTTTGGTAGTATTCTTCTTGCAACCATTAAAATATTAACAGTTGAGAAAAAAGTTTAATGGAAAATCTTGTTTTGATAAGAGCTGTGGAGAGGTTTTGATGTAGCCACTTCATGTCTGAGGTGATAAAAGTCCCATGAGTTGACACATGGACCCCAGTTGATGCAGTGTTAGGCTGAAGAGCTCACAGTGGACAGAAAGTCTGTATTTTGGACAGGGTTCCTGTTCTGTGCTCCCCTGCCTCTGTTTGTGCAGTCTGTGAGAGCAGGAGGAGGAGTGGACACAGGGCTTTGGGAGGGATGGGGAGCAGAGCTTTTCCAGAAATCCTGGGGTGTTGATGGCAAGCTTAGCTTTAGTGTTGGCAATGACACTCATTAGTCAAAATATCTCTGAAAATGGTTTCATTTGATGTGGAAGGGCTTGGAGGGGGAAGCTGAAGGGCTGCAGATGATCATTAGGACCTGTGTGAAGAGTGTGGTGCTACTGTAAGACTGGGGCAGCTTTGTATGTCCATAACACCAGGGCCATGGTTTATGTGCCTCTGGTGCTCTTGCTTGGCTGAGCCCTCTTGTGAATTGTTTGGGTTTTGCAGCTCTTTGTTTGCTCTCCAAACAGATGTTCAGCATTCACTTATTTTTAGCAATTCACTTTTTTCTGCTTTAAAAATCTTACTTTCACTGCTCTCCATGTGCCCCTATATAGTCACAGCCTTGGTATAGAGAGGATGCTGTTACTATATTAGTACAGAGACATTTTTAGCCAAGGACAAAGGCCTTTGCATGAAAAAGGAAACAGCCTGCTTTTTCATCATTATTTATTTATTTGTATTCACTTGATGGGGCTGAAAATTTCGGGTGTCTGTGTCAGCATCAGGCCAGTTTGGACAAACAGAAGGAAGGAAAGGAAGGAAGGAGTGAGGGAAGCAGAGGTAATTTCTTAGAAGAGATAGCTGGGTAGTTGTCCCATATGGCACAAAGCAGCTTTGTGGATGTAAGCTAATCAAGGTAAGCTACACTCACAAAGAGCTTTGGTGATCTTGGGAGCTGGGTGGACAAGCACTTTGGGAAGTGGCTGTTCTCCTGCTCCTGTGTGTTGTGACTAAAGTCAGGGATGTGGTTTAGGCTTGTTCTCTGTTTGTGCACCAAAGAAGGGAACAGCCTGTCCCTGGACCTTACTGACTCTTCATCAGTAACACAATTCCATCTGCTGCCTACAATTCCAGTGTAAATACTGGGGGAAGAGGAGAGAAAAATTTAAAAGGAGTGACTAAGATAGCTGTTTATGTTTAATTCAGGAAACCTGCAAGAAGCTTCTCAGCCATGTCCTGTTTCCACCAACATTTCCATCAGCATTTGTGTCTGTGTCTCTGGCAGCAGCACCAGCAGGAGGGGAGGCTCTTGTGTGTGGCTGCTACCCCAGGACATTTGTGTCCCTCTGGTGTGCCCTGGAAGGGACAGTGTGGCATGACAAGACCTTGAACTGCTCCTGCTTTTGAGACATGAAGTCATGGGTTACTTAGTTCCTTTTCTGTTCATGAATGTGGCTCAGAGCAGGGGGAGTTTGTGGTTACTGCCCTGCTCCTGAGCATGGGGCTTTGCTGAGCAGAGGGACTTCACACCTGTGTGATGAGTTCTGGGATTTCTGTGTTCAGCTTTGCAGCCTGGGGAGAGCTTTTAAAGTAAGAGGCTGTTTTAGTCCCAGATTTTAGGGTTATTTTGCTAAAACACAAATGCTTAATTGAATGTTTATATTGTACAGTGAGGAGAAAAAGGCTGTGTGAGAACAGCAAAGCAGTCATTAGTGATTTATTTATTTATTATACTGATTTCATATATGGTTAAATTCCTCTGGCACTTAATGTTATGGTCTATAGAGGCTGTCAAGACTTTGCAATATTTCTGATGATGCAGTCAGCTGAGAAGTGAAGTGAAATAATCTTTGGAGGAAGAAGTAATTTGTGGGAGGTAGGAGAGAGAGGGAATTTAGGAGGGGATGATGTGCTCCTTACAGCCCCTTGTAGATCCAGCCAAAGTTCATCCTATAAAGAGACTTCATTAAAGCTTCATGGGCATTACTGAAATTTGTCAGCTTATTTTTAACACTTGTTTTGCAGCACTTCCACGCCTGATAGCTGCGAGGGAGTTGATAACCACATTTCTGAGGATGTACCTTTGGCTGTGGCCCCTGGTGATGGTGTAGAGCTGCCTGCTGAAGAAGCCAAAGGTTTCACAAGGGAAAAAAAAAGGTATTGTGTGATTTCCATTGTTCCAAGACTTTCCCATGTCTTTACATCTTTTGCTTAAGAAATTTTTCTAGTGTGAAGGAGGCTGACTAAGTTTGTCAGGTGTTTTGTCTGAGTTATATGAACATTTTGCTGCTGGATTTTGAATCCAAATGTTAGACTTATCAAGACCCGGCTAATCCAATGTATCTACTCCAAAATACCAGAAGGGGGAGCTTAGGCTACACTGGTTATTACTATGCTGATCTTCCCTTCTATTTTTAAACTATTATTTTTTTTAGGTTTTTTCCCCAGTATTTTCCTTTATTGAATTCAAGTTTGTTGGTATTTTTTTTTGTTTCTGGGAGTGAAACTGTGCAAGATCAGGTCCTATTTATGAGGACTGTTCTGTTCATTCCCCTTCAGATGTTGCCAGCAGCTTCCCCACCCCACACCTGATTTGCAGGAAGTTTTCCAGTTTGGTTTCACTCTTGCTGAATAAATGTTACCTTGATTTCAAAGTTAAATGTTTCACTGCCTCATATCTACACTGATTGTTGCCATAGTGTTTGACAGGTGCTCCAGCACATTTTTTGCTTTGAAAACTCCTAAACTGAGTCAGACTCATAGAATGATTTGGGTTGGAAGGAACCTTAAAGAATGTGTCCCAGCCATCCCATCTCAAATATAGTCGAGACATGTGCTTGGATATTCCTGTCTGAGGTGATTAACCAGTCTGCTCTTGGGGCTCAGCAATCAAGGCCTGCCCTTATTGTGACATCTATTAATGGAAAAGGTCACAGCACAGCTGAGAATATGAAATGGGCACTCCCTGGAGAGCAGCATTCTCCACCCCACCAATACCCACTGGCAGCTTTGTGACAAGTGGGATGCAAGACAGGAGACACCACAGGAAATACAGTTATGCCACTACAGCTCTGCTCAGAAATGTCAAAAGATGCTGCTGTCAGCAGGAGGACACTCTGAATTATGAATTAAAATGTACACAATAGATGTGTTCTGCTGTGGAGCAGTGCACAAAGAGCTATTAGCAAATGCTGCTGAAAAAACTATTGACTGTAATATCCTGGAAATGTTGATTAATTATTTCTTCTAAACTCCTGATGGTTTTGATCAGAAAATTGGTGTTTTCAGCTTTAGTATATATGCTGCTGAGGCATAGTTAGGCCAAGTCTTTGTAGCTTTGCCTCCATGACAGTGTAGTGCACAAACCTGTGTACCATTGATGGAGAACAGAAGTGTTTTGCACCAGTATGCAATTTCTGTCATCTGGAGAGGATTTTCTGTATTGAAGGGTAGATACAATGGGTATCATCTAAAAATGGAGAAAAATGGGCATATGAGATTTTAAGTTGGAAAATGCTCACCCCAAGATGTTGGCTCTTTCCAGAGAATCATCCAGAATTGTTTGAACTTCACAGATACCCTGGATTTCACAACTGCTGTAGTGCAGTCACAAATGACTGTTGTTTACAAATCCAAATTGTAACCACTAGAACATGGGGATTTGCTTTTCCTTTTCACTAGAATTCAGCTTCAACAACAGGAGAAGTAACTTTAGAACTCTGCAGGCAAGCAGAGCTGCTGTGCTCACATATTTAGATTGGCTTGTGCCTCTGAAGTTTCTGTCTTGCTTTGATATTGATGTAGTGTATTTAATAATGTAAATGTCTGTGTGTGCATAAGAAACTCTTGGCCTTGGACACTTCCAGAAGTGGGAAGTCCACAGCCTCTTTGGGCAACATGTATTAGTAGAACTTCTTAATGCAGAATCAAAATGCAGCCTAGGATGTCAGCAGCCCACATGTGCACTCCCAGCACCCTCATTATGTGTTTGGAGCCTGCTTTTACAGCTTTCTAGAAATCTTTTTACCTTTACTATTGCCCACATCATTATGCCTTGAGAATAGTGATCCTGTCACCCACAGCTTCTTTCTCCAAAGCTGAACTGGTGTATTTGTATCTTCATGGAAATTAAGATGCACACAGAGGTAAGAATTAGAGTTGTCTGTGGGACAAAAGATCATTCTTGCACCCTCTTGAAAAGCAAAAATATTACTGTCCAAACAGCTGCTTGCTGTTGTAATGAGCCCCTTATGTGAATACTTCTGACACTACCTTGTATTTTTATGTGGTTCCTGTGTATCGAGTCAGATCAACCATGGAAAATAATAGCCTGCAAATTGGGTTCTGTTTCACTTTGTCACATTGATGGGAGGTGTCTGGCAAGGTGCTGAACTTGTACAACTGCTGGGCCACTGTGTGATTTTCTGTAAAATGGATCCTTGAGGGATTGCAGTCTCCTCTATGATTATGATGGTCACATTATGAACGTGTCACAGACACTGTAATTTGAGAGAAGTGCTGAAATATTGCTAGGGAATAGCTGATTCTGTACAGAAGCTCCATGGACAGAGCTGGAAAGTCTCTGGGGAGCTGCTCCATCCCTTTGTGCTGTGGGGAAGAGAGATGGACATGACTTCTTCTGGAGAACAAAAGCCAAGTGCTGGTTTTGAGCTTGTCCTCTGCTGTAATCTCACTGCTTGCTTTGAAAAGTGCACCTGTGATGTTCTGTGTGGCTGATGGGAATGGAGATCTGGGTCCTCCCTGCTGTCAGATACCAGGTCAGCTTTCTTTCAAACGCTGCAGCAGACTGTAGTCTGAACATTTTGAGAGACTTTGGATGGACAGGGAATGTCTGTTGATCTCTGATATCAAATACATATTTCTGTCTTACCTAATTTTCCTGAAATGATCTTGGAACCAATTGGAAGCACAGCAACAAATCTCTCTGAAAGCAGAAAGTCACAACAGTGTTTACACAAAGCTCTACTTTCTGTGTTGTTGGTTTCCAAAATGTTTCACAATGCTTCCCTGGGAGGAAGCAAAGCTGAAGAATTGGTGTCAGGCAGAAAAACGGGATAAGCTTTATGACTTCTGGTTTTTATTTGCTTGATCGTGTGTTGAAAACAAGTTTTCTCCTTTTGCCCACCTTTAGAGAGGCTTGGTGTGAAACTGAGGAAATAAAAATCACTGTATTGCCTTCATTTTGGACCAACACTGATAATCCTAGACTGACTTGCTTTTAATGATGTATTCAAAACTAAGAAGGGATTAAATGGGATTCAAAAACTCATGGGTTTTTTCCCTTGAGTGAATTTAACCCTTTTGAAAGGAATGTGTTACGAGATTTAAGTTTTCAAGTGCACTGAGCAAGGAAGAGACGAGAAGTGCAAGTGAGGGATACAAATGCTTCTTTCCTTTCAAAATGTGGGAGCTTGCAGGATGTTTTTGTGGGGTTTGGGGATTTTCTGGGGCAGAAGGAAGGTGTAATTTTGTGGGTTTTATGTTTGTCACGTGAACTGGATAGTAGGTGTGTGGTGTGTGTGTCTGGACTGTCTGGTGCACAAGTGAAGTGATGCTTTTTTCAGGATAGCAGGCGTTGAAATGAAGTTGTTTAAGTCTCATAAACCAAACCCAAGGATTTTTGTTGAGGCTTTGTGGCTGACACCATGAATAACAGCATAAAAAATAGATCCCTTCCACATAACCAGCCAGCCTGTAAGAAATAGACAGGAATGAGCTACAGTGCTGCTCTTCATCCATTTCCACCATTCCAGGTTTTTACAGGAGGTTGTTTCCTGAGTGGTGTGTTTAGTACTGCTCAGCCCCAGGCAGGAGGATGCTTTTTGTAGACATCTTCAATTTATTCCTAATAGCATCAAACTCTGGGGTGTCTGTTGTGTTTCAAGCCCAAAATGTTGTGGATTTTCTTGTAGCTGGGTGTGGGACTGGCACGGTGGGGTCATCTGGGTGAACCCATAATGTGGGGGGACAGTCACCAAATAGCTGCCAGCAGCTCCATTTTTAAAAGGCAAAGCATTAATGGGTGCTTGACACAAGTGGGAAATGTCACCTGTTTTCTAAACACTTGCTGGTTGGGAATTTGGGCTCTCTGGGGTGTTCTGCCTGCAGGTTTGCTCAAAGAGAGCAATTATTTGTATGTCTTGTAAAGCTGCTCGCAGTCTGAGGGCATGGGCAAAAGGGTGATAGGAGCCCTCTGTTTGCCTGTTGTTCCTGTGTATTTTACAGGTTCCCTCAGGCAATTTATGGTAATTTCCTTGCTGCTAGAACAGGTTCAGCAGCATGAAAATGAAAATGTCGTTACGCTAATTAATCCATCCACAAGGAGTCTTAGAACAGCATTGATCATTCTGCATCTTACAAAAACCATGGCATGAGTATTCAGAAATTGCACTCCAGGCTTGGGATGCTGTTCCTTGGCACTGTGGCACACACAGTGACAACTCCTGACACTGCCAGGAGGGTGGAGGACTTGTATGGGATCATCACCTCTTGTCCTAGAGCAGGTAATAAAGAGCTAAAACTGTTGGCAGGTGTGTTTTGTATTTCTCAATAATCACCGTTATGCTAAAATATGGCATGTGGTTTTAGGGTACTCTAATGCTAAATCTTCTGAAAACAAAAGCTTAAAGAAGCCATTGAGACACACTAGACATACTTCAGACCAATTTTGTGTTAACTCTCATGAAATCTAAGTGAAGCTGCAAGCTGACTTCTTTTAAGGCAGTCATTTGACCACCCATCCTTAGCAGCCACAGCAGAGCATTGCACCAGGGGGGAATACTGTTCCTGTCTGCTTTCTTCATCCTGCATTTTCATAATCTAATTCTTTACTTGGGCTCTGAGGCCAGCAGGCCTTTGGATTCTGCTTGCTGAAATCTCCTGCAACAAGGTGCTCCCAGAGAGCATTATCAGCACTGATCTTGTCAGCTGAGGGCAGGTGCATGAAACCCTTAAAAATGTCAGTGCCCTCCCGGCATGAGGCAGCTCCTTTCCTAAGCCTGGCTCCAGCTGCCCTAGGGATCTTACACTTCAGGATGTTTAGAGACTTTAAAAGAAGCATGGAAGCAAGATGAGTTCCTTTCATCTGTGATGGTGTTTTTGCAATTCTGCAGTTTGGAAATGTCAACAGAATTTGGGCATTTGACTTGTGGACATGGTCTGCAGAGGCATATTCAGCAGGAAAACAAAATCTCTCCTTTGGTGTGGTGATGCTTGTGGCCCCAGTCTGAAGGCCAGGCCAGAAATTTGGTAAAGAGGAGTTTAAAGTTTTGTTTGTGGCTTGAGAAATTCAGGCCTGGCTCTTACAGCAGTAGCATGATAGAGCCCAAAATCCAGACCAGAAGTGTCTGTGCCTTGGCAGGAGGGGAAAGCAAAGCAGCAAACGGGAGAGCAGAGGCTGCAGGAGTGAGGTGTGAGGGGTTTGGCTGCCCTGACCCCAAACTTTGCCTCTTCTGAGGGTCTGTGTGGGGCAGAGCCCTGCCCCTTCAGGGCAGCACCCACACCCAAGGCTGTGCTCAGCTCCTGGGAACCTCCTCTCCCACTTGGTGTGGCTCCTCAGTTCCATGGGAGGGAGGCTTTGGAACGTGGAATGCTGCGGGCTGTGCAGTTCTCACGTTGCTGATGGTAATTCACTCCCTGAAAGCCTGGAGCCCCCCAGCAGCACCGTGCAGGGCCCCTTTTGTTATCCTTCCTCTGCCTTTCCCATGCTGGACATTTCAATAACTAAGCAGGCATCTTGGTTATTCATAACTCTTAATGCCATTAATCTCACTTGCAATTTAGATTAAGCAGTGACCTTAGCAACCAAGCAGGGTTGGTTGCTACGTGGGGAGGGGGTGCAATTATTTATGTTCTGTCTTGTTTTTATTTTTATTTTTATTTGAAACTCACTCTAATGTTTCTTGTCAGCTTCAGTGTCCATCCTGGCTGCATCATCACAGGTCTCTCCTGTTTCCTTGGAATTAGCAGATGTCAGTGGGCTCAGGCTTAAAACTTTGGGACATTGTGTGTTTTCATGAGGAGTGTATCAATGCAAATAAAGCACTCACACTATGTTAATCTAGATAAGTGGTGGAACAGACAATGTGCCTATCTAAGTACTTGATCTGTAAGAGCAAGTTAAGTCTGTTAAGCTTTACACCCAGGATCTGCTGGTGGTGTTTGGTGGTGTATAATTTTGTACCATGGTGACATGGATAAGGCTGAGTTGTCCCAGGTGATGTACAGAGGCAATTGAACAAATAGTTTCTGTTTTCCTTGAAAACTGTATTGAAAAATATCCCACTGATTTATCATTCTGCAATTATTTTACTTTATTTTATTTTAAATTTTTATTTCAGATTTCATTTACACTCTCCAGTTGTGAATCAGTGCCCCACTCTTAGGCCATTAAAAGATAAATGCTGAGCAAAAACTAATTCAAAACCTACAGCTAACAAAAAAAAAAAAACCACCAAACCAACAAACCCATGATTTCAATCTGAAGGTCTGTCACTCTCTATGTAGGGCTGAATTTCTGATTTTTCTGTACTGGAATAGCATTAAGCTGAGGATAACTGGATTTTAGGAGGATGGCAATAAATGCATCTTTAAATGGCTAATTATAGACTATAATAATCTTAACTATACCATGGCCATAAACTGCAGTACATATCTATTTGTTAGGCACTGCTAAAGCACAGATGTTCCAATTTGTGTTACCCTTTCACTGGTTTTTGCCAGTATACCAAAATGAGATAAATTTGTTACATGTTTCAGCTAACTTTTGTATTTGTTCTTTTATTTGTAGCACAAAGGTGCTCATAAAAGTAAGGGAGAGAAAGAAATTTACCTTTTTTTTTTCACTGCTCTTGGTACCTGATAGCAGCAAGAGGTCACAGCTTGGCCCTCCAGGAAGTGGTTTGGGTTATGTGGTGTCCTGGTTTTGGCTGGAAAAGAGTTAATTTTCTTCTATTCCCTGAAGAAAAAAAAAATTGAATCACACCTCTGGAGACAAAGCTTGAAGGATGGGTTTGGTTGGGTTTCTGTGCTTAGCTGTGACTTTCTGAAGAAGATAATGACAGCAGCAGTACTAAATGTTGTCCCCATCCCACAGCAGTGCAGGTGGTGAGCTGGAGCATGGAGTGACCTGGCTGGAATAAAAAAAGTGATGAATGTGGTCTCACAGAGATTCCTTGTGGCACATCTCAGGGCATGACATAGGCTTGGAGTCAACAAGAAAATGGGAAGAACCAAAGGAAGGGTAGTAAATGCCTTGTGGTGTTCCAGCAGCAGCTTCAGCTCCTTGAAAAGGAAATTTAAATTACACTCCTCTAGGGAAGTGGAAATTATAAGACACGCCCTCTCTTGCTCTCTGAGAGAGGGAGATGAGACTAAGGAACAAAAATATGGCTGTAGGAATAGGACAGTCTAATTTGCAGAATAAAAACAAAGCAAAAGGAAATAAAGGTGTCCCAGGACTGGTACAATGCATGGTGAGCAAAGAAGCACAGAAATATTCATGACATACCTAGACTTAGCTATTTTTGTGCAGCCTATCATGAAGAATGCTTGAATTCTTTAAAAGCCTGTCAGCTGGCTGCTGTGTAACCCTTAGGAAGATGAACCCCAACCCTGAGTGCCCACATGGCTGCAAACAGCCTGCTCAGCCTTCCCTGGAGCACAAAGAGCAGCTCTGCTCCTGGGGGACCTGCACTGCTGGAAGGTCTTGGCAGGCAGAGTCAGACCAGCAGAGGCCAGGGAGGGCTGGTGCTCCTGCAGGGCTTTCAGAGCAGAGCAGTCTCCAGCCTTGGGTGTCCTAAAAGGGCTCTCACCAATGCACTTCAAAAGGTGTCAGTGCTTTTATGTGCTAATGTGCTCTCTAGCACAGCCAGACTCCCCAGGCACGGCTTTGCTTTGCCATTCTGTCCTTAAAATCAGATTTTTCAAGCAGTTTGGTCCTCTCAGTCCTTTAGGAGAGACGTTGCTGTTCCTTAGCAGTCTGATAGTGTGGACAGCCTTGCCACACTATCAGAACCCTTTGATTCCAGGCAGCCTACAAATAAGAGAGGCTTTGGGGTGACAGCTTCTTCCCAATCTGCATTCAAGGCTTTGGGGTCCAAAGGCAGTATCATTTAAATAAATATAAATATACACACAGACACATATATATATACATAAAATTATTGAGGGTTAGAATTATGCTTAAACAATAATCTGGTTTTTAAAACATTTCCTCATCTTTTGTTTGGGATTTTTTTTTCTTTTGTAGGAAGTACTGTTCTTAGAGCTTTGGCAGCAGCATTCAGATACCAGAGAAATCCCTATTTGCTTGGGATGTTTGGTTTTTCTCTGTCTTTGCATTTTCTTTTATATGGCGCTTGTTTCTGCACAGTACCTCAATAATGCATTGCAGCTAGGAGGTACAGCTTAATATTCACCCCTCCTTCTCTGGGGAATAGATGTGTGAGGAAGGCTTTTCTTTCAGCAGGCTCTTTGATGTTCTCTGTGTGTGTATGTGTGGTCATGTTTATAACTTGTGTAAATGCCTGGCACAATGGACACTGAAGCCAAGAGCAAAGAAACAGAACATAAATTTCAGTATCTCAAACCTTATCGTGGTCCTGCTCAGCATTGTTTTTTGATGGAAGCCAAAAATTTCAAATTGGGTGCAAGTGACCGAAGTTTGAATTGATATATAAACATGAAATGGAATCATACCAAATATTTAGGAGCCTGTAGAGTGTTTTAAACAGCTAATCCAGTTTCAATAAAACATTAATTTAGTAGAGCCCAAAATATGGCTCTTGCTTAAATGGGTGAAAGAGGCAGCAAAAGAAAATGATTAATTTTAGAGGATGGTACTGAATACTTAAATAGGCTTTTCAGCAGTGGGATCACAATAAGTTGTTACATGGCTTTTAAACCCTAGGCTGAAGTGCCTAGGGCATCTTTAAATCCTTTGAAGCTACAATGGGATTTTTTTCTTTCTGAGCTACATCTGTGTGTTTTTAAGGTTCCAGAGAAGTTCTTACCAAATGTACTCATTGTCAACACAGTTCTTGTATTTTTAAAAGCCCACACTAAATTTAGTGCTAAGTTGATGCTTCTTGGCAGGCCTAAAGGGTGAGCTGGGGCCAGGCAGGAGAGGTGGAGCTCCTCTCATCTGCGGTATTTCTTACCAGTCAGGATGGGCTGCAGCTTTGTAGTGTAACAGATTTTATGGCCAAATCAGAAGTAAATCTCCATTTTGGCTTCTTGCACGGGTTGGCCAGAAACATCAGTTTAGTGTTTGTTATTGCATCCCATAGGCAACAGACTCTCTCCAGTCCAAGGCTCAGTTACAGCGCCATTTTTGTGAAAGACCATGGCCAGCAGGAGTTCACATTGCTGCAGCTGAGCTGCTTGGATGGCTATTTCTCAAAGGAAGAGTGAAATCCTCTCCTCCTCATGAGCAGGAGAAGCTCAGAGGCGCTGAGCTGTCCTCTGGTGAATCTCCGAGCTGTGCACAAGAACTAGGGTGGGAGGGAGGGGAGAGGGAGGCAGTGCCTTGCCTGTGACACCCCTCACCATAACCCTGAGCTCCCTGTAACCCAGACAGAAGGTGCAGAGTGAGCAGGGCCACAGCTGGGCTCCAAAGGCTGAAGCCCTTCCTCCTGCAGGTTTGCCAAGACTTGCATTTCTATTTCAGTTCGAATGTTTGTTGCATAGAAACGTTGGAGAATGGAGAAAAAGCAAACCTGCTCTGTACAGCTCCTGAAAGGACCATGCTGACTCAGAATAGGATTCAATCCCAGCCTTCTTTTATTTGGGCTTTGTTTATTTAATAAATGTACATGTGAAACTTGAAGGAGTTGACATAGGAATTTTAAGTGTACTCTTTGCACTTGTTAGGAGTATCCCTGTTTTCCTCACTGTCAGGACAGTATCCCTGTTTTCCTCACTGCCAGGACAAACAGTGCCTGTGTTCTCCCTCTTGGTTCCAGGTACCTGGTAGGGCTTTATTTAACTTGGTGTTTGCCTTTCTAGGGATTTTTCTTTTCTCTGAGTCTTCCTTTTCTCTCTAACAAATGAAATCCAGCAGGGAGCTATTATGATATTCAAAGACTAGGTAGAGCTAACACATGCTAAAGTGGGGGGCTCTGGATACAAACATGGAATTTTAGTCTGTTGGCCAGTCCCATTGATTTCCCATACTGGATGGGAATCCTGGAGTTATGAACCATTTCAAATCTACTGCCAAGGAGTATATAGGACATTTTCATATATTTTATGCACTTTCTGTGTGTTCCTTACTTGTGAATGGCAAATACAGAGGGTGTAGTGAGCTGCCACCACCTTGGCAAGGGAGGAGCAGAGCTGGGCACTGCTGCAGAGTTTGGGGGTCACTTGTGGCTCAGGCACCAGCCCTGCTCCAGAAGTTCTGGAGCTCAGTCCCTGAGCGAGGCGCTGCTGCTGCTGCTTCTCTGGTGGACTTGGGATGAGTCTTGAGCAATGAGATGCTAGAAATGAGGGTTTGGCTTTTATCAGAAACAAAACAACCCCAGAATTATAACTTGCTCAGAAGCTTGTGGCTGAACAAAGTGCTGAACAGGCTTTCCCCTATAGTTTAAAAAAAAGTAGGGAAAAGAAAAATATAATTTATCTTGATGCTGTTCATAAAACAGAATTAAATTTTAGGCAGCCTCTGGAAATGAAAAGTTCTTAATCTTCGCTAAACATCCTTGTTTCCTCTTATCTCAAGAACAATTTATTGTGGGTGCACCCAGAGAATCAGAATGTTATACATGTATTCAATAGTCATTCTCCTGTCAAGCAAGAAAACCCAACTGGATTTATGCAAGCAGAGAAAAAAATCCCAAAACTGTTGAAAGCATGAGCCTAATGAGGCCTCCACTAGAGCATAAAAACTGTGCAGTGATAGGGGCTTGGAAGTCAGCACGTTTTAATATTTTTGTTAAATTTATCTGATCCTTTTGACCCCTCCACCCTGTGATGTATCCAGAATTGTTACATAGCTTCAAGCCATTTGTATCCCTAGAGTTTCCTTCCTGATTCAGGCAGCAGTGCAACTGATTTTTTTTTTTTTTTTTTTTGCTCCTTTAATGAAGTGAAACACATCTTGTACGTGAATCATCTGTTATTTGCCAACGGCAGGGATGTGGAGAGCGATGGTGCCCATCCTTTTCAGCATCTCAGAATTCCCAGTGCCCTGGTACCTCCTCGATGGCAAAAGGACAAGCTGATTTGTAGGATTTGGAAATCTGTGGTCTTAAAGATCCTCCCCACTTATGTTAAGCATCCCTGTCCAGCAAGGGGGTCTGTGCAGGCAGGAGCAGAACGGTTAAAGCGCCCCAGTGTCGGATGGAGCTGCTCCCACTTTGGCTTGTTTACCTTGGCTGCTCATGATATTCTCCCTACGTTCCTCACGGAAGATTCCACTTTTTTTCCCGCAAGAGGGATGAGCTGGTCTGTGAAAGGAGCAGAAAGCAGCCGTTCTGCTTTTTAATCCTCCGTGCCAGCGTCCCGATGAGCACGGCTCGTCGGGGCTGGGGGGAGACGTGTGCGCGGCGCCCAGCGCACACGGGCATTTGCATTTCAAATCGGCTGAGTCAACACAATGTAATGGTCCTGCCTGCAGGTCCTTAGAGAGCCACAGTAGCTGACAATGTGTGCTTAAAGGGAGGGTCTGCTTTTCTTCGTCTTCTTTTTTTTTTTTTTAATTTTTTTTATTTTTTTTGAGCCGGCTTCCATAGCCAATAGTACCGTTCCAGGCGCCTGCACCGGAGCTGTTTGGACCACTGTTGTTTAGCAGATGATTACCCCGTCACGGCGGCCGGGATTTTGTTTTATTTTATAAACACCGTTCATCTGGACAGAAAAAAAAAAAACAAAACAAAAAGCCAAAAAACAAAAACAAACCCCAAACCGAACAACAACCCACCGCCAAAACTGGCAACACTTCAGAGAGGAGAAGCTGCCGAAGTGTTCGTGCCTGTGCTGCCACTGATGCGAGCAGCTGTTCCCATCTGCACTGCAGCACCGCAGCCTCCACAGAGCCGGAGCTGCCGGGGCTGCTCGCCGGGGGGATTCCGGAGGAAGCCGGCCTTGCTGTCGCCTAGCCCCGAGCCCAGGGCACGCTGAGGATGGGAGGCTCGCAGTCCCTGCAGCAGGCACAGACAGGTGGCCTGGTCCGGGAGCCGTCTGAGGCCATGTAAGTGCGGGTGCCGTGCCGTGCCCGGGCTGGGCGCTGCCGCGGGGGTGTCTGAGGCCTTTGTTCGGCGCTCGGTGCGGGGCAGGGCCGGGGTGTGGGTGAGCTCCGTGCCGCTGCCAGGGCACCCCGGGCCGCGTGTGCCTGCCACTGTACGTTCTCTCTAACCGTGTTTCGGGTGCCTGCTCAATCAAACACAATGACCATTCCCACAAACAAAACCCCAGCCCCTTCCCCGTTCCCGAGCCCTCCGCCACCTCTGTGTTTTCGGTTTAAAACGCCCAGCGTGGAGCTCCGTTTCACTGGGCTTTTTTCAGGGCTTTTATCTGCACGGATTCTGTGTTTTCAGCATCAGCCTTGTCACATCCATCCCTGTCATGGTGTTAGATCCTCTGTGAAGCATAAGCAAGGTGTCCTTCGGTCTCTCCTCACTGAAGGCCGTCTCAGAAAGATTTGCTGGGGGAGGGAGGAAAAAGGAGACAATTTGTGCTTGTTCAGAGCAAGTTAGCACTTTCCTGGGTGGCTAAATCATATATAAAAGTGCAGAAATGTGCATGGGCATGCAGGAATAGCAGCATCATTTCCCATTTGTAAATAGGATTTTGTAGTTTATTGGTAGAGGATTTGTCAGTTTACTTAGCCAACAGTCTTTTCTCCTTAACCCTCCACCCCAGGCTGGTAAGCTGGAGGGCTAGAGCATGGACCTTACCTCTGAATGGGTTTTAGAAGGACTGCCTTGTTCCTTTTGTCATTACAGTTATATAAATCACATTTATCTTAACATGTCTGACTACTGTGTTCATTACTAAATATGTATTTTGGTGAGTTTTAGTTATTTATCCATTAGGGCTAGTCTACAAATGAACCTCATATAGGTCTCTACATTTTTTTTTTCAATGTAATGTGTGCTTGTTAAGGTAGCTCTGATTATGGTTGAAACATCATTTGTGTGTTTGAGATAAGTGCTTCAGAGCCATTGGGGAATGATAGAGCAGTAACTGATAGTTTTGCTTCTGTAATAGGCCTTACAAGTGGGTATCTGCTCCCTATTGTCATATTCCAGTATATCAGCAGATAGCTTTGCTTGACAGTGTCTTGTTATATTTGTAAGATACAGGCCTAACAGCATTTCTGCATCCTTTGTTCTTTTGATGCGTAGCTTCAGCAATTAATATTTTTTCCCCTATAGTTCCATCTGACATTTCTGTAAAAAGCATCTATTTTAATAATAGGGTGGAATAAATGGATGCCTCATTGTCTTTAAAGCATTGTAAATGACATTTTCATCTGCACACACTGCTGTTGATTATTAACAGTGGTCCAAGGACTGGGCAATAAAAGACATGTTGCTAAAACAGGGTTCAGGCTTTTTATCTGCAATTTTCACAGCCTTTTAAGAATGCATTCTGTTGAAAGAACAAGATCAAGGTTTATATATATATATATATTTATATCTATATATTGATGAAAGTGTGTATATATATATATATATATATACATTTGGGGGGCACTTGAGTAAATTATATTATCGTCTCTCTCAATGAGTCCTTTTATATATAAACCTACTCATGTTTTGCATTAAGTCATTCCTGTGGGGTTTCAGGATGATCTTTTAAGGGCTGACATAATCAACAGATGCACTTTTAGCACAGGCATCATTCAGTAACTGTTGATGTCATTGGGAAGAGTTTATGGAAGATATTACTAATCTTGTATTAAATAAATCACCAGGAGATTGTGCTGCTTTCTTCAACTAAATACTCTTCAAAATGAAATAAGAATGGAGGTGTTTCTCTATCCTTGAGAAAACATGGGCCTGTTCTATGAAACAAGAACATCCTCGTAGCATGTCATGGTCATCATTTCTGGTGTGAAGTTTTGACTTTCTACCCTTATCACTGTAACTTTTACCAATGCTTTTTAAATGAGGTTGCATTTGGCTTGCTTTGCACACATAAGCAAATTCCTTAATGGCAGTGATGGCTCAGAGGCAGAAACATCTGGCCATGTCCCAGGCAAGTTGGGAAGCTGCCCACGAAGTTCCAGCATCCCTGAAGCCATCACTTCTGCCATCAGCAGAGGCTGATTGCCTTGAGGACAGCTGCTCCACAAAGGGAGAACAGGGCTGGCCTTGGCTGCCCTGAGTTCATTAGAGTAGGGGGGTGTCAGTCAGGAATCATTACTGGAGTAGAATAGCATCAAAAAAACGACAGAGGCAAACAAATTACTTAATCAGCTGCTGCTTTAGGGTTTCCTCCAAAGTATCCTATGATGGACTTCTTGATTAAGCACTAGGGAAAGTTGTAGAAATAAATTGGTGTTAGAATCCATGCTGAAAAGGGGCCTAGGTTAAGATTTTATCTGTGATTAAATATGCCCTTTTTGCATGCATATGCCAAATTCCCAATTTTAATGTAAATTTATTTCAGCCAGGATAAAAGTATTGGCAATAAACTCACTATTGCTACTGACAGCCCGGGGTGTTCTGTTGCTCATCGTGGATTGTTAGCACTCACTGGCAGCAGACAATTGCCCTTTTATTTAAAGAAAAAAGAAAAGTCAATTTGGAATGATAAAAAAGGGAAAGCCCAAGGGAAGCCCCTGACAATAAAAGTTAACTGCAGATGAAAGTGGGGTGGCTCAGACCTCGCTGCTGACGTTATGAGCTTTGTCATATGCTTTGCAAATCACAGCAGGCACCCTGGTGGTCACAGATTGAGCTCAATCGGGGGCACGTTTCCATCAGATAATAGGAGTGGGCTCTGCTGAAATAAGAGCCAGTGACAGTGAGATGATGTTCAGTGTGCATGGATCTGTTGGGTGCACACACACAGCTGGAGATGGCATCCTTGTGTGCTCTCACATGCCAGTGCTGCCCTGCTCAGGGTGTGAGCAGAAATCAGCTTGCCAAGTGCTACCACCTTCATCTTCAGTGCTTTTATTTGTAAGAGCAGTATATTTCTATCTCTTGGCAATGTTTTTTGAGTATTAGCAAGCTGGGAATGTTGCTAGGGTTTTAAATGCAGGGAGCTCTTAGGCATTTGTCATCCCTGATCATTTTATTTTTTTTAAGGGGAAAGGGTTTCATTCTCCTGAGCATGAACCACACCTTGCTTTTCTGCTTGCATTATGGTTGCTGTCCTTGCAGCAACTGGGCAGGATTTACATTCAGTGCCCATTTCTTGATCAGCCAAAGGGGTGCTGATGTGTTATTTCCTCCCATCAGGAGCTTTACGTGCTGCGTCTCTAACGTTTGCATCCCTTGCCAATCCAAGAGGAAAATGACTGAAGCCTGAGCCAGCTCCCACTGAAGTTGATAGTGAAATGCCCACTGACTTCAGTGGGAGCTGGATCAGGCTCCAAGAAAGAAATTGAATGTCACTGATCATTGGTAGCAGGCCAAGCTGCTGCTGTTCCGGTGGGTTGTTTTTCAATATTTCTTCTGCAGCATGGTCTTTTCTTTTGTTTGTTGGTTACAGGAGAGACTCAGAAAAATTTAAACTGGATAGTCTCAGCCTTCTGCACAGGAGATGTGAGCAGATTTCTTTGTGTAAGGGTCTGTATACACGTGTTTATAAAAGTTATCCCTCCATATGTGTAAAAAGACAGCCCTTGCTTACCACCACTTTTTTTTTTTTTTCTATCTTCTAAACCTGGAAGAATCCATTATGTGGTTCTTAAAAGTTTGAAAGAAATCAGTCAGGTGAAATACTTGCGCAGTAGCATATGCTCATACATAGGAAAATGGTCCAAATAACTATATATACATGGAAAAGTGGGATATATATACATATATAAAATTTAAAAATATTGAAAGAATTTGGGTCCTGGGAGGAGGGGAAGCTGCTGTTACTGAATTGATATTTAGTCTGAGTTAATCCCTTGAAAGACAGTTCTGCCTATTGTCAGCTTATTATGTAGAAACATAAATTTGTTTTCTTCTTCCTCTTACTGACAGCCTTCAGTGAGCATCCCCCATCAGTAATTAGAGGATGCTCTATCTGCTGGGCTTGTCTGCTAAACAATGGATGAATTGCTGGAAGCCATGGGGATGTTTTACTTAAGATGTACCAGGAGTAACGAGGAGATTCTTCTGTCAGGCTTCCCTGTCTTTCATTCCAGCCTCCCTTATTTGAGCCCGAAGGATCTCATCTCTGAAGTCAATGACAGCACTCCCTTTGATATGTGAGGTGGTTACATCAACCACTTCTTCTGTCACTGGAAGTAGGCAGGTCACGTTTAGCCTTGAAAATAAAATGAAAAGACCCCAGCCTCCCTCAGCCCTCTATTAACAAGGCACAGCACACGTCTGGCAAACCCTCGTGTGCTCTAAAGCTCTCCATACGGAGTGGGGTGCCCTATGCCATGTGTAATGGAGCTGCTGTCATCTATTATGGATTATGACATGCAGGCAAATTGGAAAATAAAAACTCATGTGAGGTGGTAAAAACATGAATGAAAAGGCATTTCCTGCACATGCATTGTGGCTGTCATTTACCAGCAGAGCTGCTTCCCTGGCTGCATTTGCTCTTTTGCTTTTTGCTTGCCTCGACCCAGCAGTCAGAGGAACTGATTGTTAGATTTAAATCAAAGATGCTCTTCAATGCTATGTATTTCAAGAGGTAATAGTCTGGGTGCTTTTAATGTTTCTCTGACATGATTACAGCACCCAGAAAAGTAGTTCTGTCTCTTACAAGCACATTTCCTTTGTTTTAACACCATGCACCTATCATTTTTATATGTGCTTATGTCTTTATGGACACTGTTTCCCTATCCACCTCTGATGCTTTGTAAGGATTTAGCTATGTACCAAGCTTCTTATGTCGTCCAGGTAAACAGGCTTTTAAGTGGCAAGAGGCAGAGTTGTAATTACAGCTAGAAATTCAATGCAGTTTGCATTCTCTTGGAGAAAGTGGGCGGGTTTGCTGTAAGAAGCAAACAAGCAAATGTATTTTTACTTTGGAAAAAGCAAAGAAAGGAAAAGTGTCATTTCTCTTCAGATCCTTAAATGCTCTTAAGCAACCATCTGAATTTAGTAACAGGCTATGGATATCATGTTTTGTATTCCCATTAGAACCAGCTTAATGGGGAAAAATTGAATTAGTTTCCTTTTTCTGCTACAGTCTTAAATTTTCTTGTAAGGCAGGTTTTGGCCTGAGAGCCATTATTGATGGTGACACTAGACAAGATAGTGAGGTCCTTCCTTGGCTCTGGAAACCAACTTGGAGTTTGCACATGAATTGAATATTGGTTGAAGCAACTGTGGATATGTCTTAGACAGACCTCAGGACAACTGTAGAGTTCTGTTTCTTGTTTGTTTCTGCCCTGCAGTATTGTTTGCTACAGCTCCTCTCCCTCTGCTGCAAGGGATGATTCAGGGGATGAATGGATGTTTGGGAAACCTCATCAAGAGGAAGAACTGGGGTTGTTGGTTCTGTTGGGGCAAATATGTTAACTTGGAGAAAATCTGTGTCTTTCCATTTTAAGCTTATTTGATTTTGATTAATTGGAATCCTTAGAGTTATGTCCAAATTTACACAAATCGGTTTTCCTAAACAAAAGCAGCTTTTTTTGTAGAGCTTAATGTAAACCAGGTTGTATCTGACACAGGGTGCAGTTAAAATCACATAAGCTCCTGCTCCTTTGGATCTTTGATTTCCTTCAGCATAAAAACCTGCATTTATTGGTCTTGTTAATAACAGCCCATTGCTCTCCTTAGAAATGAGTCCAGCATTGTGCTGGGAAAAGGGTTTGGTTGCTAAAGGAGAGGAAAGATGAGCAGGGAATTCAGATCCTTTTGTTTACATTCCCAAGTGCAGGACCAAAGTGGGAGCTTGGGAGGGGAAGGTTCAGGTTGCTCCTCACCTGTCTGAGCTAGGCAGTCCAGCTGGTAAAAGAAATCTGGGGATCAAGAATTTGCTCTATCCATCACACTGTGATGCTGAGTTGGTGCTTCCTGAGCCAGGGGAGGGGAAGGGAAGGGAAGGGAAGGGAAGGGAAGGGAAGAG
>JAYDZK010000271.1:29644904-29705775 GCA_034509185.1 Euphonia xanthogaster
GGGAAGGGAAGGGAAGGGAAGGGAAGGGAAGGGAAGGGAAGGGAAGGGAAGGGAAGGGAAGGGAAGGGAAGGGAATTTCCCTGAGAGCTGCAGCAGCATCGTGTGCCTTTAGGAGAGGTGAATGAAGACAGTGGGAAACCCTGCAGAGCTGCACTGGGCTGGAGCAGCAGCAGAGGAATCTCACCCACCCCAAGCAGGAGGTGGCATGAGTAGAGCCCAAGCAGAGATTTTGTTGTTGTTGTTAAGAGGTTGAGATATATTTTTTTTTTTTTTTGTTCTTTGCTCCTACTGCTCGTTGGCCATGTGTCTGTCTGTGCAGCTGCTTCACATGTTGAAGTACAGGAATAAGGGTTAGAGAGGATCTTGCAAAGTTCTTTATGGAGGCTGTGCAGGGGCCAAAAAGGCAGAATATGGGGCAGGTTGGAGGCAGAGGGTCTCTGCTCCTCTGTTTCCTTTTCAGTGGAGGTTCTCCCCACCTCTCTTCTCCACGCCCATGTAGTCCTTGTCTCCCTTCTGAAAGGAAGGGCCATCCACAGGCACTGCAGGAGCCCAGCCCATTTCACATCCCGGTGTTTTCAGCAGTGTCCATGCTCCCAGGAAGTGGCTGGTCCCCAGGAATGGCGGTGTCACACACCCACCCGTGCTTTGTCCCCGGGTCCTGCAGCTCCGTCCCCGGGTCCTGCTTTGGAGCTGCGTGGCAGAGCTGAGATGAGGCTCTGCAAAGCCACATTGTTGCATTTAAAAGGTGGCTGCAGTAAACAAAGCAATTCCCAACCTGTGGCTCTGGCTCCTGATGGATTATTGATCGGTTTCCCATTGGTGATGCTGTGTAGCAGGAGCACAGGATGCTTCTGTTCACATGATGATGTTTCCTGGATTAAAATTTTAGACCTTGGGACGAAAAGAAAAGGAAAGATACCTGCCAGGGGTATTAAATATTTCAACATCAGCCACTGATTCAAACAGCAACCCCTAACCCACTAGGGTGAGCAAAGTGCATCACTGGCTGGCATTATTGTGTATTAACTGGTTATATTTTTTTAAAGCATTTTCCACCTTTGATATTGGGGTAGCCTGCATCTTTCTTAAAAAGATTGCTGTGGTTGAATATTCAGCAGCCTTTGGTGATTTAGGGACATATTTGCAGTTGTGATGTCTGAAGAAGAGTGCCTTTAATTAAATTGCTTTTTCCTGTTGTACCTCAGAGAATAAAGCATCTGCCTGAGAAGAGCGTAGGGATTTAAAAAACAATTTCAATTCTGGGTCCTGTTTCTGTGGCGTAGATATTTTCATTATTCAGGCTGAAGCCAGTAAAAGAGAAAGCAGGCTGGCCAGAAAGGATGGAGGATTGTTTTATTATTCATTTATATCAGTGGTGTTGAAAAACATACCCTGCCAGATCTCAGGAAAAGCAATAAAAAGGAAAAATGTAACATGTTTTAAAGCAATATGGGGAACTTCTTGCTAATCAGTTAGAAAAATGATTTAAGTAGATTGAAGTGCTGCTGTAAGTGTGCCATGTTATATCCCGCAGTCTTTTTTCCTTCAGATGTGGTTTCCCACAGCTTGAGACATTTCTCTAGCATTGCTGTGTGAAAGCAGGAAATGGCTTTTGTTGGGGGAGTGGGAATTTGGCTTCTGCACAAAATGTGCTCAAAATTGCTGAATAAACAAGGAGAAAAAGCAGGAAAAAATAATTCCTTCTTCCCATTTCAGTTATGGTAGGAAGACTGCTTATAAGACAATAGGCTAAAACCCAAAATTCTACATTATTTTTAAGATGGTTATGCCTTTTTAGTTCTCCTCCACTGCAGTTCTAATCCTGTTCTCTAAATATAGCCATCCTGTGAGGAAAACAGACCTTTTTATAGCAAGTGATTAATTTTTAAGGTATTCATAGTTTTCTTTTTGCAATTTATTATAGCAGACACATTTCCAAATTGCTCTGTGTGGCTTGGATAACACACAAGGTACTCCTTTCCATTGCTGAAGTCCCACATAATGATCTGAAAGGGGAAGCCATAGCATTTTATTTCTGTTATCTCACCTATGTAAAATAAGAAAATGCAGATTCTTGTCTCTGAGCTCAGACACTGAGTTATCCCAACACTTCAGCTTGGAACCCCCATTACTGGAAGAGCTGGGAAGTGACTCAGTGGCATCAGATCAGCAGTGTGTGACCATATTCACCCATTCACACCAAATCCTCCCTGGTGTCCATCACTCACAGCTCAGCTGAGGTGCTGGGGGCAGCTTCAGAGAGTTTGACACCCTTTGGGCTCAGGGTGAGAGGAGGCACAGAACTGTTCAGGGAAGGGGATGGCTCTGGCTGCAGGATCACCCTCCTCCCTGTGTCCCAAAATTCAGCCTTGTGCCTCTCACCTGGCTCTGGCTGCAGGATCACCCTCCTCCTTGTGTCCCAAAATTCAGCCTTGAGCCTCTCACAACTGGCAAGGGCCGTCTTTGTTATGACAGTGGTTATTTTTCTGGGGAGCTGTGCTTTCTGCAGGAATATTTAAGCTGAAATAATATTAAGATCTTCCTCTGGAGAGGAGCTCCTGCCCTGCTTTCTGCACACATCCCTGTCAATATGAGCTCTTGTGCAATTGTCGTTTCCGTGGAATGGGATTTATTTGACATTTTAAGCGAGAATTTCATTCTCATTTTAAGTGAGAATTGCAAAGGATGCTTCTCTGCTGCTTCATAGCTCAGACCATAAAATGAACGTGTGATGTTATCCTCCTCTTGGGTTGAGCAGAAAACCTCTGCTGAGGAAGGAACTGCAGATGATTTTATGGAATATTTCTCTGAAGGCAACACATGATTTCTGTTTAAACATTCCAGTTTTGATTGTGTTCTTTTACAAAAACCTTTTTTTTTTTAAATGGACCTCACTTTCTCTGTCCTACAGTATTTTTTTTAATTAGGGTTTTAATGCATCAGAAAGATAGCAGGATAAAGAATGAAGATACCAAGGAAATTACCTCATCCCAGTCCATGGATTTCTTCTAAAAATTATTTGAAATTGCTGTGATAAAAGAAGCTGGAGTTGTACTTTTCATTGAGCCATATCCAGTTCTGAAGTAAAAATAAAAGAGATATGGTAACTCAGCCGTGGTGACTGTTATAAAATGAAAATGAAAAATTTAACATGATTTAAAGCAATATGGGGAACTTCTTGCTATAAAGTAGGACTTTAATATAGGACCTACATAAAGTAGGACTAGAATTATTTTCCAGCATTATTGTTTAAACTGAACTAATCCTGTGATGGCTTTGTTTTGATGGTCAGACTTTGCAAGGCAGGAACCTGTAGAATGTGGCAGGTGTTGCAGGTGAGTAGCACAAGGTGTGGTTGCCTTTTCTGTGCACATATTATATGATATATATTCTATATGTGTGCTGTACACACCAGCCAGCAGACTGAAGGATTCCCCTGTAAGGTGATGCACTTTTTCAGTGCAGACTCAGCATTAGAAATCTGAATTCCCACTGACTTCTGGTCAGAGATCTGGGGTATTGTGCACAACACTGGAGCAGACCCTCAGAGAGCAATACCCTGTGGTTTTCCTGTGTCCACCTTGCAGGTGCCAAACATCATTTTATTACATTCTCAAGGCTTTATTCTCATCCTGTGTGTGCACATCAGCAGTAATGTTCCTGTGGGATGATGGTGTCATGCCTGTGGGAGCAGGATGTGAGCTGAAGGAAAGCTTGGTGGTCTGTTTCCTTCCCAACATCATCATCTTGTGACCCCATTTGTTGTTGGTCCCTTCACAGTATGGGATTGTTGTGAGTTTATTCAATCCTAGGATGGGTGATCTTGTCACTTTGCCTTACAGTAGTGTGAGAGAGGTCCATTAATAGTTAATGGGCAGAAATGTGTCCCTGAAGGAGCTGTCTTGTAAATGGAGTGTGGTGACACTAAGTGACATGTTGGTACCTCCCCCAGCTCCTGACTCAATATAAGCATCAGATCCAGCACTGAGAACATTCCCAGGGGGCAGAGGCAGCAGGACAGATGGCTTTCCATGGTCCCTGAAGTGTCACCCATCTTTGCTCTGCTGTGGGCAAAAGGTTCTCACAGAGTCACAGTGGTTGGAGTTGGAAGGGACCTCTGGAGATCATCTGCTCCAAACCCCAGAGGGGGCAGTGAATTCTTTTGAGACACCCTATGATTCCAAAGGTATGTTTTATCAGAAAAAAGGAAAATAGTTTGTGAGGTTTATGCCTCTAGAGCATAATAGAAAGTTTGTGAGGTTTATGCCACTCCCCACATATATTTGCATTGTTTTCTAAACCCATGTGTTCAGCAGATCCAGTGGGTGCTAGGTTTGATAGGTAGGCTAATTCCAATTTGGTAGACACCAAATATTAATACCTAAAATAACCAGATAACTCCACCATTCCATCTCTGTTTTCTGTGGGTTGCTGTACAAATTTAATATCAAAACATAAAATCTGTAGGGATGTTTCATATTCAAAACATGTAATAGCTAACAATCATCATGTTAATAGAATGTCATGTTAGCTGGAAGTCACTGTGTAGACAAATATTTTTTTATGTAAAAATCACAGCATAGAAAGTTGGGACATCCCTGATATTATCCTAACCTAGTGCTGGGATTAAGAAAATGACCTTTGTTTGTAGCTGTAGAACATTCTTGGTCCTCTTGAGTAGGCCCTTGGGTCAGCTAATGCCTGCTGACCTGAAGTGGTAACTTGATCTCCAGGAAAGGAATTACCATTTGGGCTCTCCTGATGTTCTTGAATTATGATGCAGGGCTGTATTTGTGAGAGTTTGAAGAAAAACAAAACAGAGAGTAAAGACTGTATATCTGTCTGTATTAGATTTGTGTAACTGAACCACAGGTGATGCCACAAGATGGATTGTGAGAGATTGCCAGTTATTTAATTTTATATAAACAAAAGGAAAAAGCCCTCAAATGTAAAATGTAATGAGCAGTCATTTGCCCCCTCTGGACTCTGCATACATTTACAACAAGAAGTTGTCCATGCTGTTTAAAGTCCCAGCCTGGGTGGGTAAGGCAGACTTGAACTGAACTCACCAAGAGCACTGAACTTGATGAATTTCAAAGGTCCCTTCCAACCCAAACCTATTTTATGATTCTGTGTATGTTCAGCAGTTCAGAGGCAGAGCTGAGAGCAGGATTGATCTTCATCTGGAGAGATGTATTGCTGGAACATCCTGCCTCAGTGCTCGTTTTGTGTTGTAGCTTATTTTGGTTTGGGGGATTTTTAAGAGAAGATCATTTTAACCATTGAAAATGACACCTGGAAATCTGAGAGAGTTTTATCAGATTTTTACAGTGAATGAGCTTTGACTGAAATTAATGCATATCTCTGACTGCCTTGTCTCTCTGGCTTTAGAAACTCTAAAGCTTGGAGTTACTGAGTGTCTTTCCAAACCTGTCAGCCTGTGTGGCCCTTGCCACTGCAGTTAAAGTGCCTGCTTAAGTAACACACAACCAGATTGACCTCAGAAGGATGCAGCCACTCCTGTACCCTTGGTTCTGGGCTCAGTAAACCACACCTGAATTATTCATGCTGGCTTTATGAGGATCATCTCTGAAAATGATCGATGGAGGTGAAACTACAGAACTCATTCCTCCTTTTTATTTCCAGTTCATCTCCCAGTGGGAGATACTCAGAATGAAAGCCAAAATTAATCTTCAATACTAAATTGAACAATCTAAAAAGTTGTTTGGTTTTTTTCTCCTTTTCTCTCTGATTGAATTTCCTCTCATGGTGCATGATAAATTGTTCAGTAAATACTCATGTGAAATTTATACCTTAAATTTATGGTATAACAGCTGCAAATGCTTTGCAGGGCCAGGCCTGATGGAATCTGTTTCCTTTAGGTCTTGCCACAGATGGTGCTTTTGCATTAGCGCTGCAGTGTTTGCTCATCTGGGTCCTTCATGCCATGGCCTTGGACTCTGTTTGCCTCAGGTCCCTGCCCGTACCTGGTCCAGGAACTGAGATGATCCCCTGGTGGCAGATTCCTTGTTTGAGTCCTGAGGCTCTGGGAACACGTCTGCAGAGAGCTTTAATGTAGGCTTACATTTCCTAGAGACAATGGATGTACTTGGACAGACATTTTCCCCTTGAGCTGCAGCTCTAGCCAGTTGGAAAGAACATGGGGATCTAAAGATGAGATGGGGGAAAAAAAAGACAAAATACCCATTTCTGTCTCTTCCCCCTCAGGGAGTCCAGCTGTACCTCAGGAAAAGACTGTAGGAGTTAATACCAGTTAAAACTGGTCAGGGAGGAATTGCTCCTCTTCTGAGTCCTCAATTTCTCTGTACACCTCCAAATGTCCCTCACACTACAATCAGAGGGCAATCTGCGAACATCCAAATAAACCTTTGCATTCCTTGCTTTCATTGCATCACCCTCTGAGCACTCTTGGGTGGCAATGGAGCACAGTTTGGTTTTGTTGTTGTGTGTGTGTTGTAAGACTGCCTGGTTTATTTCCTCCCAATGTGTCCTATTTCTAAATACACCATGAGAATGAAGTTGTCATGTCAATAAAATACAGAGACAGAACAATTGGTGAGCAGAGGTTTGTTTTTTTTTTGAGTAGCAGGGAGAAGATTAAGTTTATGGAGTGCTGGCAAGGCACGAGTGATATTGCTGACAGGTAGGAGAGACCTCAATTAATCCAGGACACATTCCACTAATTAGGGAAATGAACCATACTTTTTCCTAAGTGCAAAGTTTGGAAGAAAATATACAAATTGAAATAGAGTCTGTTCACCTTAGTGTTTGTGGAGCAGATCCCCCTGAAGCCAATCTTTTTGTTAGCTGTGATTCCACAACCCTGGCTGATGGAGAGCAGCTCCTTTGGCTCCATCTCCCTCTCCTCACTCCCAACACAGGCAGCACTTCTCAGTAATGCAGCTCCAACTCCTGGTTTCAGAAATTTATAATATCACCCCCCATTTCCTCTCCAGATTGTTCATTTTGCACATCAATAGATCAGTACTCCATAAAGTAGTGAGGCATGTTTGTTTGTCTCGTTTCCTGAAGTAGGCTATACATGAAATAAAAATTCTATATAGATTTAATATTAATTTAAGTAACCCTACAAAAGTCCATGGAGCTCCCTTGGCACATCCCACTTTCAGTTTTGCTCCCTTGATCACCTCCATAAGAGGTGATGCTGCTGACCTCAGTCCTCATGTCAAAGTCCTGCTTTGAAGTTTCTTTTAAATTCTCTTTCCCTGCTATGGAACGAGAGCAGGGAGCAGGGTGGCACTGGCTGTGCTGCTGCAGTGTCAATATTGGAGCAGCATTCCCACCACAGCCCAAGGCCACAGCTCTGTTGAAAGCCACTTTTTAATGAATTGAATTTCTGGGTAACAACTGGAGTGACCTCACTCGCTTCAGAGCTGTGTCTGCCTGGCAAGGGCAGGCAGGGAGGAGAGGCAGGGGAATGAAGAAATCTCATTCTTGCTTTCTAGCTACACTGACAAAAAGGCAATTTTTCCTTCTGAAATTGGGGAGGATTCAAATTGTAAGAACCTGTGGTTTATAAAAACGTAATGTAGCTTATGAGGCTGGGTTTCCACATGGCCAGAGGTGAGGAAGAGAGGTCAACCCTGGTTCTGCCTCCAGTATTTCCTCCAGAGATTGATGTAACAGGGCAAGAGCTCAGACTTCCCAGGTGAGAGTGGGAGTGCTCAGGCTCCACAAGTTGATGTGGAGCTGTCAGATCTGGATGGTCTAGTATGATTCGTGGGTTTCCCTGTTCTCTCCTGCTGTGGGACCCCATCTGTATGTGTTAGATTTACTGTTTACTGGTGTCTTTCAAGAAGGGACATGAAGAGACAGACTGAAAGAATGTTTTGTGACTTCTACAATCTGTATTTTTTTGCCCGTTACATACATGATCCAAAGGACACAGGTGGAATGATGTGTATGACGTGTTCTGAAGGTAAGCTCCCACTAATTTCCCAGGCTCCTTCCTGTAGTTCCCACTTCATCACTGCCCCACATACAAGTCCTGCAGGCTCACACTCTGCTGAATCCTTGGCTGGAGCTTCAGAGTCATATTCTAGACGGTACATGACTCGTCCTTTGCTGAGAACCTGCCCACAGCTGGACCTGTAGTGGCTGCTCCTTGTGCAGCTTTGAGTTGGTGCCAACTCCCAGGGTGTATCACAATTTGGCAATCTTGCTTTGCACCTAGAACTGTTCAGTAGCAACATTATTTCTTTTTGTTCCATGTATTCCCTGAGTTTCTCAGAGAAAAGGCATTGTGAATTAAACTGGCTGAAATACATAATTTCCTTTTCACAGAAAATCCTGTTGTTCTGGGAAAATCTTTTCTTACCATTTGAACATAGGGCTGTGATCTTAAAAAAATACCTCATGTAAGAGACATCATCTGTATTTTCACTAGGAAAACTGAACACAAGATTTAATATTTCCAGGATGCATGTTGACTTTGGAGCATAGTACTGGAATGTGTTTCCAGGCTTTATGCCCTTGCCCAGATCCCAGGCCATGATAAAGAAGGTTTTTCTGGTATTAAGCTTCCCTTCATGTTTCTTTGTTAAGTAGAATTTTCTTTGTGAGCACAACTGCTTCTCATAACAAGCACATCAGGATTTGAGTTATGGTTAAGACAGTTCTTACTTGATTGTACTAGCTGAAAATCAGGAGTTTTGCATCAGAATCTTTTGGGAATTATTAAATATTGGCAAAACAAAGCCTTTTTCTGGAGCTCAGGCACCTCAACTCTCTGTCCACGTACTCAAGAGGTTTTCCAGAGTGGAAGCTCATGCAGTGAACAAAAAAGACCAAGTATTTCTATTTATTTCAAATGGTTATGCCAAATTCATCCAAGGAAGAGACCAAGTAAACAAAGGGACCTCCTTTAAAAGGTAGATAAACAGGCAGCAATTCTCTCCATAATTTAGCTGAGGGGACACAGAACTGCTCCCTCAAGGCAGTTTAACAAATCCTCCTTTGAGTACGATATGAAAATAGAGGTTTTTCCATTCCAGTTTCTGTATATGTTACAAGTGCTGTACGGACAGTTTGGGAAAAAGGAGTCTAAACATTATTGTTTGAGTGTTACAGAGCTCGACTTTGAGTTCAAATTGTAAGGAGTGAAACATTAATTAAGTGCAGCACAATGAAAAAGTACATGAAAGCCTGAGAGATATGAATTACTTCTCATTTTGTTGGTTTAGATGATAACTTCCTGGGTTTATTTTTATGACACTGGGAAAATATCACACAACTCTGTTTCTCTTTGATTCTTCAACTTTAAGGTTTCCTGAACCAGCTCCATGGAGGGAGGAGAAAACTTTGCTGTTGTTGTTGTTGTTGAATACCTATTGTGAAGCTTTATTTATAGAAGCCCTTTGTTTGCAGCTGTTCTTTAAGGTTAAAATATGTAGAACTTAAAACATGGTGCATCTTTGGAGGGATATGATTTGAAATGATGCAGTGTGCCTGTTCCAGTTTGGCTGTCCTGTGGCCTGAGAAATGAGGATGGTTAAAAAAATGGCACAAAGGGTTTTTGAGGAGGTGCAGCAGCAGATATAATGGAAAGCCAGACACAGTGGTTTTCAGCTGTGTTTGTGGAGGAAATAAAGAAATCTCCAAACACCCAAAGTTATAACCTAGGAGAACTCCTTTTGCTTCAGGAGTAGGGGTGATGAGCCAGGGTTTGATTGGCACAGGGTCATGATGTGCATCCTAATGGGGTGGGAGCTCTCTCTAGGATTCTGCAGAGAAGAGGGAAAGTGAAAATTGGGACCACTGTGCTCCTTGAGGTGCTGGAAGTGACAGTGGGGTCTCTTCTTCTCTGACCCTCCTAAGGCTTCGTGCTGTGATAGATTTCGGCAAATGAATGTAAATCCTGTGCTTGTACTTCTCCTGCCATGGAGCTGCTTAAAATAATCACGGGTCTCAGGAAGCCGAACAGAGTCTGGCAGCTCAGTTACCTTCTAACTCAAGCAGGATGAGAGGAGTCCTTGATTTAGGCTGGCTTGTGGAGTGCTTCTAAGGGATGAAATGGCCTCTCATTTTATGGCAACAGAAGTACTGGGAAGAGGCACATCAGTCCTGTCCATCAGCAGACTGCTGTGTTCAATTTACTTCATTACAGACCAACAGTCCAAAACTGCATCTGACTAACAGAAATGCTTCTTGAATGTATACTGAACATATGTTCAGTGCATATTGAACATGACACCATTGTTACTGCATTCCTTGCTCCCAAACAAAGGATGGAATGTTTATCATTTGGGCTCAGTTTAAGTATGATCTATAGTTTCCAGACCTAGAAGGACAGTTTCTTATGGCTGTACACCTCTAAGAGCAAGTGGTGTGTCCTTGAATGGTTTAGATCTTCGCTTAATGTTTATGTTACTCATCATTTTGTAAGCTGCTCCCTTTCAAGCTTGTGTTTCACTTGAATGACTCCATTTTGGGTGCTGCTGCCTCATTCCTGGGCTGGCACCAACCCGTGGTGGTCTCTGTGTTTTTGTGTCCCTGTGAGCACATGGTACCACAAAAGGATTATGGGTAATACCAGGATTTTACAAGCTGTCTTGCCTTGTGTCACAAGGTCTGTTTGAAAAGGGCTCTGGTAAAATTCTGCTGAAAATAGAATGTAGTATTTCCATGGGAGGAGGATGCACAGGAGTTGGCTGTACCTCAGATACCTTTGTGTCTGCTCTCTCACCCTTGAGGGCACACAAAGAAATTTGGTGTTGTTTTTGATGTTTGGGGTTTTTTAACAAAGCTAGGAAATTCTCTTCAGAAGAGTCTTTTTATATACATATTTTTTAGTTAATTTAAGTGTGTTTGTGCAGACGAGTAGCACAGGGGTATTGGTCTGTGTGGCTGAGCCACCCTCACACAGTGAAGCAGGCTTTGCAGGATGGATTAATTTCCAAGTGTGTGTTCACTTCTGTAACACAAATGACATAAATCCTTGTCTAGGGAGAAAACCACAGCCATGACATCCGGCTCTGGAAGCCATACTGGAATGTCAGATCTCCTTTGGGAAGCACAGAGGTAGCCTGAGAGCTGAGGTCTGTGCCACCAGCTCAGGAAGCCCAGTGCTGCCAAGCCTGACCTGCAAGCATAAATTCTCACTGTGCTCACCAGTCTCTGCTTTGATTTTCCCCAGGAGCTCTGACTCTGAAGAAGCATTTGAGACCCCGGAGTCCACTACACCTGTCAAGGCACCACCTTCACCTGCACAGCCTCCCCCTGAAGCAGCAGCAGCAGCAGTTGTTGCAGACGTAGCAGAGCAAGAAATAAAACCTCAGCTGCCTGTGGAAGATACAGGTAATGAGTGGGACATGTTACTGGGGGAGGTGGATATGCAGGGAGCTGTTTCTCTAAGCAAGGAATTAATGCTAATAAATTGGCTTCTGGAATATTAGTTAATTACCCATGCAGAGAGGAAAAAAACCTTGTTGCTTCCTGGAATAAAGTAATGGAGAATCTGTCCATAACATTTGAAAAATATTTAAAAAAAAGAGGAGCTCTCTAGAAAAAACTTCCTTCCTTTTGAACCAAGCTTCTTTTTTTAGGATCTTTACAGAGTCAGATGAGTAGAAAAAAGAGATGTGGGTTGCAGATGCAGGTACCTGTGTGAGCACTGTTAACTATGACAATTAGCAAAATGCCATTTTCAAATGTGTTACTGAAACAGGAGGTGGTGGAAAAGACCTTTAGAACAACAGAAACACTGATTTTATAGCAGGAACACAGGGCTATGTATGTATGTATGGTGTACATATGTGAAAATCAGTACATACTGAGAAAATAAAATCTTTAAAAAGGGAGAATTGTGTTTAAAACCCAAGAAATTCTTTCCCCCAAAAAGTGTTCTTTGTTCTCCAGATTGAGTAATGGAATATGAGGGAGTAGAAAGCATGCTATTAGCCCAAAATAGCTTTGTTTGGGCTGTCGGATGACAGCTCAATAGCTTGACACTGAATTTCCCCATGATGCTGTCTTTTTTCCATCTGAAAGTCAAGCCATCTTGATCACCTGGCTAAATTGTATGCAGATAATATTTCTCCCAGCAGTCTAAAGCTCACTTGTATTGTGTTTGAAAAGAGTTGTAGCATCCCACCAAAGGTCTCAAGCCACCTACAGCATTTCTGGGAGTTACTCATTAAGCAGTGCTGTTTAGGATCTTGATTTATGATAGGTTTTTAAGAAGCTTCAAGGATTTTCTACAAACTGATTTCACAAAATAAAAAGTAAGTACTGAGGCACCCTGATGCTTTTTCCTTTCTGCTGTGAGAGTTCCCTCATCATTGTAGCAAAAGTCACTCATTCTGCATCTTCTTTCCTTTTTTGAATCTTTCGCAATCCAATTGCCAAAGTGCTCAGAAAACAAAAAATAAAACCAAAAATAAGTACTCAGAAAACAAAGGAACACACATGCTGAACAGGGTTGGAGTGTGCTTTTAATTACTGCAGTAGATTATCTTCAAGCCCTTGGTTACACATATGCTTCCCTGGCACATGTGATTCTGTCTCCTTCCATCCCAGTTCCCCCTCCTTTTTTTTCAGATCTTTCTGAAGAAAAGTGGGAAATTGAATGTATCTATTCACAGCCAGTGTGAACTTTATTGGAGGCCATTGGATGGCAGAGGGGAAACCACTTCATTTGCAAATCAGATTGTCCATGGGAGGCAAGTTACAGCAAAATGACAGAGATCTGTTCAGTGATCCAAAATGATGCAGAACACAGTTATACAACAGGGGAATTTATTGGAGGGGAAGAAGATGCGTAATGCAGAAAACATCCAAATGTAGGAGGGCAGCACAGAGTATTCATTTGTTTTGGAAATCTTTAGAAGAAATAAATAATAGCAAGACTATAGTTTAGGTGTTTAGAAATGAGAAAAGTTAAACATTTTGTACTGTATAAACCACTTGAGTGTCTCATAGTTTATTTATTTCATAAGATATGCATGTGGCTGCATACAAAGAGAATTGTAGTCCCTTAGTCAGGGCTCAGGGGCGTTGAAGCAGAGCTCCTGGATGGCACCATACAGCTAAAAAACCAGGTTTCACTAGAGGAGGAGTGAGGAATATGGGCAGCTGGAGAGCCTGGCACAGGCACAGGGAGAGGCAGCAGTGTCCTGCTGGGCTCCTGGTTCAGCAGCCACATGGCCTTGTCTTCACATGGGATGGGTGACAGAGCGTGTTTGGGTGGAAGGAGGGAGCACAGTAAGTGTTTAAAGGATTCTTTCATCTATAGCTGACAATAATTGCTTATGCAGATGGCTGCAGTTGTGTTGCATGATATCATTGGCCCAGCAGCTGGACCCCACTGCTGAAAAGGCAAGAGGAGAGTTTTTAATTAGGTTGACTTCAGTGGTCGTTTAGTAAATATGATGAAAGTGAACTAAGCTGGACGGGTGCTGGGTTTGTGCCAGCTCCTGCTGGGGTAAAACCTGCTGCATGGCTCTCATCCATCAGCAGCAGAGCAGAGGAGGGGAGTCAGTCTGAGGGCAAGTCTGGAGGGGAAGAGGAGCAAGTATGGAAACTATCCCTGAGCCCCAGGAAGTGCCACCAGTAAGCCCTTCCATTCCTCCCGAAATAATTGTGGGAAACATGGGTTACAATCTTGAGGCAAATTGGAGTGTTTGAGGTTGCAGTTATTATTGTCATTATTATAAATTATTGTTACTTGTCTCCTCAGCTTCCCATAGCAGTGTCCTCTTGTCCCTTGTTTCATCCATCTGAGCACCAGAATGTCCCCCAAGCCCATTCTCCCAAATACTCTGGTTTTGGCCAGGAATTCCTGCTTAGGAACTTTCTGCCACCCCCACTGCCTTCCCCAGATGATTACTGAATTCACATTGTATTCACAGGGGAGACTCAGAGCTGGAGTCCCCTGTGTGCATTACAGCCCAACAATCAGGACGTGGGGCACCTGTATTTGAGTCCTTCTGGTGCCAGGAAAATTCAAGGTCAGGCTTTCCAACAGAGACATTATGGTCCAGACAAAAACTAAATTTTTGTCATGGACAGCATTCTTCTTCAGTGTTTTTCCTCTTGAGGCCTGATATGGAAAATTTGAAAAGAAAGTTTTATATACAATGTTAGAATACATCTTAGAATAAATGACACAAGTATTTTTACAGAACTTTAAACAAGTGGTACTAATTGATTTCCTGGCATCAAAGGGTTTCCATAACGAGAAGGGACTTGAAATAAACCGTGTTTCAGAATTTCTAGTGTAAGGCAATTCCAATTCCTATATGCTTTTGGCATTTTTTCCTCATAACATAGTAACTGGGTGCATGTTGTATGCATTTTTCCAGAGGTTTGCCTTTGTTTGCTTTTTCTTTAGAAAACAGAACTGATATTCAATTTCTTCTGTATTTGCTTATTACATCTGTTAAAATATTATTGCTAAACCTTTCAGAAGAGTGTTTCATTTTGTTTTCAGCTCAGCAGTCTTAAGGCCTATTTTCAGTTTATTGGGGTTCCCTCTGCTTTAAGAGATGCTTCAGCAAAGTAGCCCCTTGCCTTGGCTGCTTCTGTAAAAAAAGCAACAGAAATTTGTTTATTAATGCACACAGTGTTACAATATTTTATTCATGTTCTCAGGCACAGGGTGGGATTCTTGGGTCTATCCTGTGCAGGGCCACGAGTTGGACTTCAGTGATCTCTGTGGGTCCCTTCCAGCTCAGGATATTCTGTGATTCTGTGACTTTCTATCAGCTTCTGGTTCTTCCATAGCAGGTGCCAGGTGAAAATGCCAAGTGTTAAATATGTGAGGTAACTCTCATATTTAGGTCTCATCACCTGGATACAAGAAGTCTGAGTTTTATGTTGCTGAGTTTGGGTTTGGGAATTTTTTTCATAGTTGATCCAGTAAAAATCTGTCTGAAATCAGAGGAATTTTCCAGTGGAAGGAGGAGAACTTGGATCTTCTTTTTTAATTATTGAAATTGGGGGTTTGAGGAGCTTGCCTGGCTTTTTTATTGCAGTGTAAGTTCCCCAGCTATTCTCCATCTTCTTGGAGTGCTTTATAAAACTTAATATTTTCTTGTGGGCAGCTCTTACCAGTGTAAATTGTGGGTGACTCAGTACCAATAAAAGGCACAAACCTGATTTAAAATGTTGTGCTGGTCTCTAGGGCAAGTAAATCCTGCCTTAAATCCCATAGCTGGTGTCGTAGTATGTTCCTTTGTGCTCAAACTGCATTTTAATAAAATACTGTAGTGATACTGATTGGCTTAATTTTGTGTTGTAAGAGGACAAATGTCTCTGCTCTCTGAATAGGCTGTTAATGTCAGGAAAGTATGGTCTTCATGACTTTGTAGTAATAAAGCCTTGAGTACCATTTATACCTCCTGCCCCAGCAATTCTGCTGCTACCAGGAGCGAGCCAGTCCTGTCATAAAGCCAGAAGAGGCTGACAGCAGCATTTCTCTTCTGCCAAGAGCTGTTTGCTGAGACAGTTTCACATCTTGTTTCATAAAGAAACAATAAAAATATCGAGCAGCGCTCTGCAGAAATCCGTACTCTTGAGTAGAAAGGGTTTGATGAGGAGGAAGTCATGAAATAAGCATGAAGTTAAAGAAGATTAAAGCCTTGCACTGTGTGGAGCACACAGCATTGAATTGCTGCTTTGTTGGGAGTAGCTGCAAAGCCTTGCACATTCCCTTTGCATGTTGCATCCCAAACCTTAGCCCCTTATTTACAGTCCAAGTCCTGCAGGGCAATGGTTTATTTTATTTTATTTTATTTTACTCTGTTTTAGTGCATGTTTATAACTACTTTGAATAAGGGCCTCGATGCTGTTGAGGGTTTTGACATAGGCAGGAATGAAAACAGTGCATAACTGCAGATGACTCCTTGTTGAGATCCCACTTTGATTTTATGCTGACCTACATTTGTACTCCACTGGCATCCCAGTGTTTATTGTGGTGTATTCCCCTGAAGTGCCTTCCAGTCTCCTTTCAGGGTGAAAGGGACAGATCAGGCTAATGCTGGAGGTCTGTGTCACTCTCTGAGTGCCCTTTACAGGAGTCCCATCAGTGTCACCAAGTGATGTGTGTGTGAAGTGAGCACCAGCCTAATTAATGACCTCTCAGCCAGGCTGAAACCAAACCCAAACCAGTGGGGATTAAGGAGAAAAATAAACTGTTCCGAAGTACTGCCACGCTATTAGCATTCATTTAGCAGAAAAAATACATTAGAATATTATTTTAATTGATGTATCCTAGTGAACTTCCACAGTCTTAAAAGAGAAACTGCATAGCTGTCATCTCTTTGACAGTCTTTGGAAGTACATGGTGCCACTTTGGGAAATGTGTCCAATTCCCTTAAATCCTTTTCTGTGCTCTACACCCATAAATAATAATCCTTGCAGACACACAATTTCTTCTGAAACAAAGGAAATTTTTTTTCCCTTTTCTTAATCCATTCATAGCTTCTCACTAAAATAATAATTGATTGTCTGTATGGCTTTTATGAACAGTGTTAATGAATGTAACAGGGCAAAATGAGAGTTTTTCTGCAAAACATGTCAGGATTGGAGTGAAAAGGATGAGCAGAAATGTCTCTGAAGTTGTTTAGAGCTGAGCAAAACACTCATTTTGTTTGACTGTTTTTCTTTATAATTGCATAATTAAAAAAAGATGACAGTGTGAAGAAGGCTGTGTTGCTTCAACAGGAAACACGGGGGCATTTTGCTCCTCTGTGAGAGCTGTGAGCAGCTGGCTCAGCCCAGCCTGACCTGGCAGCTGGAGAGAGCTGTCCCAGGTCTGGGGGACCCCACAGGGACGCACAGGGACAGAGATGGCCCGGGTTCATGCAGGTCAGAGAAGTACAGTCACAGCAGGAGCAAAACATATGCAGGATTTGTAAAACATTTGCATAATCAACTTAATGAGATGGAAGGCAGCAAGGACCATCAACTTCATGCTTTTCTACCTCTCTATTTTATGATTTTTTTGTTATGCACTCTTTTTCTACTCTGTCCAATAGTTGTTTTATCCCAAGAGAAGAGACTTCTATAAATCATTTTAGGATTCTATTCAATAAGAGAACCTTTAATTGCAGTGGAAAGCTGCTTGGATTCAGAGTTTCAACATAAATCTCTCTTGAAAATTTTCTTCTCATCAACAAGTTAGAACTACACTTGGATGAACCTTGTTTAAATAATCAGTAGGGAGCTTCTAGCTTTTTAAAGGAAGATTAGAATATTTTAAAGGAAGCTTTTTAAAGCTTTTTAAAGGAACTTAGAATATTTGTGGAGTTCTCTAAATTACCTTTTTTTCTTTTTCCTTTACCATAATTTATTTCATATCAAGTTCTCAATTATTCATATCTTATTATAAGCTTGTAATTATTGACTGCTTGGGGCAGATAGAGGAGGGGCATTGATGGGTTATGGAGAGGAAGCCATTTTCCTCTGGGTAAATTGGTAAAAATTGCACGTGGGAAACAAAACTTAAGGTCAACATGTAGTTACTGAAACAGCAGTCAATTTACAGGAGATTTACTTCATAAGAGCTCTGACACAATTGTGTGAACTCTTTATAGTAATAGAAAATGGTAGTAAAAAAGTGCTTTATGTGCAGTTTTTCTGGTATTGGCAATATTTAGCATATTATGGTAATATTCATCTCTGTAAGTGGTAGTTTAGAAGAGGTGCTTTAGAAGTTATTGCAAATACATATTTTGTCTTTTTGTGAAACTTGCCTTGAATCCTGTTCTGGGGAGAACAGATCTATTTTTTTTCCCTAATCTGGTTCATATATTTGTAAAGTCACTTCGGTTAACTTAGTCAATTAGTATGATTTTAATGCCTTTTACTTGTAGTAATATTAGATTATAATAAAACCTCCTAAGCCCCAGTTCTGAAAAGGTGTCTGAAGTGCACTGTTTTCTGTTTGCTCCCACAGGGCTGTGTCCAGAAGCTGAGCCCGTAACAGATGTGTCACACAGCGAACCAGTTCAGGAGAGCCCCTTCCGTCCCCCCTGCCATTCTTTCTCCACTGTCTTCGACGAGGACAAGCCCATAGCCAGCAGTGGAACCTACAACTTGGATTTTGATAACATTGAGCTGGTCGATTCTCTCCATGCCTTAGGACCGAGCTCTGCAGAGCCCAAGAATCGTGACCCCAAAGCAAATGTCCGGAGAAAATCCACGGATTCGGTCCCAGTGTGCAAATCCACGTTGTCTCGGTCTCTCAGCCTGCAGGCCAGTGATTTTGATGGAGCATCTTACCTTGGCAACAGTGAGACATTAGCACCATCATCAGATGTGTATGGTACTGGTTCCAGCAGCGCTTCCAGTACCCTCAAGAGAACAAAAAAACCCAGACCAGCTTCCTTAAAAAAGAAGCAGTCGGCCAAAAAACCTCTGGATGCTCCACTGGTGAAGGAAACCCCACAAGAACCGCCCGAGCTTGGCCAAGCGGCTTGTGAGGACAAAGCACCTGAGGTGAAGGCTGACTCAGCAAAGCCCGAATGTACTGAACCTTCCAAAATCTCTGCTGAGAAAGAGGAGGCCCCGCCCGTGCCTGAAGGATCCGAGCCTTCGGATCCCGACCGTTTCGAAGGGATTAGCGCGTTTAGCTCCGGAGGCAGCAAGGTGCAGAACTCTCCCCCTGGCAGCAGGAAAACGCTGCCTCTAACAACGGCCCCCGAGGCTGTGGAGGTGACTCCGCCGGACACTGGGGGACAGGAGGACCCTCCCATCAAAGCGGTGAGGCTGGAGTTTGATTATTCTGAGGAGAAAGGGGGGAGTGAGGACCAGCAGGAGAGCGCTCCTCCTCCCAAAAAAGCAGGGAAGAAGCCTGGTGCTAAAATGCCGCTCCGGAGGCCAAAGACTAAAAAACCGGTGGAGAAGCTTGACGATGCTCCAGCCACCCCGACCAAGTCGCCCGCTGATCCAAACGAAATCCCCATCACAAAAGGCTCTTACACTTTTGATATTGACAAGTGGGATGATCCCAATTTTAACCCCTTCTCATCCAGTACAAAAATGCAGGAATCTCCCAAACTGCCTCAACAAACGTACAGCTTCGAGCCAGACATGTGTGAGGACTCCATTGACCCTTTCAAGTCTTCTTCTAAGATTGCCAGCTCGCCTTCCAAATCTCCAGCTTCCTTTGAGATACCAGCCAGTGCCAACGAAACGAACGGGACGGAAGGAGACAGCCTGAACAAACCTGCCAAGAAGAAGAAGACGCCACTAAAAACGTAAGTTAAAGGGCAGAGACGCTTCTAGAATAGGAGCAGCACATCCCTTAGCACAGTTACACAGGGCTTATAGCTGGATAGAGAGAGGGAGGTGACTTTGGGTGTTGGTGGCCACAATTGGAGTCATGCTGAGCTGTTCCTGCTCTCAACCTGTTTCCTCAATAATTTGAAATTTCCAGAACTACCAAGCCACATTAGGCAACTGCATTTTCCAAGTCTTTGGGCTCAGCGTAGTTCTGAACCTGGTTAAATTTTATCAGTTACATACCCAATTTTATCAGTTTAGTACCCAATTTTATCAGTTATGTACCCAATTTTCTGTGACCTCATTCTGGGAAGTTGATGCTGTTTAAGTTGATCAAACTAATCTCACCAGCACAACTATTTTATGAATCATTGTTTTTGAGTGTGGGATGTGAAATAGTGACAGTGAAAGGCAGTGACAATCTCATATTGCAAACAGCAGGAAGATGGTTTTATCTAGTAACTTACGGCATTTAAAAGAAAATAACCTGGAACAGAAGAATGCAGTATGGAAATACATTTTTACATATATTTTTATATAAATATATATATATACATGACTAAGAAATGTCAAAAAATTCCTTTTTATGAAAGAGTTTACAATTGTGCAGAAAGTTTAAAATATCCAAAACTACTATATGTTAGGGAAATACCCAGCTTTTAGGCATGGGTGACAAATTCCAGAATAAATTTTCTGTGTTGCTGTTGTTAGGTATTTGGTTAAAAACCTCCATGGCTGGTTCCTGATTTGCATGTTGCTCTATCTGTTCAGAAATGGTTATTTTGAGTTGGTGACCACTAAGTTTGTGTTGCATATATCTGAAATTGATCTCCTGTGTGTATATCTGTAAGAAAGTATCTCAGTTCATGTTCCTTTATGGTTTAAATATTCCAGCTGACTAACAAAAATGGGAGCAAATTCTTTAAATGCCAATTTAAGATAAGAAGATAACATGGTTAATGTAATGCAGTACAAAAGCTGATCTCCTGTACAGGGTGAGATGGAGATTATTCTGATTTTTCTGAATAGCCTCCTGCCTTCTAAGCTTCTAAATCAAGTCCCTTGTCAGATTTGAGGAAGCTTGTGCCTTTATTTTCTTTCTAGGGGTGTTTCTGACTTATTGATAGTTTAGTTGTGTAGTTGAGTTGTTTTCTCTGGGAGAGAAGCCTGTTTTTTCTGGTGTTGCTACTTCTTGAGATTTACCTGAAACTTAGTGGTAAATGACATTTTTCCAAGCCTGCAATCCAAACTGATTTGGTCCAAAACAAGAAGATTTAAAAGTCTGACAGCAAGAGAGGAACAATTTGAATCTTTTTGGGGATGTGCAGAGGGGAATTTTAATATCACCAGATCTTTAAGTTTTTGCAGCCAGCCAGAGTCTCCTCGTGTCTTCCAGTAGCTGGAGTTGACAGACCCCCAGAGTGGGCCTCTTGGGTTCTCCCATCTGCTTTGAATACTGGAAAGAATTCCACATTTATTAATTTAGGGGGAAAATGAGTTTACAGAGAGTTTGCTAAGCCATGTTTGTTCTTGAGAAAAATCCATCACAGGAAAATTCTGTCTTGGAATCACAAAGTTCAGTGCTGGTCTTTATCAGGGTGGGGAGGTGAAGCTCCCCCAGGTCAGGGCTCACATGTTCTTGGGTCAGGAGGGCTGCAGGAATTCCCAGCCCGTGCTTGGCACTGCTTTCACTGGATTGTGTTGTGTGTTGCTCACTGCAGCCCTGTAACCTACTTTTGCAAGTGGTGGTGTTTTTTTACAAAGATGAGACTGAATAGTAATAAACCCTTGCAGCCTGCAGCTATGGTACTTTCTAGAAGAAAATTACCTTCAGGCTTGAGAGGAGATGCCAGGGTAGGCAGTGGCAGGAGGTTTTATTAGCCCTGCTGAGGGGTGCAGAAATCAAAGCCTGTTTGAAAATGAGTTCCTCATGTGAAAAGGCAGTGAGTTCTAGATTGGAGGTGAAGAAGCCAGGCATGAGTTTAAGCCTTTGCTGAGCTTGTACTGCTTTGAATCTGAGCCATGTGCTCAGTCTAACATGTGCTAAATCAATAAAAATAAGCCATTTTTGTTCTTGAATGAAACTGCAAGATTTTAAGCATTGACCTCCCTGTGAACAGATGAGGCTTTTACAAGAGATGTGAGCTCGACACTGCTCCCTGCTCATCTCCCCCAGTGCTGAGCTGCTTGGAGACAATCCCACTGCTCAGGTGATGCTGAGCAAAGAGCAGCTGATGCCTCCCCAGAGCCAGCTCACAGTGATGAGTAAAAATAAGTGGTTTCCAGAGATATTGCTTGTGCAGGCATTGCTCTGGAAGCCCTTGGATGGCTGGAGGCTGTTTGGAAATGGAAGGTGCCAGCTGTCACGAGCATTGCACGTGAGGAGCGATGAGCAGAAGCTGCCAAGCTTATAAGTAAATGAAAACTTGTCTTAGTCTGAGCTGTTTGGCAAGGTTTGCTTCTGCTTTGGGGGTAACCAGTTTGCTCTGTTAGAACATCAGGTTAGGTTTTGGAGAGAGCCAAACCAGCTAAGATTTAAAGAAATGTCATTTTAAAGAAATGTCCTGACCTGGGTAAATGGTTTGAAATGGTCAAGTAGATTTTTCTGTGCTGTCACAACACATCAGCAAACATGACAAAACCTGGAATAACTGTGCCCTCTCCTTAAGCTTAGCTGCCATTCAAGAACAGTTTTGCATCTCATATAACAACAAATACTGTGTTCTGAAAAGCAAGCAGGTGGCCTCCATCAGGGAAGGCAAGGACAGTTAGTGTGTTGAGAGGAATTAACTTGAAGGTTTCAGCTTTGAAAAATGTGTTTTGTAAGATGAAAGTGTTTTAAAAGTATAACATTGAACTAGAAAACATTGAAGGACTTGATGAATATTTTTATTTTCTCTTTGTGTATTTCCAAATAAAAAGTAGGGATTAAGATTATACAGATAGAAAATATGCATGATCAGATTGCCTTAACACATTAACATTAACATAGTATTTGTAGGTTAATCTTTTTTGTCAGTTCCTTCTGTCTGTCTCTCTTTTCTTTGTCTTATTTGTCTTAGGATGGTAGAAGATGTGATGTCTGTATGTTCTCTGTTGTAAGTAATTCTAAGCTAACAATTCAAATTTCCTCTTTGATTTGTGGGCTTTTTAATTTTACTTATTTATTTTGCAGCATGATCAGTTATTATTCAGCATGCAGCTTTTATGTTAATGATTTCACTTCACTTGCACATATGAAAGCTATTTTAAGTAAGATGCCTGACTGTGAGTTTGCTTCATTATCTGTTGCCTGTCAAAGATCCTCATTTAAAACCTATAGAAATTTTGTATCCTTGAGCTAAAATGTGGAAGTTTTATTTCTACCACTGAACAACATTGTACATTCAATTCTTTGTAAATACTGCATAAAATGCTTGTCTTTCTTGAAGGAAAAAGTTATCCTAATTAATTCTGTCATCATAACTGGATAATTAATGGCAGCAATAAATAATTGAACACACCAATATTCAGCGGCCCAATTTATTTTCCCCTCTAGATGTGGTATTGATTTACCCTCTGCCCATTGAAACCCACCATTAGAATTTCTGGTGTCAACCTTGCCATCATTGATCAGGGATGAGCTGGTGGGCACTAATTTTTGCCACTGCATCTCTTTTCAAACATAAAGTCTTTATCAGTGAGTTTACTAGAGTACTTTTCTCCCTCTTGTAGCTAGTAACATCAGTGGTTTTGAATAACTCTGGCAATGTGCATCAAGAGAACAGACAGATAATTAGTTTATTTATGGTTAGAAAATATTTTTAGCTAATTGTGAATAAAGGCAACATTCATAATAATAAACCATTGTGACATAATGTATGTTCTTCATTCCTTTTGCTTGATTGAAACCTGTGGGATTTTGGAGGGCTACAATGTCCGTGCTCCCAGTGTGCACTGTGAGGTGTCAGGGGAACTGGAAGCAGAATTGCCATATTTCTTGTTGTATTTGTTTTTAAAAAGGTCTGTTGTGCCCGTTTGTAATGACACAGCTCATTCTGGCATCTGGGGAACAGCATCTGCCTCAGATGGTTTTATATAGTTCATCCAAAGCAAATCAGGTTTTTTCTTCCTGGTTTTTGGGGTCATTGGAGCCTAAGTTTATCACAGTTTTAATTCTCAGGTGAAGGTGTGGGTTAGGCCTAATTTTGTGATGTGGAACTGAAGCAGACAGAAGCTGAATCATTTCCACAGGGCCCTGGAGGGTGCCTGTGGTGGAGCAGGGATTTGAATTGCAGCTGAATTTGAATTGCAGTCTGCTCTGTGAATGTGTCAGGAGCTAGCATGAAAAATATGGCAATCCTGCTGTTCTCAGCTTTGGAGGGATGGAGGCCTGTTCCAAGCGCATGACTAAATATGTACTCATGGCATGGTTCTCTGTGGTGCTGCTTCCTAATGGATGGGATTTTAATGCAGAAGGGCTTACAGAGGTTGCATTGTCTGTGCCTGTCTCTTGCGAAGTGTGAAATGACCTGATTCTTGCTGCTGTTACCATATTAACAGTTTGAACTTTATTTTCAGTGACACATTTAGGGTGAAAAAATCACCAAAAAGATCCCCACTATCAGATCCTCCTTCTCAGGTAAAGTGCTGCCTTATTTTGATGCATGTAATTTGTGTCCTTGAAGGGGTAAAAAGAAGGAAATTGTATTAATTTAATTGGAATTGTATGTTTAATAACAGAAGACATTTTTGTTGTAGACTTGTACTTTCAATAATAGAGGAGATTTTGGTAAAGAATATGCATATGTCCAAGTATAGCACATTGGCCTATTTCCATAAAGCATTAACCTTTTGTCCTCTAAAAGTGTGTACACAATATATAGTAGTTCTAGTATTTTCTCTGAGAATTCCAGCTGGAGTATTAGCTAATTTACTCTGGAGAGTCCTGTCTTAAGATGGAGCAAGGATATGAGTAAATATCTTCAGTCAGTTGTCTGAAAAACAAGACTATCACTATCCACCCTGGAATTTTTAGATTAGGAAGTAAGAAACTAAATGCACCAAATTGGTGGGTTGGAAGGGAAATAGAAATAAACCAAGTGGGCTGATCTACCAGGAGCATGTGCTTGGATAGTTTGATTCCGTGTTGTAAACTGCTGGCAGGTGGTTTTCTTGGAAGAGAAGTTGACAAAAGCTGCTCTTCCACAAAGGCCTGACTGCTTTGATGTGGCACAGCTCCTTCCATGCTGCTGCTCTTCTTCCTGTTATCCATCCTGCCCTTTTATTTGTGCTGCTTGACAGCGTAGAAGTGAAGAAGGGGGAAAGGGTTCGTGACCTCATGGCCCTACAAGAGTTTGCTCCTATGAGGGAAGCCTGAAAAGTCAGTTTTGGTAGTCAGAGACTTCAGTGGTGGGTGATGTGTGCCACTCGTGTCAAGTGCCTAACAGATTTCAACAGCTCTGGACCTTCTTTCTTCCCTGTTATCAAAGCAGCTTTGCAATGCAAGTGTTTATCATCAAAGAGCTTGGTTATGCTGGGAAAACTTGCTGCTGGTAGAGTTAGTATTTTCCATTAAGTATTTCATTCAGCACTGCAGCAGAGATTATGGAATTAAAGAGGTGGCTCTGGCGGTGCAAGGGAATTCAGAGAGGGAGCTGTTCCATGTGTTAGTGAAAGATAATGGAATTAACTGGCTCTTGTTTGCTGCAGGATCCCACTCCACTGCCAACTCCAGAAACACCTCCCGTCATCTCCGCGGTGGTTCACGCCACGGATGAGGAGAAGCTGGCGTCCTCCGTGACGGGGCAGAAGTGGACCTGCATGACTGTGGACCTGAACACGGACAAGCAGGACTACCCTCAGCCCTCTGACCTGTCCACCTTTGTCAATGAGACCAAGTTCAGCTCTCCCACAGAGGGTACTGCTCCAGCCACGGGGGGTTGCTGAGAAAGAGGGCTTGGTTTGGCCTGGGATGTTGGCCTGTGCTCTGCTGAATGCAGGCTCCTATTAGGGAACCCTCAAAATGGTGCTCTCTGGGCAATTCTGGGGAACATGGCAAGTATGGGGAGCTGAATGTAAGACCCCAACAGTCCAGCCTTGAGTTTTCAGGAAAGAAAAGATGCTTAAAGGGAAATGAGAGGACCCTTCAGAAAAAGGCTTTTGCTTCCTTTGTGTCATTAATTGTTCTTCTCTGTGAGCAGTGTGTCCTCTCAGTGCCTTCACAGGAGAATGGGGTTTGATGCTGCTCCAAAGTCACTGAACTACTGATTCTGCCTGAGCCTGTTCCTTAACCTGCCTGGGAAAAGGTCCCATGTTAAAATTCTGCACAAATTTTCAGTATTGCAGTAATACCCATACCATGCCATCTCTCTTCCAGCTTCCTGGGCTCCAATTATCTTCATGCATAAAAGTGTCCAGGATATCCCCTCTATAAGACAGTTACCATTCATATTTCCAGATAAAATTCCCTACTGGATCAACTATAAAAGTTTTTTTCCTGCCATACTTTCCTTTGAGCAGCTGGGAGCTGAAGCTGGAAGTTTCTGTTTAGAGAACTGTCATTCCAGGTCTGTGAAATTTGGAAGGGACAGAATTAAGAAAATTTGTGTGTGACCTTCCTTGAGGCTACCAGAGGGAATTCTGCTTTGCAACATCTGCTCCAAAGGCAGATGTTCAGCTTTGTGGGTGGGAAGCATGTTTGAGTTTAACTTGGCTTTAACTTTTTCTTCTTGATTAGAATTCATTTTTCCCCCCAGCCTTTCAGTCCCTGTCCCAATCTACCATTAAATCTACTTTCTGCCATTTTAGGCTGGGTCTAAATTTATGCCTGATGAAAAACTTTTAGGTCAAGATGTTTGACATCAAAAAGCAACAACTGTCACGGTGCTTTTGTTGATATGCACATGCTTGTGTGCCCTGGGCTTTTCTGAAATCTGTGGAGTATTCTAAACAGATCAGTATTTCAGTCTGGATGAATTCATTTATCCTTATTGTCAAATCATAAATTTTAGACATTGGCTTCCCTGTATTTGTATTTTAAAAAATAACTTAAAAAAGACGTTTTAGAAAATAAGCCCCCCTAAATCTGGGAAGATGGAAACTATATGAAAGAACATGGAACAAAAGAATAGTGAGAGATACTCTGAAACAATCATTTTAGCTTTCCAAGTGGGTAGAAGAAAGTGAGCAAAGCTCCTAATTAAATGGTAATTGTCTCATGTGTGCTGCGTGGTACAGTCGGGGTTTCAGATTACACACTCATAATCAACAATGCTTCTGCTTTTCATATCTCTTTAAAATAATATTTTTTTTCCCCTTGACAGTCTTGCTCCTGCAACTTTGAGAAATTTCTGAGTAATTTGAGGGCTGTTTCTCAGTGTAGATATTTTTACCTCTCCCAGACACCCATGTGTTACCCTGTAACCTAACACTGCTTCTGTACAGACACAGCCCAGCTCCCGAGCCAGCCAGTGCATCCAGCCCTTATCTATTTCAGGCACTGCCTGTAGCTACTGCCATTTTCCTGTTGCACAGACCCGAAATAAGCTGTAATTATTAGCAGAAAATTCTGATGTAATCTTGCAGCTATTTGTAGGAGGAGTTGGAGGACATCACTTAGTAAGTCTGTTGTACGTGTTTATAAAAGATAATTATCTTGCTTCGTGGGATATCCTGGGCTTTTCTGATTTTGAATGTACAGACATAACTAGAGCGTAAGATTTTGGAGGGGAGGAGGTGATACCTGAGAGGAGAGGAGAGAGAGGAATTGTGCTGGAGACTCCTGAGAGCAGTGAGACGAAACAAACTGCGTTTAGCCAGCCGCGTTATTCCTTTTGTTTCTACTTGGACTGTTTCCATCTGTGTCCTGCCTGGTTGTTTTGGTTTTTTTTGTCTTTTTTTTGTCAGCAGTGAAGTTAAATATGTGTTGTCCCAGCAGTCAGTTTGGATTGGGATTGCAGAGCTGCTGGCCCTGCTGCAGGCAGGTGGAGGATCCCTGTGGCTGTGCCAGCAGAGGACAGTGCCGGAACATCTCTCTGCCCCTGAGGCTGCCTGGACACTCAGGGCTTGCTCTCTGGAGCATAAAGCTGCTCCATAAATGCTCCTGATGCACCTCACTGGGCTGTCTGTGCATAAATGGGATACAGAGAGGCAGTTTCTAAACACTTGCTGCTGTTACCTGGGATTTCAGGCTTTCTCCTGCAGTTCAGCTCCTCGTAGAGGGTTTGAATTCATCCTTCCAGTTTGGGTTTTGCTTTTACCAGGAAGAGAAGTGAATGAGAAAGGCTGTTGCTGGTATCTGACACCAGGAGGTTGTCCATTTTGCCTGGCTCCTATTACCGTTAAAAACATATGGTGCTAGGAATTTCAGCGTGAGGAGCCTGCTATTACAGCTTTCTCTTCACTTACAAGTTTTACTGTGAATATCCCCAACCAGTATACTGAGGGTTTGTGGCATCACAGTCCTTGTGCAGCTTTTTATTGCTTAAAAAAAAAAATCAAGCATTTTAAAATCACATTGAACCATCTAAAACTTTCTAAATCAGGCTAGAGATTCTCTTCAGAGTTGTTTGTTTTTAAACATCAAACATTTTAATGGTGGTTATCATCTTCTTAATGCAAGCTCTACTTTTCAAAAGCTGCCCAAATCTAGAAGTATTTTAGCACATGATTTTATCATAATGCAAATGCTAGTGTGCATTTCCTTAGGATTTATTTAGAGTGGAAATCAAATTATGCAAGTGGTTTATTGAATTAAATCATGGAAACAGAACAAAGTACAGCATTTGGACAAATTAATTATGCTTTTAATTTTAAATTAAGCTGTCATTGTAGGAAGTTTGCTTTTATTTGAGTGCAGGAAGGTATAATCTCTTCTCCTGTGTTAGATTTGTCTGCTTCTGTATCAACTACTGGGCGACCACGGACTGGGGAGAAATGCTGGTTATTCCCCCCAGTGTAACTGGGAGATTAGAAGCAGAGAAGCAGTGAAGATTTGCATTTTTATTAAATTTTAGACTTAGGGTTCTTTGTAAATCTTCCTGCCTTAGACTCTTTCTCTGAAAACAAAATGTGAGAATAGCCCCTTAAGCTGGGCTGGTGCCTCAGCCCTGGTTCATGAGCATTCAGGTATTTTAGGTACCTTTTTCTTCAGTGATAGCCCAGAGTTGTTCTGAATCAAGAGTGTGATAAACATGAAAAAATAGAAATTATTTTTTCTCAACAGTTCTTAAAATATATTTAAAAGAAAATGGCATCAGCATTGCCATTTATTGAAAAAATGTGTTTTCTGTGATAAGATAACACGATAGGGGAAAGTTGCCTGTACTCTGAAATTACTCTGAAACCTTCTCAATATTCTGGTCCCTGGGGCAAATTAAAAAGCTGCATTTTTTTCTGGCAAGCTGATTTGCCTGAAATGTGTCAGGTTCATTGTTGAAAATGAGTGAATATTAACACCTTTTCCTTTCTCTCTGTATAATCTATTTTTAATATGTCATTGGAAAGTATTGAGCAGAGTGGGAGTGCCCTTGTCAATGAGAAGAGCTCTCATTTACTTCTGAAAAAAATCATGTCATGGCATGTATTAACACCTCTTTTTTTTCTTTCTGTTGCAGAATTGGAATATGGCAACTCATATGAAATAGAATATATGGAGAAAATAGGCTCCTCTGTGCCTGTAAGTTCTCCCCTCTATTTCCATTCATTTGCATTCCCCTGTCAGAATATACTATCCTGGTAATGCCCTCAGCCTCACCACCCTTTAAATTAATTATAATTATAATGTGCCTGCAGCAGATTTGCAAAACCAGTTCCTTGAAATTGGCATAACTGGGGTAAATTGCCTGTGCTTTGCTCTCCTGTGTCCTGTAAAGCTTGTTCCATTTCATGATTTTATTTCTGAGCTAGCATCACAGTAGTTCTTCCTGGAGACTCAAAGCCAATCAGTATTTCCAGCAGTGCAGGGTGCAGAGCTGTCTACACCAACTGCTGAACTCTTTAAGAAACTGGGAGTAGAAGTTTGAAGAAGCTGGAGGGAACCAGGAGAGAAACAGAATTAGTGTGAGGTCTGGAATGCAGCACTGTACATTATCACTTTTTTCACCTTCTTTTTAATCATGGATTTGATAGCCTGACTGGATCCAATGAGGGGATATCCACTGGGGATGTTAGGAAAATCATTCAGGTAGTGCTTAAAGCAATGAGAATATTCAGTGGATATTTTAGTAACACCCTCAGCCAAGGGGTGCCTCCTGCCTGACAGAACCAGAAATCTGATTAACCCCAAACTGGGAGAAGAAGAGCCACTACAAAGAGTGAATTGTTTGGGTTTTGTCCTTTAATGGTTTCTTCCTGGGAGGATCTATCTCAGTATCAGCATTACAACCCTGTATTATTAGTTTTCTGTCAACTCATTTGCTCACTAAAGGTTTCAGTGACCTGAATTATCTTTAATGGAGGATGGTTGAATTGCTTAATGAGTTTCTCTTTCCCTGTGGCCAGCAGGATGATAGCACCACGAAGAAGCAGTCCTTGTACCTAATGTTTGATGCACAGCAGGAGAGCCCAGTGAAATCACCTCCCATCAGATTGTCTGACTCCACAACTCCCTGCTCAGGGTAGGTCACTGTGAGCAGTGCAGAGCCTGTCAGGGGAGTGGGTTACCCTCAGAGCACATACACAGGAACTTCTTCCTCTCTCTGCCTCTGGGCTGCCAAGTTATTTGTTTAAAAATAGATCCCCATCTGTGTACACAAATGATAGAGAACAGAGGGCAAAGAGACACAAGTTTCATGGTGGAATAAGGACATGGATTTCTCCTTCACATTCTAACTAAATAGTCACAGTGGCCACTGTTTTACTGGACAGTGGCCTCCTACTTAAAGCTCTTTCCTCAGATACTGAGGTAATTTTCACATTAATGTAGAAATCTGTTAATTGCAGGTTTTCACTTGGTTTTCCCTGGATACATTTTCTGAACAAGGGCTCTTGTTCATAAGATCAGGATGTGGGAGTTGTGTTTACTTCCAATAATTTTGCTTGTCAAGGACATCTGTTCTTGTGAGTAAGAGTTGTGTTTTGGGAGAGAGGTAGGTCACAGTGAGAAAGGGGTAAAAAGGCAAGTGAGAAATACTGAAGAAATGTGACATTTCTGATGGAACTGGTTTTATTTTGATGTCTCCAGTGCATTGTTTTGAAAGGATATTGCAAAGTGTTACTACATACAATGATGTAAAATTGAGCTGAAACCATGTGTATATAAATATATTTTTATATATACACATGAAAGTGATGAAGAGGACTTGCTCAGCTGTTACCAGAAGCAGAATTGTGAAGCCTGAAAACATGTACACAATCTTTTTCCAGGTCAAGTTTTGAAGACCCTGAAGCCCAGCAGCCCTCTGGCATGAAAATCCCACACCCAGCTTCCCGAGTCCTCGCTGCCAGCCAAGAGGCACATTTACAGTCCCCTGACAAGGCCAAGCAGAAGGACCTGGAGCCCGTGACTCTAGGAACAACTCCAGAGGCCATTGAAATCGTGAGTCCTGTATGAGAAGAGTTTGGGAATCATCTTCCTCCAGAAATTTTGCATTTTGCTTTTGGCCCGAACAACTTGGGCAAAATCTCTGTTGCTTATTCAGCCTCCTCTTTACCCTTCAGGCTTCTCCTGAAGACTCCTTTGTCTCTGCTGATGCTCTTCTCAATAGGATATCTAAGAAAGCCTCAATATGTGATCAGCCTGAATATCTAGATCCTGACCTAGCAGAAAAGAACCCCCCAGTATTTGCTCAGAAACTTCAGGTTTGTAGCAGAAATAAAAATGTCCTTTTGTTTCTGTTTGTCCATACACAGGCAAAGGAATGCTTTGCCTCTTCTACAAGGGGTGGAGGGAGGCTTGGAGGGGATGTGGAAAAGAATTAAAATAATTATTTAATTCTTTCCAAAATAACTCTCCCCTTTCAAAGACTTGAGGAACAAAGATATTTTCATTTAACTCATGTAATTCATACAATACATAACCTTACATTTCACCAACACCTATCCTATGTACCTATAATGTATGTATTTTCCAGAAGTCTTTTCAAAGCAAATTTTTTTAAGCTTGAGCACAGGACTTGATGTGTGGAGAGGTTTCTTGTCACCTGGCCTTAGTAAGTCTGTATGTATAGATTGATTTTTTGAGATTCAGGACCTAATTCTGCTGAAATGAAAATCAGGCTTTGTTTTTCTTGTAATTTCCCTAATGCAGAATTTGGCATGGTTTCTTCTAGGAAAAGCAAATGGATCTGCAGAGCAGTTCTGTATGTCAGGACATATTTTCTGGAATATTTACAGTGGAATTTTAAAACAGCAAAGGTTAAACTAAGACTGACATGTGGCATAAATTCACATAAAATGGAAATGAGAGGAATCTGTGATAAAACAGCTTTAGCTTCAGAAATAATTTCTTTTACATGAAGTATTGTTCATACTGATCACTTAATAAAAATTATTTTTCTGCACAGCTACTTCAAAAATAACCAAGCCCTGGAGTTTTGCACCACTGTCCTCACCATGAGAGGAATTTGGGGTGTCTGTCACCCAGGAGTTGTCCAAGTTACACGTTTCAATTTAAGAACCCATTTTGAGTGTGTCAAACATTTCTTACCATGTTCTTACCACATTTTTTTCCCTGTGGGGGACTCCCCCACCAAACCCTTGGACAGGAGGAGCTAGAGTTTGCTGCCATGAGGATAGAAGCCCTGAAGTTAGCCAGGCAGATTGCCCTCTCCTCCCTGCGCTCCAAGGTACCTGCTTTGTGCCTGCCCTGTGTGTGTGAGTGTGCACAGCCCAAGTGCTGCTTGTCCTGGGGGGACTCCAGGAGCATGCTGGCAGCAGAGCTGACACAGAAATGCTGTCACCCCACTCACAGCCCAATTAACACCAGGCAAGAAGCAGCAGCGTTCCTGCCGCAGGAGATGGATTCTGCAGTCCAGGTGGTGGTTGTCATTTCTCTGAAGCAAGATTTGTCCTAAAATGTTTGCTGGTGAAGAGTACCAGGCCTGCTTTGGCCATGAGGACATTCTGTCTTCTGCTGGTATTTTCATCCTGAAGTCAGACACCTTTGACCCTCAGTGTTTGGAAGTGAGGAAATCAGTCGACCTTGCCCTCAGGCATCTGAAGAAAGGGAGTGCAGCAGGGTTGGAAGGGCTGCAGAGCTCCCAAGGAAAAAAAGCCTCACATCACAATGTATCTTTATTCATAGAGATCTAAATCTTTTTTTTTTTTTCACTGCTACTTCCAGGTCCTCCTGGCTAGTTGTGCCTCACAGTGATGCTTTGCTCTGCTGTAGGGATACATGTGGAACTCACAGTATTTGGAAAGCCAAAAATGTCATTCCATAATGTTGGTGGCATTTTTGGGAAAGGGTATCAGCTGAATGGGATGGCAGTGTCCTGCTGCAGTGAGGCATTTCATTCCAAATGAGGAGATCGTGCTTCTGACATGTCCTTCTCCAGTAACCTTCCTCTTGTACTGTCCATTGATAGGTCAGCAGAAAGTCTTTGCTCAATCCTAAATTTTCTGGAGTTCATTGCATCACAACAGCACTTTGGCTGGTTTCAGGGTACAATTTCTTGGTGCTTTAAAGATCAGCTATTAAGTAGCTACTTCATAAAAGTAAAGATTTTTTTTAAGGTTAGCTGTACTCTTCTGAAAAAACAGTGATCATATTTGATTTATTTCACATACCTTAAATAGCCCAGAAGCCACCTTGTTTCTCCTGTGCACATCTATTTACTAAGGTAAACATATTCCTCACAAACTTAAGAGTATTTTAGAGTATGTGGTTGCAATCTTTTATTTAATTAAGAAAAACATGCTGTTGTCTTCATTAGAAGGACTAACCAAGCCGAAACCTGTAATGAGGAACATAAAGAGGAAAAAAAAAATAATTTTCCTGTGTGTGACTGTGTCCCCTTGCTCTCCTGTCCTGAGTGTCAGGTGTTGGAAGAGAATGAGGTGAGATCCTCTCTAGATCCTCTCTACCTCCTTGTTCTCTCTCAAATTCCTTGTCCTCCCAACACTTGGCTGGAACATGAAGGATTCAGGACCTCCAGCATCAGGAAACACCTGAGCTGAACCACATAATATTGCATAGGTGCTCTTCTGTTTAAAATCTGCATTTTTGCCACCAGCCAGCTGTTCAGAAACCCACAAATTGTACTATTTTAGACTGAAGAGCATGCATTTGTGTGTTTGTGAAGACTTGTGAGTTACCCAGGGGAGATTGTGAGCTGCAGAAGTTTTACAGAATGTGGGGTTACATTTTAAAGATGCTGTTCAGTATCATCACAGCACCTTACTTTGTTGGGACAAGTTTTGAACTCCTTAGAACTTAGAAATGGGGAACAATTTCATGTGACTTTTGAGAAAATGTCATTAATCTGTGTAACAAAGATAACAAAATGATAAGCAGAGGTGAGGAGAGAAAAACAGACAAAACTCCCCTGTCTAACAGAGAACTGGCAGCAGTTATTGATGATGACAATGGCCCATGTTGGTCCAGGCACAGCAATGCTTGTAGGCCAGCACCATGGGTGTCATGTTGGGCTGGGAAGGGCTTTTGTCCTTGCTTAGCTTTGCTGTTTCAGTGCTAAATTAGCCTGTGATGGCACCCCTTGTGACCTACAGTGACTGATGGCCTGGATTAAGTAGAACAGAAACCAGCAGATGACTGCAGTGACTTAAATTTGGATGCTCCTGGCAGAATTCCCTTCTGGATGGCTGGCCTCTGTTATTTTCTGAATGCTGTATAATTACATTTAGCATTTGCTAAACCATGACTGGGTGGGTAACAAGAATAGGATGATAAATAAAGACAGAAGCACTTGTTATGACAAATTAGATCACCTAAAATAAAGATGAAATATAAGCACTCTGTGCTAGCACTGCAGTTTGTTGTTCTCAGGCAGAGGGCAGTTATTTGGCCACTCCCAAATTTCTTGTCATTGACTTAAACAACAGCAGGCCCAGTCACCTGCTTTTACATTGCCAAGTATTTCTGTCTTCCAGTGTTGAGGTGAATTAACTCTTTTCTGTTGAACAGTCTCCGTTTGGATGTTGTGAGGTAAATTTTTAGCAGGTGCAGCTTGAGTAGGGTTTGTGTCCAGCACCCTGTGAGTGCTGAGGTGGTGGAGAGTAGGGTGCTAAGATAGGATCCAAGGAAAATAGAAACTGAGAGGAAAGGCATGGGCAAAAATGGGATTAGTGCATTACAGCTTTGTGGGCCTCTCATGGTAGTGGAGGAGAATTATTTCCTAGAAACAGCAATGCCATTGATTTCAGCAAAACTTTACAGGCAGAAAACTTCTGCTTGGGTTTTCCTTGCCTTTCCTTGTATTTGCAAGCACAAGTAGGTCTCACTTTGCCTGCATTGGCCTGTCTGCTCACACATCAGTTAGAAGAATCCCTCATTCCATGCACACCCAGGCAGCATTCCAAGGGCTTGGAAAGGGCAGCCTTATTTTCAGCAGGGCTAAACACACATTCCTCTAACTGATGTGATAAAAAATAGTTTTCATTTTCCTTCCATTTCTCTATTTTCTTCCTCTCTGACCTCCTGGAAGTGAGATAACTGCAGCTGGTTAATAGATGTGCATTTGTTTCCCTTCTGATACCTGGTTTCTGTGAAATATGCTGGGAAGAGAAGTGTGTTGAGCTCTCAGATATTTACACTAAGATTGCAGTGACCTACATTTTGTAGTAATTCCCCTGAAGACTCTAATCTTTCTGTGCGAGGTTTAGTGACTTACAAATCCCTGTGATGATTATTACCCCAATTAACTGCTTACCTTCTCAGCAATTAGGTGTTAAAGCATTATTATTGGGTTATTTTGGGTAATACCATCATCCTGTTGGTCAGGTGCTGTTCTTTTCTCAGGGTAGGAATATTTTACAGGAAGCAAATAACAGTTACTGAGTTATGCATCAGTTAGGAGCTGTGTAAAATTGGCTTTTAAAGTAAAACCATGATAACTTTTACTGATTTCTCTTGCCAGAGAGCCCAGCTGTGACTTGTGCAGGGTGTTTGCAGAGTTAGGGCAACACTGGTGGACCACTTCTACAAGCATTTCTGCTCAGTGGTTAAATTCCAAGAGTTTTTATGGTGATTTTTTTATGGTGAAATTTTAAGCTGTTCTGCATGTTATTATTGCTGTTGTTTTGTACAATTTCCTCAAATGCAAAGAGAGCTAGAGCAAACAGAACTGTATTAATGATCTGTTGTGCACTATATAAAAATAACTATAAGTACATAACTAAATGCTCTAAATATCTTTTTCTTTAACAATTGTCATCCTCCCAGCAGTTACTTTGACATGTTTGTATATGAGCTTGAAAAACGTTTGTGTTTCTTCTTGGCACAGTGAATATTTTCCAGCAATCTCTTTATGAGATCCAGCAGATTAAACTGCTGGAGGCTTTTGAAATGTGACAGATGCAGTTCAACAGATCGATCTGAGGGGTGGCCTTTCTTTGGAGGACAGCTTTGATGATCTAATGGCTCTCTTTTATCTCTCAATTATTCCTACCTTGTGATTAAGGAGGGAGTAAAGTACTTTTTGTTGTGTATTTATCATTTACAGGGGTATCTGAGCTTGTATCCCAGGTGTATTTTTTCCCTATGTAGTTATTTTACATTGGGAGATACTTTTAAGAGCACAGGCTATGCAGTTCTGACAGATCTTTGAATGGTTTTTCTCCTGGTAGGAAAATCCACCGAGTTTGAGCTTGCACCTCCTAATTCTGCTGGGATTGATCATTATTTTGGGGGTTCATGTTAAAGGTAGCAAAACCAGAGAAGGTATAGCCTGCTCCATAAATCCCAGAAGAGTCAATTGACTCCTAGGTGTAAAAACAAAAAATACCCAGCAAATTAGTGAGAGTCTCCTGTAAATGAAGATGCAGTGAGGTGTTCTGTAAGTACTGTTTAGGTTATTCTTGTTCTAATTAAATTTTTTGCCTAGTCTTTTAATGTTGTTAGTGTTTCTTCATGTTCTTTACAGATGTGATATCCAGAACATCTGGTCCTGTGTGCATTGTGTACAATTTTTAATACAGCTTCTTCAGTCAGGTGTGATACAAGAACTCACAAGGGGTTACAACAAAATTAGCAGTGAGTTTGGATGCTTTCTGTGATGCTGGGCAGTGTGAGAAGAACTGTGAGGAAGTGGATGTTTTATGGAATAGCATCTGGCAAAATTTCCTTTACCAGTGTTGAGACAAGAATATGTGATGTTGAAATTAATGAGGACTGAACCTGGATCCAGACATTATCTACTCCTTTCACATTCCTGTGCTTCAGTCACTGGAGCATGACTGCTATTTTCTCTAAAAAAATACAAACAAAACAACTAAAACAGAACAACACCACCCTCTTTTACAATGAAATACAAGAAAATAATTATTTTCTCTTTTATGTAAAAAATAATTTAAATACTCTTGATTACTACTCTTAATTATTTCAGATAAAGCCTAAAGACTTAGCTACAGCATTAGTAAACTTGAATGAACAGAATGCATTGTTTTAATGCAAAACGTTTACAGGAAAACTGGAAAAATACATCATCCCCTTTTCAGCAGCAAGGAAAACAGGATTTGAATATCCGTTTCCATCAGTGGATGGAAAAAGGCATTGGTCAACCTGACTTTCCTCCCCACTCTTGGTCCAGCCCTTGTGGTGGGGGCTTGGCAGTGCCCAGAGCAGCTGTGGCTGCCCCTGGATCCCTGGAGTGTCCAAGGCCAGGCTGGACAGGGCTTGGAGCAGCCTGGGACACTGGAAGGTGTCCCTGCCATGGCAGGGTGGCACTGGAAGGGATTTAAGGTCCCTTCCATGCCAAACCATTCTGGGTTCTATGGACTATCCTTTGGAATCTCCTCAGTTTTCATGTGCTGTCGCTCGGGTTGTTTGCATCAAGAGTTGTTTGTGAGACGTCTCCTGCATCTCAGTGTCATTTTCCTGTTCTTTGCTCTCCTCATTTCACCTGCTGCTCTCCCTTTTTTAATCTCAGCTGCTGACATGAGCAAAATTGACAGCTGCAAAAAAAGCCTCATTTAACTGACTAATCGCATGCTGGCCACCAGAGGGGCAGCAGTGTCACCTGCATAGTCACACTTTTTATGTGGCATTCTTTATGATGCCATATATTGACAGGCCAGACCTAAGAAAAGGAGCTGTCCTCTTGCTTCTGATTTCTTGATTTATTTTTATGGAAACAGAATTCCCCTTAACAAGCTTTCTGCCTTCAAATCTGATTCTTCCTGCTGATGTGCATTTCTTGTGGATGTTGTGGTGAAAAGCAGTACATTTTCTAAGATAAGACTTTAAAATATTGATAGTAAAGTGCTGTCTTTATTTTCTCTCTGTAAAGGTAATATGACTCTCCTGGTGCTTCTTATGGATCTCAAATGTAAATTTTATGATTGCTGAATTCAGAGCTTCTTGTCTGTATTGTAATTTAGAGGTGCACAGAACTGTAGCCCTAGCACCACACCCAGAAAACCCATGAGCTAAACACCTATTTAATGGTTTGTTTCTTTGTATTTAAAAAAACAAACACACAGAGAGAACCTGCTATCCCAGCAGATGTTTCCATCTCCAAAAGTGCTCTGTACTCCCGCATCGGCACCTCAGATGCAGAAAGCACCACGGCTCTGCTCTACCCCCAGCAGGACCTGGACTCTGCGCTACGACTGGCCAGAGCAGAGGTAACTGTTTCCACAACTTGGGAAAGGAAAAACCTGCTCCTTGTTGCTCCCTTCCTGCCTGTTTTCTCCCAAATGTGATCACTTGTTCTGTTCTTGGAACCGTGCTCAGCCACGCTAAAGCAGGAGGTGCTACACTGCAAGTTTTACTTGTTTTACAGATGTGAAAAGCAGATATGAAATGAAAATAAATCTTTATGGTTTTAAACCTCAGGTGTACACTGTGCATCTTGACATTGCTATATAATTATATAAAAATGGTAAGCTGCTTGAAATAGCAATAAAATTATGTATTTTACAGAGCTGTATCATATTAGTGTGGTGAGTAACAACAATGAAAAAATGGGTATAAGCCAGTGGGGTTTTTTCCCTTTGTTTTCTGTTTCAGATTGTGGCCAAGGAAAGGGAAGTATCTGAGTGGAAAGAGAAATATGAAGAAAGCAGAAGGGAAGTGATGGAAATGAGGTGGGTTATTAACTTGATCACTCTGTCAGAGAGCCTCATCTCAGCCTGACAACAGAGTACCATGCTCACACAATTGTTTTGCTTAGCTTTATTTTTAGCTTAAGGCTTTGCACTGATCCTGAACTGATACTTTGTCTTTTCTCTGTATGGTGGGCACCACTGTTCAGGGTAATCATTGAAAACTTCTGTGCTGCTGATCTCATTCACACCCTCAGAATACTGAGATAAGGGAGGTTTTACTCCAGGTTAATGCCAGGGAAGGAATTCCTCTGGTTTGTGTGTGAATTCTCACTAGGATTGCATAGTGAGGTTCCTGTTGCAGACTGGGTGGGTTGCTGCAGATCTGGCAGGGGGGTGCACATTAAATGCACATTAAATTCACTTCTAGTTCTGCTTGGAAAAAGGAAAGAATGTAGGGAAGAACATGCAGGTTTGCAGCAGTACAGGCTGCCTCCAGGGCATCACTGTAAGGTTCTTCAACGATAGAAATCAAACCAGTGTCAGTAGAAAAGCATTTCTTGTAAAGGAACCATTGTGGACTATCACTGTTGGCTTTCGGGGAGATTCTACACCCTTTTCTTTGAACTAAGATGATTTTTTAATTACTGCACACACTATGGTTGATTTTAGTTAAGCAATAGTTCTCTTGACTTTTGCTCTCTTGTTCCCTTTGAGAGCTGACAGAAGGACCCAGAGCTTTACAGTTTGTTCTGGTTGTATCTGTTCTATTTCTGTGCCAACCTGCCTCTGTTACATTAAATATCTGTACACTGGAACATGGTCTGACCTTCCTTTCCAGCCCAGGTCCTACCATTTGCAAGGATGACAACAAAATCCCTGTAGTGGATGATGAGAGCAGTGCTGCTCAAAGAAGCACTGATGCCTTCCATTCAGTCAATTGAAAGATTCAGCTTTGCTTTTTTTTTTCTGTTGGTAGGACCATAAGGAGGATAAAACAATGAGCTTGGCTTGCTCATTGATCTGAATCTGAGAAAGCCATCAATTGCAAAAGAGAGTGTATGAAATACATCATGCAGTCTTTAAAGCTTATTATTTTCTACCTTCAAAAACCAGAAAAAATGGTCCCCCCTCCTAACTCATAAAGAAAAGGAAACTGTCACATTATTTTAGCATCCCTCCTTTAAGTAATAATTTATACAATCGCTTCTGAGACTGAATTTTCTTTAAAATCCCTTCTCTTCTAGCACCAGCTTCTTCCCAAAATGAAGACTTTCAGTGATTTAAAGCTAAACTCTGTATCTAGTGATGACCTACATAAGCAATCACTTATATCCAGGAAAACTGTGCTTAGGGAGGGAGAGTAGAAAGGAGCTGCAGTGCAGAGATCCACAAACGCTTGCATGGATGCCAGGAATTGCACATGGCAGATTGGAATAGCAGCAGCACGGGGCTCTGAGCCAAAGCATCTTAAGAGAAGCATCTGCAAAAGGCAAGGGCAGCCTCTTTATTTCTTTTTTGCCACCTCCCAGGGCCCAGCTGAGTTCTCTCACCTCCCTTGTGCTCTGCTGGGATGGGGAACAAAGCCCTGGCATAGCCCTGAAATGCTTAATGAGGAGAAACAGAACAGAGTGGCTGTGAGCAGTCAAACCCAGGGAGCCAAACAAGGAGGGAACAAAATGAGGGATTGTGAGGAATGTCTCAGTGTGCAGCTCACACTCAAGTGTGGTGCTTGTTCTGTTCTGTGTCAGGGTGCACGTGTCTGCTGGCTGCCAGTGGGCACTGCCAGCCTTTTCCCTCAAGGAAGGAGAGCCAGGGGTGACACAGAGCAGTTGGCACACTGTAGTTCTGCACCTTCATCTTCCACACAGTAATTTGCTTGTGTGTGTGTCTCCACCCTCCAGAAAGTCTGATTTGAAAAAAAAAACCCACAATAACCAAGCCAGATTTCCCACAGGCACATGCCTGGAACGTGTGGATGAAAGGAAAAAATTTGGCTAATATTGTCATAAAATGATAAATACACATATGTGCACCAAGGAAGATTTCTCTTGGAAGTTTAAATGTTCAAGCAGTCCATGTGTGGTATAGAGATGCAGCAATGAAATATGACATAATGATAAGCAGGGAGTGAAGGGATTATTTAGAGCTGCAAGCACAAAAGCATCACTTCCCAGAGAAGGAGAAGCAATGCTCCTGTACCCATGTCCTGCATAGTGTAGCTGGAATATCTTGAATTCATCTAAATTACCAGGAAAAGATCAGTTGGAGGAAATTCCACTCCAGAGAACAGAAGCCAGAGTGAGAGGTTTAATAATGCAGTAGCTATCAAAGAGCTGAACCACAGTGGGCTGTACTATAATCCAAGAGTCTAACCAGAGGCAGACAAGAAATACTTAATTATGGTTATTTGGAGATCTGATTGATTATGACTCTAAGGGGAGTCAGGCAGATGACCTCTGAGACCCTTTGTAGCCTTAGATTCTGGTGGTTTTATGCCTTACAAACAGTCAGTCAGTGAACAGCCTGAGTGTCTCAAATAGCAACATTTAAGCCTAAGTAATGTGTCAGCCTGGGGTTAAGATGTGCCCTCCCATAGAGGGTTGATGTGGCAGCATCCTTTGGTTCCCCAGCTGTAATGACCATTATTTAGGCTGCTGGACTGAAGGAGGCCTTTGGCATGAATCTGGAGCAAATCCTTCCCTGGGAAGTGCTGCAGTGTTGTAATGTTGTGTTCCTTACCCTGAGTACCCTGAGTCCTTGGCTTCCTCTTCTTGGATGATAAAACTTCCCAAAGGTGCCTTGTGTCACAAGGACATGACAAAGCTTTAAATCCTCATTGCTTACAGGAGGCTTTTGAGGTAATCTGCTTTGGACATGAAACCAAACCCTTCCTTTTAAGGCAAAATCCTTGCTGTTATCTTTGCTCTCCAAAGTGTCATTTATGGTTGAAAGGAAAATTCCCAGTGCTGGTGTTAGAGCCCCTGCTCTCTGAGTGCTCTGCAGGACCAGGGCAGGGGAGATGCTGCTGACTTTAGGGCCAGGTGGCCTTCTCAGGGCTCTGGGCTCTGTGTGTGATTCAGATTTGAGGCAATTCTGGAGTTACTACAGTTGATTTTTGGGAGCTCTGCAAGTTTCTCCTTTCCTTACTGACTTTTATTCCCACATCCTTTCTGTAACCTCACCAACTGCAGCAGAGCTCTGAAAATGGAGCAAGTGAAAGTGAGTTTCAAAAGAGGTGTATTCCAGCTCCAGTGAGCTGTTTGGAATATCCACTTCTGATGAAGTGTGGGGTAATTTTGTTTTCTGTAGACGGTCCTGCGTGGCTCATGAATCAAAGCACAGATCAAGCTAGTCTCATTTCATTAGCTTTATTTGGCTCTGGGAAGGGATGGATCATCTTTCTAAATCACATTTAATCTGCTTATTTTGGCTAACCTCTTTTCAAGAAGGAAATTCAAAGCCTACCATGAGTATATGAAATAAAACAGTCTTACAGTAGAATTTTGCCACCTCTGCTTCAAAAACAGATTTGGGAAATGGGACATGATGGATTTTGTGCTACACAGTTGAATATTTTGATCTTGTTCTTTTAAGTGGTAGTGAATCATGAGAAGATTCATTTAGAAGATGAGATGCATTTTGGGTGATAGCCAACACTACTCCTGTCAGGTTTACTTGCTACCAAGTATAAGTTTACTTGAAGTTTATATTAAAAAGAAACCAATACAAATTTGGAGAAGAGGGGAGAAAGTAATGGAAAAATCAGGCTCTTTGTAATTCTTGAGTTAGGCCAGTGTGATTATGTTTATAATCATGACGGGTGATGTTTCAAAAAACAGGATCTGTTTCAAAGCAATCTCTTCTTCTTCCCTTCACCTTCATTGGTTCCCGTGGACAATGGGAATCAAAAATCAGGTGGGAGTTAAAATGGGAGTTAAAAATCAGGTGCAGTGTTACAATTGTCAGTCTTATTTGTTATTTGGACCATAAAGAACATATAAAAGTGTGATGGGGTTCTGTATCTCTTAAAAGCAGCACAGTTCAGTTTCTGATAGTGTTATTTGCTAAGTAAGCATGAGCAATGATATTGTTTGTCAAAAGTTTTTCTTTTTTTGTTTTCCCCTCTTACAGAAAAATAGTTTCGGAATATGAGAAGACGATTGCTCAGATGATAGGTAGGTGTTCCTGCTGTGAAAGATGCTCCCTGGTTGAAGTCTCTGGGCTTCATTTTGATGCTGGCTGCATCTGCTGATGCTGCAGGGAATTGTGAATGCATCTGAGGACACCAGAAAAGGAAAAGTCAGGGCCTCATCTCACAGCCAGCAGCCCGCGGGCAGTTCAGGTAACACAGAAAGCTCAGGGCTTTCCCTTCTGCAGCAGAGCCCGTAGGAAACGGGTTCAAATTCATGGGTTTCTCCAGGAGAGACTTTCAGTGACCTAAAAACCCCTTAGGCATCAGCTCACAGCTGTTTAAAGGCAGATACCAAAGTTAGCTCTTCACAACAACAGGGATTATCTGTGCTAAGTGCATCGATCAGACCAAAACCGAGATTAACTCCAATCCCAGCCGGGACTTTACAAGTGCCCAGCCCGCCCCCCCAGTTACTCACTGACACAGGGGTCTCCTTTCAAGTCTAAATTGTGACAAGTTTTGCCTCTCAGTAATTAGAAAACACCTTTGCTAACAGCATGTCTCACAGCTAAAAACCACTGCCCTCACTAGCACTTCAAACCCAAAGGTTGCCGGGGGCTCGTGTGGTTCCTCGGCACGTGAGGTCTGGCCCCTGGGATGTGATTTTAAAGCCTCCTCTAAGATTTCTAAAGCTCTTTTTATTAGTCTGGCTATAGGAAGCACCAGTGGCTTGGGCTGCCTTGTACTGCTTCAGCTCCAGCCTTTCTGTTTCCCAGAAAGGCAAATGGCTGAGTGGAATTTTGGGATCTCCAAGGCCAGAGTTGCTCAGAAGAGCACCAGTGTCTGATGCTTTTGCTGCCTTCCTGGATTTCTTGGCTGGGAGGCATCCCAGCCTTCTTTCCAAGTGAGGGTAAAATGGACCTACAAATAAATTTTATGAGAATGACGACTATTATAAATAAATTAATGAAATATATATAATAATGAATAAAAACCACTAATAATAGGTCAGGCTTCATTCTCTCTGGTGTTAATGCTTCCATTGTCTTTTGTATGTACAACTGAGCCAATGTGCTGCCTTCTGACATGGTGTGTGTCATTGTCATCATGCAAGTGTTCAAGCAGGAGTGACCAGAGTATGCAAAGAACTTATTCATTTTGGTTTACAGTACACCCCTGGTGTGGCTTCCACCCTGCACTTGGCCAGTGCTACAGACACACAAAAGACCTGTCCTTTCTCCCCCAGGCTATGCATACAGTTAACAACAGATAAATTCACATTCTATTTTTGAGAAAGAGATTTTTTTTAAAAATCAGATTTTGAGACTGCAGTGCAACAGCAAGATACAGAATAGGAATCCTGAGGCAGAGGCACAGCCTTGATGTACATAGTGCATTCCATCATTGCCACTTCCTCTTGTTGCAAAGAAGTGAAGGTTCAGTAAGTATTGGGGCACTGACTATAATATAATAGCTCTTTAAACTTCAGATTCAGAGTATCAGAGCCTCTCAGATGCTCTGTGGTGAGTTTTTAAGGGCTATAAGTAATTTAATTTGCAGTCCGTTTGCAAAGAACTGAACCAACAACAGCTACACAGAAAACATCCTTTCTGTGTTAATTAGAGCAGTATGCAAATCCTACAGCATGGTAATACGTTAAATGTGAGGCTTCTCCCTGCATTTAATGTAAATTTTTGATCTAATTGTCCCACTTTGTCATGCCATTTCTTGTAAATTGCTGTCCCTTCTGATAAAGGAATTCGCTCATCCGAATATCACATGTGGAGGAAAGTGTGTGTTTGTTATTTGCATGTACTTCAGTGACCTGTTAGTGATGCCTCAGTGCTAAAGCAGAATATGCATCTTAACAAAAGAAATGCCTGTGCTGTTTCTGTTCATCATTTAACCCTTCTGAACTATTTTTACAGCCCTGTAAGAAGGGCACTGCACATAAACCAGTTTCACCAATCCCTTTGATGAATATTCAGTGAGGTTGATCGGTCCTGCTGAGCTTTTTGTAGGCTGGTGTGTGCATAATGAATGCTGAAAATATCCCATATTAACAATATATGACTGCCTGTGTTTGCTTCTAAAGGCACTGAAAAATGTGCATTGCAAACTGCAATTGCTTTTGATTCCAAGGGCTGGGGAAGGTTCAGTATTTCCACACATATATGGAACCCAAAATTACCCAGCTTAGCTGCTGTGATTATTTCATGCCACACTGTGCAAGCTGCCAGTGTGGAGATCCCTGTTTTATGTCACTTGGTGTACTTCTTTACTCATGCTTTTATCTTTTTTCCCTTTTTTTTCCTTACACTTGCCTCAACCCCTAACACATTTTAGTTTACTCTGAGGAGTGGAGGAAAGACCAGGCTTTCCAGGCTGTGCTGCTGCTTTGTGCTTGGTGCTGTTTGCTCTGACAGCCAGGGAGCAGAGCCTGGGTGACCCCAGTGTTCCTGCACCCTCCACACACCTGGCTCACAGCCAAAATCCCCACCCCAGTTCCTTTTCACTGACAGGTTTCTAATGTTGGTTTGTTGGGCTTTTTTCCCCTGTTAAAAATGTGTCCTTATTTTTACATTTAAATACATGATAAGATGGATGAGATTTTACATTATGAGATTTTTTTATTACATTTGAATACATGATGAGATTCTCCTTGTGAAAAACAAACAGATGTTATGCTTTGTGCATTACAGGTTGTTGCATTACTTATTTGCTGCTTTCCTAACACTTCCCGATTTTTCTATTTTGCTTCCGTTTTCGTTGCTTCTTGCTATTTGCTTGCAAAAACAAAACAGGCAAGCCTGGTAAGTAAAGCTTTTCACCAACTTTCACACCAGCATTTTGCATCTTTAGTTTCTTTTGCTTTTGTTCTCTGTTTGCTGCATTCCCATTAAGTCGTGTGAGTAGTAGTGAGCTGAGCCTGAGAGCGGATCTGCCATGGTGCTGCTCTGATTCTGTCAATTTGGATAGTGTTAGTCCTGAGCATACTGCTGTGGTTGTTGGTGAGCCCTGGGCAGGGTGTGTTGCAGATGTGGAAGTCATTTAATTCAAATATTTTGATCACATAACCTTGTAAACATATTTAGAATTAAGGATGTCTAAGATTTGACTTAGCACATTTTATTGAAACTAAATCATAGTCTTAGAAAATAGAAGGTCCTTTCCAACCCAAACAATTCTGCGATTTTATGAAAATACCGCATAAAACTCTAGTTTCCCTCCAGCCAAGTTTCTGCCTTTTGTTTTATTTAACCATTTTGGTTTGGGAGCATCTCTTGGATGGGCTTGGTGCAGCCTGGTCTAGTGGGAGGTGTCCCTGTCCATGGCAGGGTGGTGGAATTAAATGAGCTTTAAGCCAAACCATTCTGTGATTCTGTTACATTTGCCCCAGTTTCCCATGAGTGAGTTTAAATGGTGCTGGGGGATGAGTGTTGGTGGAGTTGATCCAGCTGAGGAGAGAGGTGGGCCCACGATGTGCTGGGAGGAAGAGGAGGAGCTCAGTAGTTGTGAGGAGTGTGACATGAATTATTAACTTTCTGATCACCCTGGAAACAAATAAGGAAGTGGCTAAAATACCTCAGAGAGCAGTCTCACAAAAAGTAGGGATGTTATATTAAATACATTAAAATATTTTGGATGAGGATGCAAATGGATCTCTTGCCCATGGAGTTGCAGTGACAGAAGTGTTGCCAGAGAACGGGATCCTGCCAGGAAAGGGTTTGGAATTATCTAGGCAGGGTGTAATCTCCAGCATGCATAAACAAATCTAGTGCTGGAACACAAGGAGACAGCCTCTGAGCTTTAGAAAAATAAACAAAAGACAACAAATTTTTTTTTTTGTTTTAATTGAGAGCACATTAATTTTGACATTTCAGAGGAATACAGGGTGTCTCTAAGAAAGAAAAACAGAAAAGAATGTTTCTTTTTAATAAAGTGTTAAATATATCCAAGTGATGTTGTATTACACACTGGGCTTCTCTGCCATGTCAAAGGTGTTTGTTCACCAGTAAAATAAAGATGTTACAAGCAGGTCCTGAGAACCTTCATCTTCTGTATCACACAGAGCAAAATAAGCTCAGGTCAGGCTCTGCCCCAGCCAGGTGCTGTCAGGAGTGAGCAGAGGAGCCCAGGAGCTGATGCACAGCATAGCATCATCTCTGCTCTGGCCTTGGTCAGGCCAGCAAAAATTTGCATTTTTTGGATGGAATATGCAAGAGGAAGAGATTAATCTCAATCTAGGAATTGACAGTATCAGCTTTGGCATTTTTGAGTGACCGGCACTATAAATAATTCAGATAAAATCTTCTATTCAAATAAAAACCCCAAACTTGTTTAGTTCTTTATGTTTCCAGATATAAAGGCCCAAATGAAAAGTTGTACATTGTGAAATGCCCCATGCTTTTTCCACAGGAGAACTTTTTACCTTATTTTAGTTTCTCTCATAAACCGAGGAAGATGGTAATATAAAACTGCTGTGTTTGGTGGGTGGGTTTTCCTTTCAGTATCATGCAAAGTACCCCTTAAAACATGGGCACAAGAATCATAGTTTAGGATGTGAAGGAAACAGTGCAGCATTTTGGAAGACAATGCCAGACTTTTTCTTCCAGTGTTATGGGGATATTCCAACTTATTATGAGGTCAATTCCCTTGAAAATTCCTCCTCCATATGGATTTGTATTCCTGTTGTGTTCTTCCCACCACCCCTGGCTCAAATTTAACCATACACAGGAGGAGCTTGGCAGATGTTTTTTGCAGGTTTTTTTACACTTAGGAAGTCTGTCTGATGTTAGATTTCCTTTCTGCCACTTGCTCCAGCAGTCCTGAGAGCTGCTAAAACACTGCTTTTCCAAGGGAAGAATTGAATTCCACTGAACAAAGTGCCTTGTTTGTGCAGGACTAGAAGGTGCCAGGAGATGACAGGAATTTATCAACAGTGGCAAATAACTTGTGGCCAGTGCTAGGAATGTGCATAAATGTCCTTTCCTTCAGCTAGTGCATCTTCAGGGGAAATCCATGGGAACAGCCAAGTTCAGAGTGAAGAAATCATCAGTTCAGAGATACATTCACATTTTCCCCCAACATCAAAATATTTCAATATCACTGTATTTAGTCTGTTTCCCTAAACAGGCCTGTGTCTTTATATAAATCTGACTTTTCTGGATCCTGTAAACTTACTAATACACAAATAGGGCAGAGTATAGCAGAACCTGTAGATGATCATGAACTCAGTGGACTTACTCCTGTTACCCTTCTGAAAACCTCTCTTTTCTCTACTCCTCTCTTCTTTCAGAGGATGAGCAGAGAGAGAAATCTGTCTCCCACCACACTGTTCAGCAGCTCATAGTGGAGAAGGAGCAAGCTCTGGCCGATCTGAACTCAGTGGAGAAATCCCTGGCAGATCTTTTCAGGAGATACGAGAAGATGAAAGAAGTCCTGGAGGGGTTTCGGAAGGTCAGTCACCTTAACATCTCCTTTAGAGAGCAGAGCTGAGCAGATTCTGTGGACCAGAATGTGCTGTGCTGCTGGACAGAAGGCAGGACTTGTGTTTCCAGCTAATTCTGATGTTCTGCATGCCAAACCATAGCCCTCAGGTGAAGGATTGCAGCCAGCTATCAAATGCAAGCAGAAAAATTGTAAAGCTCTTTGCATACTCTTTCAGGGGGTGCCAGTGTTGGACTGCAGCCCTTCAAACAGCTGTGTGTGACTCCCACAAACAGGTGCCTGTCGTGCATTTTAACCTCTTGGTTTAAATTTGATGTCATCTTCTCTTTTAAGAATGAAGAGGTGTTGAAGAAATGTGCACAGGAATATTTGTCACGAGTGAAGAAGGAGGAGCAGAGGTACCAGGCACTCAAGATTCATGCTGAGGAAAAACTGGACAGGTAATTGAGTCATGGATTCACAGAATGGTTTGGAAGGGATTTTAAAACCATCTTGTTCCACCCCCTGCCATGGGCAGGGACAGCTTCCACTGGACCAGGTTGCTCCAAGCCCTGTCCAGCCTAGCCTTGGACACTTCCAGGGCTGGTGCATGGACTGTACACATTTTTTCAGGAGTTCATGCTGAAGAAGGACTCCCATGGCTGGACCTCACATCCCAAACTGATCCTGCAATATGCAAAGCACAGGCTGCTCTGTGATAGAGGTGCAAAGAAATGCAATAATGAGAATTTTTCCAATGTGCTGGTGTTTCTTCCAGCTCCTGGCCATACAGAACACCTTAAATTTCTATATTTAGCTAATGTCTTTATATTTGTTAATGTATTATCATGGGAGGATCAAGAAAGAAGCCATTAGCCAGTTTCTTTTTTCCTAGATCTCCAGGTAATGACCAATTAAGCCTTTCTAGGGATCATTAGTACAGTCCCCTGAACTGGAGATCAGGTTTGGAAACTGCCATAAAACACTTCTACCTGAGTCATATTTGTAACCCCAGCAGAGATATCTGAGAGAAGCACAAAGGGAGCAACACAGACAGTAAGAAAAGACTGTAGCCCCTGCTGAGCAAGAGAGGGAGCTGTGAAAAGTTTTTAGGGACAAGTCTCACAACATACCCAAGATGTGCAGAAGGCAGCCCTGCCCTCTCCCCCCATTTGTTAAGGTGCTGTCCATCCTTGGGCACCCTCTGCCTTTTCCTGTGGAGACCCTGATGTGACCAAACCCTGTGTTTTTTGCAGAGCCAATGCTGAAATTGCACAAGTGAGAGGCAAGGCCCAGCAGGAGCAGGCAGCGTACCAGGCCAGCCTTCGCAAGGAGCAGCTCAAAGTGGATGCCTTGGAGAGAACACTGGAACAAAAGGTAAATAAACCAGGAGCCAAGCTCTGCCCGAGGATTGTCCTGCAGCTCACTGGCCTTGGGGACAGCAGCACTCCCCAAATTTTAAGGCAAAACCCCTGTGTGCACCAGCTGGAGAGCCAGGTTTGATCTGAGCCCAAGTGTTTGGGGCTGGCTCAGCCTTGGGCAGAGCTTGGGGTGCACCTCTGCAGCCCAGGCCTTGGTTTGCTTCAGTTCTCAGGTTTTTCTCTCAGGTTCTGTTTCCCTTTTTAGTGCTGCTGTAATTCCAGTGCTAATTCCAAAGTGTCTGTAGGAAATGCCTATTTATATCTCTAGCTCAGCCGAGGGAGCTTGCTTTGGCATAGAACAACTCGTCCTTGCTTGCAGCTCTGCAAGGCAGGGTGAAAATAATGAGAAAAATAGAAAAGTGAAGCCTAGAAACAAATTTCCACTCTGTATTATTGTGGAGTGCTGGGAATGACTGCTGTGAAGCTGTCTGCTTTGGTGCTAAATTTGATTTATTAAAACTGGAGGAGCTGTATTTGGAAGAAAGGAAGCATTTTTTGAATGCACATAGCTGTACTATGAATATGAACATTTAGTTGTACTATATCTGCACATGTATCTGTATGTATAGATCTCCTGCTCTCAGCATTGGAGAAAAGTTAATTTTCCCACACTTCTCCCACTAGTTAGATAATATTAAAATTAAAAAAAAACTCCTCGTCTTAATGCAGCAATCCTTTCCATAATACTTCATATTTTATTTTCCAGAATAAAGAGATAGAAGAATTAACAAAGATTTGTGATGAACTGATTGCCAAAATGGGGAAAAGCTAACTTTTAACCAAATTTCTGGACTTCGATACTGAGTGCAATATGACCATTGGCACACTGATGTCCATACATTTATGTGGACAGGTTATATTTTCACTTTTTCGTATGCACTACTGTATTTTCTTTCTAAATAAAGTTGATTTAATTGTATGCAGTACTAAGATGACTATCAGAATTTCTTGCTATTGTTTGCATTTTCATAGTATAATTCATAGCAAGTTGATCTCAAAGTTCCTGTATCAGGGAGATTGTCAAGTTCTCTAAGAAAATACAAATTGCTGATCCTAGCCTTCCCTTTGTACATGAGTTCCCATGATGGATGTCTTTTGGATTTAATATAAACATGTATTACTTGCATGGGGACTCTTGCCTTAAGGAATGTAAACTTTATCTGCATTTGCTGATTTGTAAAATAAAATCTAAAAAAAAAAAAAAAAAAGGAAAATGCATGTCACAAATGAAATTCTCTATTGTAAATAAATTTTTTCGTTGAAAGTTGAAGATAAGTATGGCTCTCTTTTGTGTCCTTCACTTGCTTGTTTCAGCACCAGATGCTCTTGGGAATTAATTCCTCCACAGAAAGCACTTCATGGGTCACTGCTTGGAACACTTTGTGGGTCACAAGAGTCTGCTGCTTATGTGCACATATCTAGGTCTATATCTTAATGTCTCTCTAAATATATATATATGTGTGTCTATGTGTTGGATTTGGACCACTCAAGTCTCAAGCATAAGGCTTAATCCTCCAAAATATTTAATGCTCTGACCCTGATCCAGCAAATCCCATGGGCAAATGTAATGAGGCTGTTGGAGGAGTCTGAGGCTGTGCCATGTGGTGACAGGATGGTTTTTAAGCATGTCTGGCACTGAAAGGTGAATAATTTTCTGCTCCTGGAAGAATTTGCCTGCAGGGCTGGTGGAGCTGAGGTTGGTGTGATCAGAGGTGCAGGCAGAATAAGCTCCATAAGTAGCACTCTTGAACACCTCTTTATCCTGTAAGTTATCCTCTGCACAGGATTAGGGATGGAGAAGAAGCATTAAGGCTCTAATAGCAAACAAACTGCTTTCTTTGCCTAATGGTGCATCTCTTGGATCTCCATGATGTGGACAGTCTTCAGCCTGGTTCTGGTCAGCTCCCTTTTTGTCCTCAAAAGTAAGTCAACTCCTTTTTCTTTCCTTTCTTTACTTCATTTGCATTCCCTACCTCAGGCATGGCTGAGCCTCTTCGCTCTTCTGGGCTCCTCTCCTGGGTTGGGTTGGTTTCAGGTCATTTTGTGTGTGTGGTTGGCAGCACAGAACTGCACCTCTGTAAAGATGAGTGTGTGTGCTAACAGATTCAAATGTCCCCACTGAGAGCAAGGGTGGGATTTCTGCTCTGCGAGCTTCAAGTGTGGTGTTTGAAATATCTTTCAAATTCATGCTTGCCCTCCTTTGAAAATACTGTGTAGTTTGTGGCAAGGACAAGAAAGAGAATTGAGGTATGGTTGTGGTGTTTAAAAACAGCAAAACTCAAGATACCCTGCAGTGCTTTCCAGCTGAATTGGTACTTTAGGAGAAGAGGAAAATTGGATCATTGTAAGATTTTATGTGTATACAATGTGCTTTTTCATGGTACTGTGGACCAAAGATCATGATGGAGGGGGAAAAAAACAACATTTGGGCTCTGCTCTGAAAATGTTACAAGAGGATATGGGTGCAGTTACAGAACATCAAATGTTTCTTGTATTATTTTAAGTGCAGATTATCCACAACTAAATAATCTGTGGGTGATATTTTTATTATTTTTTATCAATCTTTGACCCATTCCTAAAAAATAAACACTGATAAGATTTACAGACTCTTTGGATTTTCCAAAGCTTTTTTTTGCTTTTTTTTTTATGTGTGCTTGAAACCATACTAGAAAGATTGATATTTTTAAATACTTCTTGTAAATTCTAAGTGGTCTCTTCTCCCTCCACCCAGGTGAAGCACTGCAGTGCTACACCTGTGTAGGTTCTAGTGATGATGACTGCAACAGACAAGGAAGTCAGCAGTGCCCAGGCCATGCAGATGCCTGTGCAGTCATTAGAGGACAAGCAAGTAAGTGTCACAAATGTGCAGACTTGTTGCATTTGTCACAAAAGAAAGACATAATCAGTGTTGGAAAGAGAAGAGTGCATTGTAAGTTAAGGAAAAAACCAAAAGTAAATGTCCCCTCTCAAAGTAAACCCCATTAATGAATCTCAATCCTAGTTTTGTTGACACAAAATCCCACTGGGAATGATTTGTTGGTGTGCCACAATGAGCTGCACCCACTCTGTGGGAAAGCTGGAAAGAAGCATTTTAAGTATTGCCCACTTTTTGCTTAAGTGACTTAGCTGGAAATCAGGATGGAAGAGAAGCTAATGAGCCCCTACACTTGGGCACATCCCAAGATATTTAAGCTGCACCAGTTGCCTCCAAGATAAATTCAGTTATTTAAGTGGGAGCTGTTGGTGCGCTGCCTTGTTGCGGTCGCACTCGTTTTCTTGTGAGGAGCAGCCAAACCCGAGGCTGTTGCTTGGTGCTGGGTGGTCAGGCTGGTGCTGGGGGGGTGCAGGGGGAGCAGGAGGCCGTTTGCAGCCCCTCTGGGCTCACTGTGGCTCTGTTCCAGGTGGCATCATGAAGTCCTGCTCGTTCAGGTCCTTCTGCGAGCGGGCGCGGCGCGACGGATCGAGGGCACCCGGGGTGAGCGTCCACTGCTGCTACTCCAACAACTGCAACGCCAGGAGCCTGGCTCCCAGGGTCACCAGCTCCTGCAGCTTCTCCCTCCTCATCCTCACTCTGCTCTGGCACCCCTTGTTGAAGCTGACATGAGGGGAAAAAGGAAAAAAAAAAAGAGTAGCCTGAAGCAACAACTCTGCCTTCTTAGCAAGGGATGATAATATTTGCTAATCACGTTGCTCCATGTACCATTTATCTCGCTAGGCAAAAAGCTGTAGGAAGACCTGACAGATGTTTAGATAAAAATTGTTTCATCTGCTAAATAGGTCTTGATCTCTGGGTAAGAAATGCTGCCCTGTTGCTTATCCTGAGGGGTTGATTGTGTGAATACATCACATTTTCCTGCCATTTGGATAAGGAGAAATCTTTGCTGCAGGTAACCTGGTAGTAAGGTAAAGGGCAAATGGATGCCAAATGCTTTTTACTGTTGGCAGATATTCAAAGGCAAACTAAAATTTTCAAGCACAAAGTGACTGAAAATTCTAGCAAGCAAGTTGATCTTTCAGAGCATATTGGTGTACTGGACAAAAGAAAACTTGAAATACAGGTGATTTAGTGCTAATACAAACTGGTAAGAGAAGGTCATTGAGAGAATAACGCATGGAGATATATTCTGTTGTATATGATATGTTCCTGGCAGGGGGGCTGGAACTGGATGATCTTTAAGGTCCCTTCCAACCTAAACCATTCAGTGGTTCTATGCTTGTGTATATTTCCTCGGAAAAAAACTCCTTCCACTCTTCTCTTTTCTGATCCTTTGAGAATTTTACCACAGCACCAGAAAGAGAAGAAAAAAAAAAGAGTTTGGAAGTTGTTTTTGAACTGGTACTCCATCCAAAGATTGGTTCAGTCTATCTCCTCTGCTGGTTTTAAAGTGATTAATCCCTGTCTCGTAGGCAAATTATAATTTGAGTTTATAATTCTTGAGGTTTCAGTTATGTAAATAATTCTTTACTGCCCTAAACTGTAGTCTTTGAGAGAGTAAGAGTGTATATATCTATACAGGTCTCCCCCTTGTGATGTGGTGGAGTTGAGGTGGTTTATGTCCTTTTCATTTTGCAAAATGAATGAAGTTACTTGGAGGTCTTTAGAGGTGTAAAGAGGGGCTAAAGCAATATTTTTAATAAACCATTCATGGCAGTTTTACCAAGTAGATGATGCAGAAGGGGTCACACAGTAGAAGGCATTGTGCATCACTACCTCCTTTGATCCAAAACTCAGAGCACCAGGCAAGCAGATGAGTGAAATTTGTAGATTTTGATGTCCAGCTGGGATGATCTGGTCCAACCCCTGGCACACAACATGCACAGGATTGGCTGAAAGTCCAGCTGGTGTAACTGAAGTAGAGGTGGTCTTTCCAGTTCTAGTTTTAGTTGCCTAGTAGGAAAAAGGTCATGAAATTTATGGAACTCACAAAATACGTGGCAAAGTAGTTTTTCCTCTAGCTTTGTGTTGTGACTTTTTTTCAGTATGATTCTTTTAAAAAATCAGTTCTGGGCAGTGTGTAGTAGAATTCTTCACATTGACCAAAATTTTATTCAGGTTGCAAACCTGAGTGAGTGAGCCCTCCCTGCAGAGTGTAACCCTTGCCTGCCTTGTAGCTGTCACAGGGGCTGAGCTGTCTCCTTGTTGTACTGTGCTCTTTCCCCAGTGTGGATCCTTCCATCATCTCATGTAGGTTGTGGCTTCAGACTGGCTGGATTCTCCTTGGGTTCTGTTCAGGTGGGCTCAGATAAGGCAGGTTGGTCTATTTTTAGTCTCTAGGCACCACTCTGATAAAGCTGTTGAATATAAAGATTGCAACAATGCAGCAGATCTTGGCTGAGAATGTTAATTTGGACTCCCAGCATCTCATCTGTATAAAAAATCATTTAAATTGGTGGAAGTATTTTTCATTTCATTCTCAGCTTGAAGCAGTTCCTTCAATCTCCTCTGCTGCAGAGAGCAGGTATTGATTGTATCTTTATCTTCGTATGGTTCTGTAAGGATCAATCTGTATTGAATGTAATCTCTGTATGTGCTCAGTGCATTTCCTTAATGAGAAAATAAATTACATGCAATGGCTGACATTGTCTCTTGGTAAACACAACTGCTTCTTTTAATTGGGATTTCCAGCTGCATCTGGTGCTCTGTTTTCCTGCAGGAATCCTGTTGGGCTTTGTTGTTTTGTTTGTTTTTTTTTTTAATGTGGGATATATTTCTTAAATCTGTTGGATAAAATAGTGGATGTTGGTAGTGTTCTTGCTGCTATATTTCCATGGTAAAATAAGAAGGTAAATCTCTATCCACTTGACAAACACCATCTGTCATTCCTGACGGCAGCCAGGACTGGGATCTTCAGGCATCTCCCACCGCCTCCATCCCCTCCTGCCTCCCAGCTCATCACGGGCCCTGCTTTGCTTTTTACAGAAAAAAAAAGACATTTTTCCTGCCCAGTTATGACCCTGAAGTGTGCCTGCCTGTGGATATCTAGGAAGGATGAACCACTTTTGTGGGTTGGTGTTCTCAGAGCGGTTTTGTGATGGTTTTTGGCATAAGCGTTGTCAGGAAGACAAGCACAAAGAAACAAAAAACAAAATAGAAGGAATATTTTTTAAACTCCCTTAAAATGCAGAAAATATTTTAATGTTTTTGTTGCCATGACTGTGCAGAGCTATTCCCAGTCACAGGGGCAATAGAAAGTTGGTTGTTCTGAGGTTAATTCCTGCTGCAGCCACAGGCTCCTCCTCCTTTAATGTCAGCCGCAGAGAGGCTGGTGCTGAAATGCTTTCTGCTGCAACTCAGAATGACAGGACTTCTTTTTCATCTCTTCTATCAGCTGGATTTGTGGATTTATCGATCGGGTAAGTTCTGGGTTTGAGTGTCACTCTGTTCTCACCTCCAAAAAGATTCATGATTCCTAAGTGAGAGAGAATCTCAGTTGTAACTACAGCCACAAATCATAACTTCCATTATTCCTTTCTATCCTCTTGGTTTCGGCTCCACAAAGAGCATTCCTTTATTTTCCTGGTCTTGTCAAGGGCAGCCAGAGCCTCTGGGACTTCTCAGGAGGGCACAGCTGAGCAGAGTGCCTTGAGCTCTCTGTAAGAGTGAGAATTTGCCATTTAATTTGTGTCAGTGTTCATCCACACCTGGCTTTTCCACAGTGAGTACAAGGTACCAAGTTGTCTCTTGTTCTTGGTGAGGAATCAGCAATTCTTGTGGCCTTGAAAATCTAGATCAGACAAGATCAGCTCAATAGTGGCTGTGCAATTTGATGAAAGTTTCAAGTACATGTTGCTGTCACAAGCCACAGTTTATTTTTTAACCTTTTTTCCTCGTGTGAAATTTTAGTCATGCGTTTCTGTGCAGTAGGGATTAAACAAAAACCATCCTTGCAGCCTGTGTTACCGTGTCTTTGTGTGCAAAGAAAGCCCAGCTGTGACAGATTTCACTGTGAGCATTGCTCCAAAGGGTCTCAACCTTTCTGGACCTGCAGATGTTCAGGACCCAGGCCAGAGCTGCTGGCTGTGGCTGGTAACATGCCTTGGGGAGGATTTCATGCTTCTGAAATCAGAATTCCTGAGTGCAATTCCTGGAGCCCAGGATACACATACACTCCCTCTTATCACCCACAGCCAGCAGTGCAGGGGCTGTTTTTGATTGGTAGATTTGTGATATGCTCAGAGGTGGCATATTTACTCACAACAGAGTGGGGGAAAGTGATGACAATGTTAATCCCATAAAGAGCATAGCAAGAAATTCACAGTGCTGGTGGTGTAGGTGCAGGTGAACTTTCTTAGCATCTGAGGAAAAAAAAACCACAAGTGAAAAGCCAATGTGGAATTGAGTTGGGAAAATCCACAGAAGCAGCTCGTGCTTGGCAGGGTGGCTTCATGGAAAGTAGGTCTTGTCAAAAATATCTCGTTTGAGGTTAGGGCTTTTTGCTGATAAAGGCAAATGCTTGGGTTTTTGGCAACACATTTCATATAAAATCACAGTTGTGATACACAGACTGAGAGTTCAAGAGCCAGGAGAGTGAAAGACTGCAGAAAGCAAGTTCTCAGTGGAAAATCTTCCAAGTGGTGTCTTGACAGAGGCGAGCTCCCATCATCTCCCGACAGCCTCGGACGGTGCCATGAGAAATGTGACAAGAAGAAGGGGCTGTCAAAGCTGTGCCATGTCTGCATGGAGACATTCCTGCATGTTGCCATAGGGATGGGTTTCCAAGGGAGACAGGTGATGCACTTTTCTGGAGCAAAACTAAAAGCAGAGGAATGAGGGTGGGAGCATGGGGCTGAGCATTTTATCACAGAATCACAGAAGGATTTGGGCTGGAAGGGACCTTAAACCCCATCCAGTGCCACTCCTGCCAGGACACCTCCTGCTGTCCCAGGCTGCTCCAAGCCCTCTCCAGCCTGGCCTTGGGCACTCCAGGGATCCAGGGGCAGCCACAGCTGCTCTGGGCACCCTGTGCCAGGGCTCAGCACCCTCCCAGGGAGGAATTCCTTCCCAAATTCCCATCTAACCCTGCCCTCTTTTTTAGCCACCCAACCCTCTTTTCTTCCATGTTTAGCACTAGTAATCCCTTAAGGAGAGCACTTTTCCTAGAATTCCTTGCCACTTGGATAGCAGCCTGACTTAGCTCCACAGGCAATACTCCTCTTAAAACCCTGTTAGCTGAAAGACTTGTAAGTATGAGATAATGTTTGACTGGTGAAGAGGAATTTCTCTCTTGAAGCTATTTCCCTTCTCTCAGGACTTCCTGCCTTTCATCCTGACCAAAATAGTTTTAATTTTTTCCCTTAAACACTCAAGGGGGGAAGGTACTTGAATACTGGCAGAGACTCAGCCAGAAAAATAAAGACTGGTGTCCAAATCACTGATTGCTGCTGCCTTCATTGGAGACATTCAATGTCATGTTTTAATGTCAGTCATTCTCAGTTTCTGATTTTCAGTGGAAGAAACACAGTGTCTGTAGATCTGGAGCTCAGAGGGACTGGCTGGTGTCTCTTCAGCCAGCTCAGAGCCTGATTTTCCCTAAAGAAACTCTTGATTTGTGGATTTGCTCCTGTGCTCTCCCAACCTAAAGAGAGCTTTTGCAACGTATTCCTGAGATCATGAGGATGTTCATCTCCTTTTAGCAACTTTTCTTTAACCCTTTAAGAATTTTTTTGAGGGCTTTCCAATGCAGGTAAAATCTCCACAAGTGTGCAGTTATTAAATTCAAGTTGTCATCTTTATGTGTCGCTGCAATGACGTTTCTAATAGGAGGATAACCTCTGAATTTCCTCCTCACACTCTGCTGATTACCAGCCTTGGTCAGCAGGGTAACCTGTGCTCTAATTTTACTTTATGTGAGCATTTCAAGTCCCAATGGCCAGAGCTCATATGAGGCAGCTCCAGAGCAAAGTTCCTGCCCCCTGGTGCCTGCCAGGAGCTGAGTGGAGCTCAGGATCCCTCCAAACCACACCTGGAGCTGCAGAGCTGGGGTCAGGACACTCTTCTGGAGAAATCTGCAGTCACAGGAGGGAAACGAGCTCCCTGCAGTGTCCAGTGATGTTTTGAGCCTCACTTCTGATGCACTGCATCCCTGAGAGCTGGGTGTGGCTGGGGCAGGGCAGCAAGGAACAAGCTCTGCCCTCGTCTCATTTAGTCCTTAAGGGTTAAGTTTCACTTTCTGGAGCTGTCTTTTTGCACTGTACCATGAACAGTGCTCATGAGCACTTGGCAGTCTCCATCACTTGTTTCCACATTCTCCCAGCCAACTGTGACTCCTCATATTGGATAAAAACGTCTGCTTTTGTTAAATATTCTGTTTCAGTGATTAGGACTCTGGAAAGAGCAAATCAGTAACTGAGATGAAGCAAATCCAGGAGTGGGGCAGTGAACTGGGCCAGGAAAAAATGTTCATGGGGAAATCATCCGAGCTGGGCTGTGCCTGGGGGGCACTGGCAGAGGTTTATCAGCATTCCTGCAATCAGGGCTGTGAGGAGGAGAGATCCACCAGGCTCCTTTGCATTGCTTTGTGCAGCAGCTGAAAAGGAGAGGTTTGTCCCTGGGTTGCTTTGGTTCGCTCACCCCAAGGCTTAGGACAGGAGGAGCTTCTCCTAAAGCATCTTCCCAACACCTTCCAACACATTTTTTTCCAGATTTAGGAGATTTTTCTCCTGAATGCCAGCATATGGATGTCTGGTGCTCTTTAAATGAGGAGGGGTTTGCAGAGTTTCATCAGTTGCTGTTGGTTTCATAAATAAATAATAAATTAGGCATAAATTAGGGATAAATGAGGGACTGTGCCAGCCAGGAAGTTTTTTCAGAGCTGGCCTCAATGGAACTCTTCTGAGGATGATGACAAGCAGGGGGAAAAAACCTGCTTTGATTTGACACCTCCTGTTAACATCAGAGAGAAGCAGTCCCTGGAAAACCCATCTCCTCAAAGTCAGGCTCCCTTGTGGAAACTGCAAACAATACTTTGCTCGTGAATGGTCAGGAGTGGAGTGATCTCATCTGACCTTTGGTTTAACATGGCTTATCCAAAGCTTTTCATGCTTATCCAAGCCTTGGCTCCGGGCTGCACTGTGAGCCCAGGCTATTCGGGGCAAATCCTGGTGACCTCTCCTTCAGCTGCTCTCCTCAGGAGGATGAAGAGGGGATTACTGCCCGGGGATGGGTGTCCTGAGCCAGCAGATAAAGCACTGCTGTCTGTCTTGGAGCTGATTTCCAAGCCATGGTGTGCTGGAGGATCTGTCTGTGCCCATTCTCACAGAGCAGCTCTCCAGGAGACAGATGGCCTGTGGGCTGCACTGGTCCCAAGAAATACAGTCACTCACAGGCTTAAAATAGTTCTCTTTTTATGTTTCTTTTTCTTGTCTAAACCACGTTTCCTCTAGATTTGCCCAGCTCCTACAGAAGCATTTTCATTCCTGTTATTTCCATACCTGAGATCAAGGTGGCCACGAGCCCCAGGCAGGCAGAGGAGCTGGGACTGGAGGCAGTGGCTGCAAGTGGGACAATGTTCAGTGTGGCCCTGGAAGGTTGCCCTGGCTGGAGGGAGGTGCCTGCAGACAGACGCTGACCCTCAGGTGTCCCAGCCTGTCCCGGCTCCAGGTCCCCTCCCAGAGCTGCCTGTCTGGATGTCAGCTCTTTCCCACTCCCTGCTGGCTGCTGCTGGGAATTTGGATGCATTTGAAATCGGATTAGACTCCCCTGGTGCTGCATGGAAAGCCTGAAGAGGCTGCAGAGCCAAATCAGGGCTCATTTAAGATGTTTTCATTTGCCATCAGTGCTCTTGTTCTTTATTGCTTCTGCAGAAAAATCATCTTCATTTCTTCTCTGCATAACTTCAACTTCCACCATCCCAGGGTGCTCCAAACCCCATCCAGCCTGGTCTTGGACAGTTCCAGGCATCCAGGGGCAGCCACAGCAGCCACAGGCCCTGTGCCAGGGCCTGCCCACCCTGCCAGGGAACAATTCCTAATTCCCAATCTCCCATCCATCCCTGCCCCCTGGCAGTGGGAGCCATTCCCTGGGTCCTGTCCCTCCGTCCCTTATCCCCAGTCCCTCTTCTGGAGCCCCTTCAGGCCCTGGAAGGAGCTCTGAGCTGTCGCTGGAGCCTTCTCCTCTCCAGGTGGGCAGCCCCAGGAAGGAGGGAGTGCTCAACTTATCATGAGAGCATCTGCAGAACTCCTTGCTAGGCTGAGGAACAGCAGGGACATCGAGGAAGGAATCTGGCACAGGAGTGGGGAGGTGCTTTTCTACATAACCACATAAATCCAAGTGAGTGTGATCAGAATTTATCTGAATTTATCAGAATTTATCTGATTTATGAGTTGCCACAGCTCCTCCAACTGAAATACGGCCAGGAGGCTGCAAACTGGTCAGCATCACACTCATGACCCTCTGTAGGCTTCCCTTCCCTTCCCTTCCCTTCCCTTCCCTTCCCTTCCCTTCCCTTCCCTTCCCTTCCCTTCCCTTCCCTTC
>JAYDZK010000271.1:29705872-29730518 GCA_034509185.1 Euphonia xanthogaster
CCTTCCCTTCCCTTCCCTTCCCTTCCCTTCCCCCACAGCATCTCCAGAGTGAGAGAACAGCAAACATTTATTTCTCTATTATCTTGCTGCAGCACATGAAAAGAAGTACTACAAATAAATAATATAAAAGTATAAATCTATTTTATATATATTATATAAATAATATGAAAATACTCTTGGTTAGCAATTTAACCTAAAGCAATGCAGAAATATTTAAGCTTTTAGTTTTTCTTGAATTATCAGAGCACAAGAACCTCTTGGCATGCAGCAACCAAACTTCTCTTACAGGAATACACCTGTATTTGTGTACAATTTATTCATCATTTGTGTTTAAAAAACTTGGTTTTGCACATCCAAAGTAATGACAGCACTGACAGTGATTGACAGGAATGCTGAAAATGAAGATTCAAAGCCTCTACAATTTCATCTGCAGCCCCCTCCTGTTAACATTTAAGTGCCCTTAAATTGCATTTAATTTGTGCCTGTGATTCATTCCTGTGATGGAGCAAGGTCTCAAACAGCACTGGAGAACTGACTGACTGGGGATCAGAGTCACTTCTGTGGCTCATTGAGCTCCTCCAGAGCTGCCTGGTGTTCTCCAGACTGATTCCACCCAACAGGCTGCAGGCCTGGAGAGTGCTGCCTCTTCTTGTGATAAAAATGGAACCGAGGGAATAACTACTGATGATACCAAATGTTACCTGCTTTTAGATTTACCAAACATTTTACCAAGTGTTAGCTTTTTAGAGACAAGGTTGTACAAAAATGAAAGTCCCTTTCCTCTGAGGATGTGGAATCCATCCAAACCTCTCTCCCAGCTCAGCCCTCCTGTTTTCCCAGGGATTGTGGTGGGCATGAGCAGCTGTCCTGCCCTGGAGCTCTGCAGCTCTTCCCTCTCCTCAGCTCCTCTCTGGTATCCCTGGTCACTCTGGTCTCTTCAGAATCACTAAAACATATTTTTTCTCCCCTCCATACACTAAAATAATCACTTATTAATGTTTCTTCGCCCCAACTCAACTTCAAGTTCCTTCTGAAAACTCCTTTTTCCTCGGGAATTTTTTCTTTCTCCCAACTGGCAGCAGTTCTTGGGCACTTCTCCACTGTTCCCCAGCTGCTGCCTGTGCTTGGCTCCCACGCAGGGCACCGAGATTCCCAGGCTGTTCTTACAATAATAGGAAACTTAACACCCATTCTGGGGACTGCTAATGTGAAAAGATCTTTTGAGCTTTCCTCAAAGAAAACGCCAGAGAATGTTCTGTTGGCAAACAGCTGTAGGCAGCCAGAGTCCTCCCCCTACTCCAGCTTAACCTTTAAAATGGCCTTTTAGACTCACTTCTTTGGACTTTTGGTTACAAAATCGAGATATTTCTTTCTACATGCTTAAAAATATTATATTTATAAATATAAAATATTAATTTTCTCTGCATCACAGGTTTCAACAAATCTGGAGTTTGCCAAGCTGCATCTGTAGCTGCTGGCCAGAGGTGGAGACAGCTCTGAAGCCTGGGGACATTCTCTGGGGCAGGAGGTCTCAAAGTGAATGAGCTGAGCACTGGCTCAGGAAATTCCAAACTGCTGCTGGACACCCCAGAGCTCATGGGAAAAACCTCTGCAGGCATGGAGCTGAATAGAGCATCTCTGTACCTGGCTTTTATTGTGTGAGCTGATAAAAACTGGGCTTGACATCGGGGAACTCTGGCACCTACACGAAATTGAGATGCTGATTAATTTGCCCATTGATTGAGGTCAATTTATGAGTTCATGGAATCATAGAATGGTTTGGGCTGGAAGGGACCTGACACTCATCTCATTCCAACCCCAGGGACACCTCCCACTGTCCCAGGCTGCTCCAAGCCCTGTCCAGCCTGGCCTTGGACACTTCCAGGGATCCAGGGGCAGCCACAGCTTCCCTGGATACCCTGTGCCAGGGCCTTACACCCTCCCAGGGAAAAATTCCCTCCCAAAATCCCATCTAACTTTGCCCTCTGACACTTTAAAGCCTTTCTTCTTGTCCTGTCACTCCATGCCCTCGCAAAAAGCCCTCCAGCTCTCTTGAAGAATTTTTCAGACAATTAATTTACTCTCTGTGGGGTTTGAATTTTATGGCACGAATGATGTGCTGAGCCCAGGCTGTTTGTTAATGCCAACCTGGATTCTGTTTGCTAAGATCCCCTGGCAGAGGGCAATGCTCTGAGACCTGGGTGATGCTCCCAGCCCTGCTCCAACCTCAGAGGCTCCGAGGATGCTCCCCAGCCCCAGATGATGCTCCCAGTCCCTGTCCCTGTTCCATCCCTGTCACAGCCCCATCCCTGTCCCTGCCACCTCCATACCTGTCCCTGATCCATCCTTGTCCCTGTCCCTGCTCCATCCCTGTCCCTGCTCCATCCCTGTCCCTGCTCCATCCCTGTCCCTGTCCCTCTTCCATCCCTGTCCCTTCTCCATCCGTGTCCCTATTCCATCCCCGCCCCTGTCCCCTCTCCATCCCTGTCCCTGTTCCATCCTTGTCCCGGCTCCAGACCTGTCTCTGTCCCCGCTCCATCCCTGTCCCTTCTCCATCCGTGTCCCTATTCCATCCCTGCCCCTGTCCCCTCTCCATCCCCTGTCCCTGATCCATCCCTGTCCCTAGTCCATCCCTGTCCCTGCTCCATCCCTGCCCCTTGTCCATCCGTGTCCCTGTTCCATCCCTGTCCCTTCTCCATCCCTGTCCCCGCTCCATCCCTGTCCCTGTTCCATCCCTGTCCCTGTTCCATCCCTGTCCCCTCTCCATCACTGTCCCTGTTCCATCCCTGTCCCAGTTCCATCCCTGTTCCATCCCTGTCCCCGCTCCATCCCCGTCCCTCTCCCCGCTCCATCCCGCACTGCTCCCGCTGGCCAGCAGATGGTACCCGGTATTTAGGAACAGCTCCGCTCTGCGCTCCAGCAGCAAACAGCCCATTCCCAGCGGCTCCATCCCACCCGCGCTTCTCAGCTCCCCCGATCCCCAGAGCCCCCCGTGCTCCGTGCCCAGGTGGGACAGGATGGCAGCTCCCCTTTCTTGGGTGTGACATCATTTTACCGTCCTCCCAAAGGCGCTTCCCGCTGCATCCATCGGCTCCGGCCGTTCCTGGGAGCGCTGCAGACGGAGCTCGGGCTGAGGAATCTCCGCAGCCGTCGCCAGCCCCAGGGAGCCGGGCTCGTGAAACAATCTCCACTTCAAACCCTGGATTAGGGAGATAGAGCCCCCTGCACGCTGCATTCCTACACAAAATAAACCCTAAAGTGCATTTTAGGTGTTCACGCTGTTTAGGGGGATGGTGATAACACCAGCAATGAAAATAACATCACAAAGCAGCCAAATTTGTGCTGTCCTTGGGTCAGCTTACGAGCACCCCTGTAAAAATTACATCAAAAATCTGTCTCCCAAGCCGTGTGCCTGCAGGTTTGGTTTCATTCAGAATCAGAGAATGGTTTGGGCTGGAAGGGACATTAAAGATTGTCTTTTCCAGCCCCCTGACAAGGGCAGGGACACCTCCCACTGCCCCAGGCAGCTCCAAACCAAACCTGGCCTTGGGCATTGCAGGGATCCAGGGGCAGCCCCAGCTGCTCTGGGCACCCTGTGCCAGGGCTCAGCACCCACACAGGGAACAATTCCTTCCTAACATCCAACCTAAACATCTTCCCTTTTGGTTTAAAATTATTCCCCCTTGTCCTGTCAGTGTCTGCAGAGGTAAAGCTGCTCCCCTGCCAGCTCTCCCTGTGTGCAAACCCTGGATCTGCCATTCCCTGTCCCAGGAGAGGCAGGACAGAGTTTCCCTGGGATGCACTCAGGAGCAGCACTGTGAGCACACACCAGCCTTTCCTGTGGGATTAGTCCAGGCTTGTGAGCTTTGTCCTGCTCCCTTTTGGAATTTCTGCTTCCTGCAGAGACTCCAGGCTGGTGTCTGGACTAGCTTTGCTCTAGTTTTTCACTTACACAGAATGACTGCATCTTTATGCCAATGCAGAAAGCAGAATCAGGCAAATACACTGAGAAATGGCCAAAAAAAATAAATCAGTATGTAAGACTGGCATAATGCATTGTGCTCTAAGTAAGAGCTCTTACATTGCACACAGATTGTAATAAAATAACCTAAAAAAATAAATTAAAACCTCTTTTTGTTTAGCTATTCAATCCAGATCTATCTCAAACTCCTGCAAATATTCTGTGTGATATTGGCATCGTTAAGAGTTTACTTGTTTTGAAGGCTCTGAAGTTCCTGGTGGTGTCTTCCAGCTACAGGGACAACCATAAAAAAATAATTCCAGATCTTGCCTGTAAATCTGACCACAGTGACCCAGAGCAGAGGGAGGGCTGATGGGACGAGGCTCTGAACTAAACATCACTCTTTTACACCCAGATACATAAATAGCTTATTTTTAAAAGATAGCTAAATGTTTCCCCACAGATATATAAACATTCTTCCGTGTCTGGAAACACTGTGTTGTAACCCAGCATACCATGGCCACCAGTGGAGTGGAGCATTTTAAAACAAACAAACAGCAAAGAAATGACGATGGGCACGAAAACATGAAAGCAGATTTTCTGGAAGGTTTGTTGTTGCTGCCCTTTTGAAATGAAACAGTCTGGGGATTTGTCAGAAGGTTCAAAATATTGACAGTCTCACCTCCCTGCTTTTGTTCCTAAGCTCTTCTACCTTCAGCTGCACTGCAAGTTTTTGATATTAAGAACAGCTTCTCTCCAATCCAGTTAATTACGTTTTAATAAGAAAGAAACCTCAAATTTAATGAAAGTTAGAAATAATTAGAGAGTACCATAGCCTACACAGCACAAACGCTGACTTAGTAGAAATGTGATGAAGGGCTTTTCCCCTGCAGGTTCCTGGTTTTAATATCTAATGAGGATCTGAGAGTCAGTAAAATGAGAATAGTCCTGATAGACAAACAAAGTCCATGCTCTGCTAAACAAGAGCCACCCCCTAACCCATGCAATATTCTCATTAGTGTTAATTAACTCAAAATGAAAGAGCTAGCCTGCAAAACTTTAACTGTAGGGGAGCTGCTCGTTGGTCTCTCAGTGGTGCCTCAGAGAGGGCTGAGGCAGAGGCAGAGTTGGCTCCTTCCCTCATCCCATCTCTCCTTGCTGTGCTGTTCTGCTGTGTTCAGGGCTGTGGGTGTCCCACCATCCCCTGCTGTGCTGGAGGCACCCAGTGTGGGCTGCTGTAATCACAGACAAAGGCAGAACAGATGTTTAATTCAGCAGGACACATCTGCACCATCACCCCAAACCTGCTGATCTCCCTCTGCAGGGGCTCCCCTTTCTCTCAGACCCCTGAGGCGTTAGTTACCGCTCACACTGATTGTCTTGTCCTTCCCAAACCAAGTTTTCCCATTTCCATGCCAAGTGTTGAGTGAAACCAGGAGATCTCAGCTGTTCCTGTTGGGCTTTCCCAGCTCCCGAGGCCTGACGCCGCCTTTTCCACTGGAAAACCTGGAGGTTTTCCTTCACCCCAGCTGTCATCACAAACACCCCTGGCAGTGGATCCCTCCACATGTTTGATCACCTTCAGAGCAGCCTCCTCCACACGTACCTTGTCCCTGGCAGGGTTTTTCCCTGTGGACAGCCAGGGACAATTTCCATCCTCTGGCTTGGAAAACCTGTTGGGGTTCAGGTGGGACCCTGGGCTCTGCCTCTGCAGGGAGTGCTGGATGTGGAGCACAGGGCTCCTGGTGTTCCATCTCCTGCAGCCCAAGGCTCTTTCAGAACCTCTGTTCCACAATTCCCTCCATCCTCCCCATGCCAAAATGGGTGAGCCATGGCCTGCACTCGCCCTCCAGCTGCCAGAGGTCCCAAAATCCTCACACCCATGGGAAATCATGGAGTGGGTATCCGTACTCCAGCTGTTTGCCTTCTAGTGTGTAAATAACCTGCCAGTTCTCTCCCTGTTAATCAGGCAGGTCTGTACAAAAGAGAGATCATTTCTCATGTTGAAAGGAAGCACAAGAAGTGAGGGAGGTCGGTGTGTTTCTAGTTAGGAAGGCGCAGCATGGACCTACTGCATTTATCCCTTTGAAAAGGACATTTGATAAGCAGCCTTCTGGAGCATTCCAGCAAGCTCCAATGCAGCACAGGGGCAGTGAGCTGCCAGAGCTGCTGGGGCACCAAGGGCTGCAGTGTTCCTGAAGTGGCATCTTTGTTATCCTGCTCCTTCTGGGCCATCACCACCCCAAACCCAAATAAAAACAGGACAGCAAAAGCCAGGGAAAGCACTTGGCTCCCACCTGTGGCCTGCCAGAAGCTGCTCAGGGCTGGAGGACATCGTGCCCAGCACCAGGTGAAGCTCAGACATCCCAGCCCTGAGCAGGGAGCAGGCAGAGGGAAATCTCAGCCCTTTGATCTCCATCCCACCCCAGCAGCAAAGGTCACTCCGGATTTACAGTCTCATTATTCCCCAAATGTTTGTGGAAGCTCTGAGTCCCCACCTAGTGCTTCCCAACCTGCTGTGGTTGGAAACTGTCACAGGGCCCAGCTCTGCCTGGCCTGCTAACAGGGAATAAATAATTTATGCCAATCTGTTGTTAACAACCCTTTTCTTCCTGCAGTTATTTACACTCAGTGAATTTCACCTTCTGGAAACAACTCCTAGGGATGAATCCAACTCCTGAAACAGTTCTACTATATTTTAGCAGGAGAGGAAGTGAATTTGAGTGGAAAGAAGTTAATTCAATTCCAATTCAAGCTCTTTTTTTTAATAGAAACTTCAATTTTTTTAATGCATTTTCCCACACTGACAAGAATTAGCTCTTAAATAATTCTTCCAAAAGGCACGTTTCTATTTAATATTTTAAGTGTTCATGGAAAATCAGAGAAATATGGTTTGTTTATTTCTTATAGCAATCACAGTACATAAATGTCAGGCCATTTGCTGCAGCATCCCTATGAAGGAAAGGTGCTGAAGAGGAAAATTTGCCTCAGGCCTCAAATTATATCGTGCTGGAACCTGAATCACATTTTTTTGAAAGCTCCTAAAATGCGTGGGAGAGGGTAATGATCTGTACTGAGATAACACAAATAATTTTCTTAGTCTTCACAGACTGAAATTAATTGGTCCTGAGCATGGCTTTAAATATGTGACATTAAAGAAGCACATGGTTACCCCACAGGGACAAGCTACCCTACATTTTTATGTTGCCTCCTTATCTTGTTTTGTGCCCCTGGCCACGTGATATTGACTCTGGAACAGCAGGCAAGATGTTTTAATTGCACATAAATAATTATGTAAATGTAGATAGCAATGCTTGTTGAAATTAATCATTCATTATCACTATGGGAAAAAAAAAGGAATGGCAATGAGATGAGATATTGCTGCTGAAAGCTGAGCTGAAATTCTGCTCCATTTCTCACTCAGCCTTCATGAAACGTGCTTGATAATATCAATTCACCCCACTGGATAAATCTGCCTGGGGGAGGAGACACTTCCCAGGGAGGGCAAGGAATATTTGTAATAATTAAAGGCCCATCAAGAGATCACAAAGCAATTTATGGAGGAGGTTAAACTGCTTTTATTCACATCTGTGAATAAGGAAAGAGTGACAAACAAAAGAGACATTTAAGTGGAGTTACTAAAGAGGGATTGAACACTAAAACATTAAACCCCCCACCCAAAACAGAGGTACCTGCTCTGCATCATTCTCCCAGCAGAGATCACTGCCACAAAACCTGCAGGGTCAGCTCCCAGGGCTTCACACCAGGAGCAGTGCTGGGAAGAAAACTCCTATTCCCAGTGCCTGGCAGGATGGTGTGAGATGAGCTCCTAATCCTGATTTGGATTGGATTGGGGGCTCTGAACCCAGAGATGGGGCTGGGCCCAGCCTGGTGTCAGCCCAGGGCTGCCCCTGCCTGGGGGCAAACCTGGCATTTCAGGGCAGAGCAGCTGCAGGGCACTGAGAGGATCACAGGAGCAGCACAAAAACAGCTGAGGGCTTTTGCTGACCTTTTGCCCTTTACTTGATTGCCTGTTTCTTTAAAGAAAGTTTACTTTTTTCCTTGTTCTTTAGTTTTTTCTCCTGCTATCCCCATGAGGCATTCTTTCCTCTGAGTCATCCACACCATAAAGAAATTACTGTTTGGCTCAAAGTTCTGCTCCCATGCCTGGAATCAACATTTTTTCAGTGAGAGATAGGAAATGAGCTGAATTTGTGGGTGATTCACTATTTACTATTTTGACCTGAGATGTGTTTTTACCACTAACTTTAAGAGAAAAGAAAATCCTACAGTAAAACACCTAAAAGGCTACCTGGGGCAGGAGGCATTTATGTGCTCTTTAATTGTTTCTTCATATCCTGTACAATAATAATCCCTTACATCTCTGGACACTGATCTTACATTTTATTAGGATTAGATGTGACTAATTTCATTCCAGAATAGCATCTTAGATATTTAAAATACCCCCAAAGAGCCTATTTTCTCATGCAGCTCCGAAATGTGGCATTGTTTATTCCTTTTTATTTTTTAATGTGTGTATGATATGATATAATAAAGCATTTTTTTTCAACATCTATTTAGCCTGGATGCAAAAATCATATATATATATATATATATACACACACACATAAAAAGAGCAGAGCAGTCCTGTGCACTAAAGCCCAGTTACAGACTGCCCAGAGGCAGGGTCTGGACCATAAAACAGCTGAAGTTTTTCTGTTAAACACCCACATTTGCCCATTTTAATCCAGTGCTGTCAGGTGAGGTATTGAAACAGATCCTCTCTGCCTCCAGGGCCATCTCTTGGTGTGTCCAACCCTTTGTGGTCCAGCACAAACAGCACTGATGGGCTCCTCTGGACATGTGGGGGTCTTGGTCCACTCACAACAGCTCTGCTGGGCTTAGGATCCCTCCAGGGATCCCAAAATCACAAACCCCACGGCCCAGCTCTTCGCTTAAAGGAGTGCAAATAAAACTCTGAAAGCCTTGCTTGAACCTGCTGCAAGTCACTTTCTAAAGTTAGATTTAGACATTTAGGTCATTATAGAGCAGATGCTGCCACCAAATTTGTTTGGATGTAACCTCAGTGCAGCACTTCTGCCAGTAGAAACAAATTAAAACATTCTGGCTACATCCTCCAAATTTTCTGATTTATTTGTTTCGAACCAAAGCCATTGCAGAAAGTTCTTAAGCAGTGCATCTCCATCCCTGGCAGGTATTTATGAAGAAGGCAATGATTTCCATTTCAGCTGCAGGAAATGGAACACATCTGGGATCAAGAAATGTCTTTCATGGTGTCCATCACTTCAGGTGAAAGGGAAGGAGGAGGAAGATGAGATGAGGAAATTAATTTCCCAGAAAAGGCCAGAATATATTTAAATTTATATATATATATATAAACGAAAATATTGTTCAGAATGTTTTCTTTTGGTTGAAATGAACATTTCGTTGCTCTCCCAGGATAGCTCCTGGAAGTGAAGGGGGGTTTTGCAGTGCAGCTGGTGTTTCCAATGTCACTGATATTCTTGCAACCATGAAGAGATGAAGCTGCCTCTCCGTGCTCCACTCCAGCACACAGGGCAAAGGAGAAGCTACCAATGATTTCTTGTCCCATAAAAGCCACACAATACACGCCCAGTGTTGCTAAACTGCATTTTTTTTCAGAAATCCATGATTTTTAGCTGGGAGGAAGAATGGGTTTGAAAGCCCCACGCCCCGGAAGCAGCTGGATCATCATGTACCCCCCAAAAACCCCTCAAGTGGCACAAAGCCAGTGTCACACAACCAGACCCCCTAAATTTTCACTTACAAGCAACAACATTTGAAGGCATCCATCATTTTTGGAGTCTGATTAGTGAGTGTGAGTGGCAGTGTGTACACCCAGCACCTAAAACAGCTCTAACATTTTCCACTCTGCTTGGCTGTGACTACTTTAAACAATTACTTCAGAGGGTTTGAAGCCCAGCTGGGCATATGTGGTGCTGCTGGTGGCCAGGGCCCTGCTGACCATCACTGGACACCTCAGGGATGGATTCTGACACGTTGGGGCTGCTCTGGATGCTGAGATGTCCCTGAGGTTTCACTTCCACTCCTCGCCGGGTGGAGATGAGGGGACCTCTGCTCCCCCCTCTCAGGGACTGTCCCCAGCTCAGTCTGTTAAACTGATTAAAAGCAGACCCATTCTCAGCCCTTTTCACCCTGGGTGAGTGATTTCAGGAGGATGCAGCAGCTCCTACAAACCACGACCCAGCTCCAGCCCAGCTCTCGCAAGCCCCGCGCAGGAAATGAGACCTCAATGGCATTTCTGTCTCATTTCTGGAGGAGCCCAGCCCCGTTCCTCTTCCTTTTCAGAGCATGAACAATGTGCAGAGCAGTGGATGTACATTGCTCCTGCGAGCTGGGGTTTTGTCCTTTGTTAGGGCAGTGAAAAAGACAGACTTTTCACACAGCTTTCTTTGTAAAGCCAGCAGTTGCCCACAAGCGAGCGCCAAGTCAGGTCCACAAAAACAATGAAATTACATGATTAAAACTTGCAATTCATCTTAATCCAGGGCCCTCTGGCAGGAGCATTATAATAAAGCCTTAAATAAATAGTTATAAGAACCACTTCTGTCATCACATGGCTGATGCAGAGTGGAAAACCCTGCAAAAATGAAGTGTCTGCACGTCGTCTTCTTGTTGGCAACTGCACCTTGCAATGTGCTGTTGAAAACAGCTTTTTAAAGTTGTGATACTAAATGTCACCATCAGGTTTGTCATGATTCTCATCTCACTCTTACCCAGTGAGCATAATTTATTAATAATCTGATTCTATATGAATTCGAGGTGTGAAGATTCAGCTCCTCTGAACGTCATTGGGGAACAAGGACAGAGGGAAATGAACATCAAAAGTTCAAAAGTGCTCCCCTGTTCTGCTCAGATGCTGCCTCCACTTGGGGCTCTTTCAGAGGATTTAGAGGCAGGCAGCATTTTGTTTATTTGACATGCAAATAAATGATCAGAATGAGTTATTGACAGCTCTGGAGCTCTGAATCAGAAGTTTCCAGAAGGCAGCCCATCAATAACTGGTGCCTGTGTGAGGAATTGATCAGCTCAAGCCATCCAAGTGTCACAGGCAGCCCAGCCCTGTTCCCTAACCAGCCTGGGTCGTGCCCAGACAAGCTCCATCCTCTGCAGGGAGGGAAACCAGCAGGTCTCACGTATGAAAAAATCGAAAACATGGGAAAGATTCCCCCAAAGCACAGCTGGGATGCAGAATTTCATGCTGAGGAGACAGAAAAGGTTTGTGTTTGGACACGAGACCCAGAGGGAAATTTTGCAGTATGGTTTGGTTCACAACAAAAGAGGATCTGGGGCTTTTCCAGTGGCACCCATGCTGTTGGGATGATTTAAAAGGTCACAGTGAAAAATCCATTTGCTGGATCCTCATCTGGCTTTCCACCATGACCCACAGGGTGAGGGAGCCCACAGAACACAATCAATTGGTGCCTTGGAACCCGTGTCTGCTCAGGAGATGGAATTTCAGAGCATTTCAGCGCATTTCTTACTTGTTTTCCTTAAGCTGGGATTTTCCAGCCTGGGTGCACCTTCCAGGTGTGGCACATTATTTGGGTGAGAGCTGAGGTGGGATTCAGCAAAAAGCAGCCAAGGCAGAGGCAGGGTGCTCCTCAAACACAGAAGGTGCTAGGAAGGACTCATGCTTATTTCCCATGGAAAAAAGCAATTCAAACATGTTTTCCTCAAGATTTGAGGCAAACCTGCTTTTTAACTCCTTTGATACCAAAGGCTGCTGAATTCCCAGGCAATAGCACGGCGGAGACAAATCCCCATTTCCTCTTCAGAAAATGGAAATGCTGTACAATTGTTTTTTCTTTTCTTTTTCTTTTTTTTTATTTTTGGTGGGAAAAACAACTTCTGAGTTCCTTCCCCACTTTCTGAGGGGAGCTACAATGGAGCTGAGCCAACTGTGACCTTTCACAGCATGGGGGAGGAGATGAGATGGAGTTGGAGCTCATTTCTCATTTGCAATGAGCCCTTTGCAAAACAGTACCTGTGCTTCCAGGGCCCAGAAATGCACAGCTACTTCAAGAAGAAAATAATTAGTTTTTCTCTTCCATTTCATCCAGAAGCCATGGCAGTGGCTCAGACAACCCATAAATAAATATATATATATAAAAAATATATGAATATACATATGTCTATATATAGGTATATATTTTTATGTTTATTGTTATTTATGTTATTATTGTGCCTCTTTAATATATGTTTGCTCTTTGCAATCAGAGCATTTGCATCACCTTTAAATGCATCACCAAAAGGCAGCTTATGGAAAATGCTGATTGAAAACATGGGAAGTTGCATCAGAAACAGATTTTTTTTCTCCTGCCTTCTGCTGATGGCGATTTGCTCCACTCTCAACTATTCAGGGAAATAGCAGGGAAAATACATTTCCTTTTCTGCTGAGTGCCAAGTAAACCCCACGGATGGCCAACTTCAGTGTTATGGTGATCCCTACCACCTTCTGCCAGCTAGGAATCTCCTTCATCTCAAATGTTCTGTTTCCTATCAATAATTACTCAACAAAAGCTTGGTTATGTATTATCCATTATTCATAGCTCTTTTTTTTAAAGTCGTTGACACCACCTGCACTGAGCTCTGCAAACCAGCCCTGAATCAGCTTTCCCAGATCTCTGCCAGAGCTGAGTGTCACCAGATGAAAAATACAACCCTTACTGCAATTTTTTTTTTTTCCTTTTTTCTTCCTAAAACTTTGCTGCTTTGTTTCATGCTGGTAAGCAACTTTTTGTTCTTCCTCTGCCTGTAATTGTGTTTGTTAATGCTAGAGACAGAAGGAGAAACTGCTGCTGTAAGAGTGGAAACAATCTTAAATCATTGGCTTGCATCTGGCACGGTCTCATTTATCCAACAGAGGCTAAATGGGTTTGTAAATCCCACAAAAAAGGTCAAAGTGAATCAGCCATGGACTTAGGAAATAGTGCTAATGATTACAGAAGGCTAAATGATGTGTAAGACAGCTTTCTTTTCATTTACATCCAGTTTGTTAGTGTGGGTAGTAAAATCTCAAATGCACATTTCAGTTCATGGAGAAAATGAGGGTCCAGTTTGATTTTATGCAGTTTAATTTTATTTTCTGCTCACAAACAAGGGAAAAAAAAAGAAAAGAAAAAAAGACAGACCTGTCAGGAGCAAGATGCCCCTTCCCAGTGCTGTGCCAGGTGCTGCTGCTCCCAGCACAGCAGGAAAACATGGCTGCAGCCTCTGGCCCTGCATTTATGAGCACAAAAAGGTTTTTTTATGGCATTTCAAGCATTCAGTTTCTGCCTTGTAACAAGACAGGGACCTTGGGTGTCGGGCTGGAAAACCAATCGGCCACAAGAGCTGTGCATGCACAGGGCTGAGGCTGGGCAGGGGCTGGAACAGGGGCTCTGGTGGGTCTGGGGGGATGTGGTGCAGGGAAGTGTCCTGAAATCACCTTTTCCAGCCAGCCTGCCAATGCATCTGCCATTCCCTTTCAATCATCTCACTTCAATGGGATCAAAGGCAGGGTCTGCTCAAACATTTACTTCAAGCACTACTTTAATAAAGGTGTTGCTTTTTATTTGTACAAGTTCTTGTGGGTTTTTTTTTTTTAATCCACTTGCTTAAAAATTATTTCTTCCCTTCCTCTTCTTCCTCCAGCATCTCAGGATTGAGGTGAGCAGCAGACACTTCTTAGTCATGGTTTTGTGACAGTTTGGTAACCTGGTATCTCCTTACCCTGGAAAGATTCTCACCACAAAGATGCAATCCTCAGCTAGGTAAGAGAAGCACCTCGTCCTGGTCTCCAGCTTCCCCAAACACCCAGCAGAAACACTTGCTGTCAGTTTTGGAGAGTTTCTAAATGTATTTGTTGTCCTTTTATGCTCCTTCCACAATTTCTACCCCTGGAGCTGACGGCAGAGCAAATAATTGCAGGCCCTGAAATGAAAGGTTTTAGCAAGGCAAAGACAGACAGAGTGAATAAAGTTTCAGAAACTTTCCAAGTTATTTGTCAGATGGTTTTCTCTCTGCAGCAGGAGGCTGGCAGCAGTGACCTGTGCTGGGAAATGCCCAATGCACCAGCCTGGCCTTGATGTTTGTAGGCTAATTTTTGTTTTGAGTATAACCCTTGACTCATGGAAAAATAATCTAAGTGTTTTGGGCTGGTCCCTGACTTGATCTTCCTTCAATTAAGGACTGTCTGTTTCAAAACACGCGTGGAGAAGCTTTCATGACAATGTTGTTATCCTCCCATGCTCTGAGAGGCAGAGTGACTGGAAGGCAGCTCCAGCAGCTGTTTGCTGTGTGGGTTTTCTGCTGTGTGCTTGCTGCTGGGCTTTTCCAGGGAGCAGAATTCAGCCACAGCTCTGCCAGACCCCTGTGCTGCCCTGCTTAAACAGAAAGTGACATTTCATGTTAAAAATGTACGCTGTGATGTGGAATTAACTTAGTCAGTTTTAACCAGAGCACTGCAAGAGCTGCTTTAGGGGAATGGCAACATCCCTCTGAATTTGCTGTGCTGGAGGCACATCCCCCAAACAAAATCCAACCTGCTAAATTTAGTCCAGATAGGAAATTAGCTGGAGGTTAAGTAAAGTTTTCTGCTACTTTGTTTTGTTTTTAGGTTACCCAAGAGATGTTCCTTCCTGGAAAGGGAAATAGGACAGAGATCCAGAGCTGTTTTTCAATCCCTTCGTTTACATGGACTCATTTCAAGTGGGTTTTATTGTGTGTTTGTGATTTAAACCTTACCAGCCCCTATTTTCAGATGGAAGGATTTGAAATGCCAGTGCCAGGTCTGTGTGCAGCCCAGCTCTGCTCAGTACCTCTCTCCTGGATAGGGGGGCACCTTCCTTCCACTCTCTGACCTGCTCTGAACACAGGTGGACAAGGTAAAAGTTTATTTTTAAAAAATTCCTTTGCACCTAGTAGTTAGAATCGGTATTTCTTGCAAAATTGCATTCCAGAGGAGATGAAAAATTACAAGCTTTGCTATGTAATGTCTGAGCCAGAGCAGACAGAGCTCCTCAATCCAGCAGCTCCAGCCAAAGCTCAGTGAAATCTAACCCACAGACTTTCTGGATTCATATTTTATCATCCACCCTAACATTTTTGCTTGGACATCATTTTGCTCAGAGAGACACTTCTAAACCCAAATCCTGGAGCTAAGCAGCCACGGCTGCCTGTGTGTCTGCCTCCACACACCAAAGCAGAGCTGTAATTCCTGCTCTTTTTCCTTAAAGACACCAGTTTTCTTTGTGCACATGCCATCTTCTCCTGCCTGCTGTGTTTTGCAATAATCAGGTAGGAGTATCTGCAGGAAAGCACACAGTGACAGGTTTATTTACTGATCTGGGATATAAATCTCCTGGCCTAAGCAAACACAAACTGTTTAAACAGTGGTGGGAGCAAACATGAAGGATGAGGTACACTGGAAAGGATTCTAAAAATGCTCTCAAAGTTAGGGCTCAGTGTTTTGGGTTTGGTTTTTTTTGTTTGTTTAACAAAGCTATACCATCACTTCATATAACTTCTGGGAAGGTGCTGGGGGAGAAAGAGGAACTTCGGCACTGGTATGAGAAGGGTGTTTTACTGGCAAGAGGCTCCCTGTGCTGCTGGGGAGCTCCTGCAGGGAATTTGTCATTCTAAAGCCTCCCGCAGCCCAGGGATGTCACAAAAGCCTGCATGGAGGGAAACTAGCCCTGGAGAGGAGGGCTGCTCCTGTCCCACTTCTCTGGAGTGGGATCTGTAGGGAAAATCCGGCAAGGAGCCGCCGGGGTGGCAGCGCGAGCCGGGGACTTCCAGAGCTGTGCTGAGCCAAGGGACAGGGCCCTGCAGAGCAACCTCCCTCTCAAGGCTGCTGTTGACTCACTCCAGGATTGTTCTTCCAGAGGAAGCAATGGGAATGTGCAGGTCCAGAGCAGGAAGTGCCACTGTCCCAGCAGTGCTGTGGGCAGGGACACGGGGCTGGGGGTGGCATCGGGCGGGACCGGCGGCTCTTGAGGAGCTCCCGCAGCTGGAGGGGCCTGAAGGATGAACCCTTCCAGGGGCTCAGCCTGCAGGGAGCTGGAGGGATCACTTCCAGAACAGGCACAGAAAACGTGGGAGGCTGTTCCTTGAATCTCAGATTGCTGCTTTTTGTAATCACGGAATCACAGGATGGTTTGGGTTGGAAGGGACTTTAATTAAAGTTCCACCCCCTGCCATGGGCAGGGAAAGCTTCCATTGTCCCAGGCTGCTCCAAGCCCTGTCTAACCTGACCTTGGGCACTGCCAGGGATCCAGGGGCAGCCACAGCTGCTCTGGGCACCCTGTGCCAGGGCCTCACCACCCTCCCAGGGAAGAATTCCCTCCCAAAATCCCATCTAACTCTCCCTCTGGCAGTGGGAAGCCATTCTCCCTTGTCCTGTCACTCCATGCCCTTGTCCAAAGTCCCTCTCCAGCTCTCTTGGAGCCCCTCTAGGCACTTTAGGGTCTAAGATCTCCCTGGAGCCTCCTCTTCTCCAGGCTGAACAATCCCAATTCTCCCAGCCTTTCCTCCCAGCAGAGCTGCTCCATCCCTCTGATCACCTCCCTGGCCTCCTCTGGACTGGCTCCAATGGGTCCTGGACCTTCCTGTGGTGAGGGCCCAGAGCTGGATGCAGCACTCCAGGCAGGGTATTGCATCCTGAAAAGTGCCTTGAAGTCCTGCTCTGATTAAGGCCAGAAGGGTGTGAGAAACAACCTCTGCCCTGCAAAGCTTCTGCTTCCCTGTTGCACATATGAAATAGCTTTTGTGGTACATCTTTTGGGATATAAGGTACCTGTGAGTGATGCTAGAAAGTAGAGGACAGAAAGAAAGACATTTTTAGCTTAGTGGATAGACCACTGTTGTCCTCACATGCACTTCATAAATAATTTTTTGAGTTTCTGAAGATTTCTGAGGAGTACATTATTAAAAACATCCAGCTCTTCTCCTGAGACTGTGTTCACTGACATAAAGCACTCACTGGATTGAATTATTAATATTTTTTACAGTACCTCAGAGTTTTTTCCTGCTCTGTACAACATGTGCAAGTTCACCCCTCAAAATGACAAGAAGATGAAGCTGAATGTCCCCTTGACCATGGCACCTTTCCATAGCATTTCTTGCCAGCTTTCCTCAGGACCCTTGTTGTGACAGCCTGGTTTCACCCCAGCATTTCACCCCATGGCTCCTGATAAGAGAAGCTGAGGATGCTGCTTTTAAAAAGGAAAGAGAAAAGAACCCCACAAAACCAAACCAACAAGCAGAAGGGGATGACTGAAATTGAACACTGAATCAGAATTGCATTACGAATTTCTTGTGCATGTTCTTGCTTAGAAAAAAGGCCTATCCTAGAGCTCCCAAAATTCCACCTCCTTGGATCTTCCACAGTCCTCTGCACCACTGGAAAATGCCATTGCAAAATGGCACTGTTTAAAATCATTTTCTCCTCGAGGTGCAGCCACTTTCAGCTGAGTGATGATGTCACAAGAGGGCACAGCAATTTTTCCTTGCTGCCTGTGAGATTGGTTGTGGTGTTTGAACAGGTACAAAAAGCAGACAGGAACAATGCAGTACAAGTCTCAGGACTTTCCTGCTTCTCAGAAGGTCCTAATGTGCTTCATATGTAATGTGCAGATTTCTGGAAAATTATGAATCACGTACTTCTTTTCCTGTAAAAATGTCAGCTGTTCTCTAGGATGGCAAATCTGTAATTCCTTCCACAGAGCAAAACAAATTAAGTAAGACTAATGAGAGTGGTAGGGAGAACATTTTGAAGAATGGGAAGGAGAGCAGATTGATTGCTGCAGATTTTGCAGCACATCTGTGATGGGGAAGGGAAGAGGGGCTGGTTTCATGTGGATAACATGGTCCATGCATGGGGCTAGAGCACGGTAACAAAAAGGATTTATCACACACCAGTTCATTCTGATGGTGACTAATAGGGGATTTATTAAGTATGCAGGCTTCTTTAATACATCTTCCTGTTGACTTTAGTCCTGTTTGCATTGGATTAAGGATTGTCTAGGGCAAAGCAGGTGAGACACCAAAGAAACTGGCAAGGACCTTCCAGCAGACTCTGTCCATCCCCTGAGTGTGGAGTCCCAAAGAGGGGGTGTTGTACAGACAGGAACAAACTTGTGTGTGCTTGAAAAAGCATTCATGGTCTTTGCAGTGCTACAAAAACACGTTGGGTGTTAAGTTTCTTTGTGATATTTGCCCTTTATTGGGATTATCTGTGTTTGTTGTCTTTAATCATCTTTTGGGAGCCAAAACACCACAAAGGAAAAAATCCCATTTATGAGCTCTTCTCTCAGGTGAAACTTCATCATGCAGCTGGAGTAAGTAGAATTCCCACAGCAAAAATGGCATTTCTGCCTGTTTGTGAAATTCCCTTCATTTAAAGCAGTAATTTGATGTTGAGAAGAAAGGCAAACAATTACAGCAATCCCACTCTGCTGTACAAGTACATTCATGCTTTGTCTGCCTTCTGCCTGCAAAGACAATATTTACATATGCACACAAATCACATCACATATTGAACTAGTGCTAGGCCTGCAAATATTAAAGCTGGACTATTTTGCTTATGTTCTAAAGACCTGATGATCGGGAAATGCCAAGGCATTGATAAAATCGACGGCTGCCAGGTGATTTGCAGGGCCCATCTTCAGAAAGTTGCTTCCTGAGCAGCTGCAGACATTAGGCAGTTTATTTCATTGGCACCTTCCTAATGAAGCCCTGCATCATCCAGCTAGGTATGAAGAGGAGAGCTGTGCTGGTACCCAGTGTATTTTCTTCCTGAGGAGCAGGTGAGGCTCTGGGAGTGTGGAGAGCAGCACAAAGAGTCTGTCTGCCTTCAGTAGCAAGCTGCATGTTGAGATGCCAGTGGAGGAGATTATCATGGTACACATGCTGCCATTTAATTATGCCCTTTCCTGTAAAGAGCCTGGCTTTAATTAAATGGCAAAACAAAGTGAGAACTTTTCTCCAAGCCATTTTGAAGTGCTCACTTCCTCCTCTGTGTGCTGCGGTTTATTAGATTTGAATGAGTAATGGGGTGGTTTCATTTGTTTAGTAAAATTAAAGTGGTCGGTAACAATTTCCTGTCTGAGCAAACTGTGGGCTGATTAATAATATTTGGGATGGTGGTGAATAGGGGTTTTTTTGCAGCACACAGGTTGCGCTGCCTAGCTGCTGCTGCTGCTGCTGCTTGGGGCTTTCCAGAACTGCTGGTTCTTCACCAGGCTCAGCCCCAGCTCTCACTCAGACAAAAGCTGTGCTTCCAGGGCTGGGCTGGCCCAGGAGCTGCTTGGAAAGCGCCCTCAGAACTGAACACCAAGGCAGTGTGGAGGAGATTTTGAAGCAGAATTGATCTTCCTTCTCACCTGAACATCTAATAATTTGCATTTGCAGGGCCAAGCCGGAGTATGGTGTGAGCACTGGAACCACCAGGTCCAGCTCTGGAGCAGGAATCTCTCATTTGGGATGTCAGAGAAAGAGCTTGCCTGGTCCTCTCCAGCCTGTGTTCCACTGCTGCTGTAGGGATGGCTGCCCCTACATGGGATCTCTTTACTTTTCACAGAAACACGTCCTGCTTTAACCTGCATCAAGCAATTTCATAGAACTCCATGATTCTGGATCAAAACTCTAGAGCATCCCATTCATTTGAACTAACAGCAAAAATGGGAGGGAAATCAAATGTGTTGTGCAAACCTTGACATGACACTCAGTATTTTCACTCCTCCTGAAAATCTCAGAGAACTTTATCCCTGTTTATACTCAAAAAAGCCTGCACATAACCAGGGGCTACAGTCTCCCAACCTGAATTGCAATTCCCAGTTGACCCAAGCAATATCTGGCCATTGGTTTTCCCACACAAATCACAGGTTTTTGCCTGAATTTTATTAGTTATCTCTTCAGAGAATCAGGCCCACAGATGGGTGCTGACCAGCTCACCCAAAATCCGTAGTGACACAGTCCTGCAATGGGCATTTGGGAAAGGATGAGCTCAACCACAGCTATTCCTGCTATGTCTAGATGCTGATGTGGTATTTCTGGTAAGTAAATGCTTACTGCTCATAAAACAGCTTGGACTCTGATATGACATATCAGAAAAAAAAAAAAATTAAGCATAGTCCGTGAATTTTAAAATGTGGTGACAGACACAGAGGCAACACACCAGGCTTGTTGCAACACCTATGGAGCCTGTGACAAAAATGCTGTCTCCAATTATTGCTGTGCAGCTGATGAGAAATATAATGCCTTTGCCATCAGTAGGCAAATACAAGGGCCTGTCAGCACATAAGACTTCAAAACCCTACATCAACATCCAGCAGCTTGTTTAAAGAGCTGATTCAACAGGCTGCTGACAGGGGGTTTTGCTAGATTTCTTCAGCCTTTACCCATTGATCCTCACGTCCACACATGAGCATTAACTCAGTTTGCACTTTCTGGAAGCTGCAGAGTATTTCCAGGGTCACAGCTAGCTAGAGAGTTCATTAGCACAGATTCTGTAAATAAAATATTCATACGTCAGTGCCAGTCCTCCCTATAAGTGATGCCCGAGCATGTACAGCCTCCACAAGAATTGTTCCAGCCAAGGTTCAATTCTGAACTACTGGAGTTCCCTTGAATTTTACTGATGTTGTTGTTGAAAGGAGAGGCTTAGCACCTCAAGGAAAATGTTGGTGGCACGTGGACTCAAGCCATCATAGAAAATTCTCATTGTTATCTCAGGATGGTAGCTCACTGTTGCAGGGTTTTCAGCTCAGAGAACAAAAAGTAAAATCACTTCTGTGAAGGGAAAAGCACATGTTAAGTTGATCTATCTAAAAAACAAAACAAAAACCTTTAAAAAGAAGCATAGTTCTTTCCTTAATCACACTTCCTAACACAGATAACACTGAGCCTTTGCACAGAAAGGAAGTCAGAGAAATGACGCCGTTCCACATGAACAAGCAAGTTGCGTGGGCGTAGCCCAAATCAGAAATTACACTAATAAATAATGTCTGTCCTCTGACAACCCAAAGTGCTCTGCAAATGTTATTTCAGTGAAGCAACGCGGATGGGCAAATATCTTTTAGGGCTCAAGGTTCAGAAAAATGTAACAATGCAATTGTGTCTCGCTGGAGGTGAGACACAAGGCCAAGGAAGAGCAGGAACGACACGCCTGTGTTGTGACTTGTAGGCCTGTGGTTTAACGACCAGACAAGAAAGGGCTTATTAAAATTAACAGTATTAGAAAAGATTATGCTCCCCAGCAAAACACCAAGTTCCTGTGAAGACCTGTGAATCGCCTGCACAGCTTTTGCAAGAAGTTATTTAAGAGACGATGTCTGTGGTTCTCTGTACGTCTGGGACTTTTGAATAGTTACACAGGAGTCTCTCTTCACCCCGTCTGCAAAGCTTAGATTGCAGGTAGAGATAAAAACTGTCTGCTTCACAGCAGGAAAACAAAGTGCTTAGAGCTGCCCCTTCCTCATTTAAAAAGAAAATATCTTTTTGCTAAAAGTTCACAGCCATGAAATTGCAGATGTTTGTCCAAGCCATATGCTTAGCCAGAAGTCATCTGAGAATCTTAAATTACTAAAAATCAGATTGATTCCTCCAGTATGGATCCTGGTTCAGGTCTGGGTGTAGGTGGTGAAACATGGCTAGCACTCCTTCCAAGCCGTGCCACACGTGTTCTTCTTCTTCTTCTTTGAGTCAGTCCTGGTGTTTCCTCTCTCGATGAAGTGATTTTAGCACCTGGTGGAGGTGGTGAAACTGGACCAGGACTTATGAATTTAGCCCATTAATCATGTTTGTCACAGAATGAAAATAAGCAACTGCAGCCTCTCCTCCTGTCACGCTCATTGGAAGGGTAAATTCCATCAACAGCTCATTTCCATTACCCGCAGGTTCTTGTTGAAAATTGGCAATTTCCACTGTATTAAGGCATGGAATTAGATGGCAAAACCTGGCTCTAGACTATAGGAAGAGAAAGTTTGGGGGTGTTCACCTTTCAAATTTCGTGCAGATCCACACATGTTTTTTAATTTCTGTTAAATTGAATAATATTTTCCAAGTGGGCTCTAATTTTACATGAACCATGAATGAGCTTATTTTAGATCAGTTGTGCAAATGTTTTTTTTAAATCCTTCTGGGTTTACAGACTACTCTGTGCCCTTTCTGACCCTCCAGCCTATGTTCCTTTGTCCTGTCCTACTTCTGCACTTTAAATTTCAGCGCAGAACTTTTGGCAGCCTCTGGACCCTGCAGGTCTGACTTCTTCTGCAACCACAGAGGGGACAAAACACAGCCTGATTCAAGGCAAGGGATCTTGTTTAATGCCACCAGACCCACAATTTGGGTATAAACAGTTCTCTCCAGGATGACTCTATTTCAACATTTCTGTGTTTTATGAAACATTGTGCAATAAGGTGATACACAGAGAGGCAGGCTCAGTCCAGAACTGATGCAGCAGGGCCATCCTGTACTTGGGTTATGATTAATTCTGCCTTTCATCACATGAAACGTTGGCTATCAATCTCCTTCCCCTCTTCTTCTACTTCAATAGCAGCAGAGACTACCTCAGATGTATTATGGTGCCATAAAGAAGGCTTATTATTTATTTAGAAGAAATGAAATGTGGTTTAATGGAGCGTGTGTTGGGCTCCAGGCCAGTGAATGGGTTCTGGTCTTCTGGGCTTCAGTGCAGATGCTCAGGGTTTTCAAAGGCAAATCAGTGTCAACTCATGAGCCCTTTTAAAGCTCATCTTGGCTGTTCCCCAGCTCCTCTGCTGGCTGAATCGCAGCCCTTTGCCTGACTCTCCCACCACTTGAGATGGGAGAAAAATGGTCTCCAGCTCTTGATGAGCTCCTTAGTCCTGCTGGACTCCAAACACCAGGCTCTCAAAACCTCCCTCGCAGCCAGGAGAAGCCTTCCCCATGGGAGCTCGAGCTGCTGTCCAAGAAAGTGTTTCCCACACACTTGTGAGCACCCCAGGGGCACTGATGGATACATCACAGCAATGTTTGACCTTGCCCAAGATCTGGGCACTGCAGCACCACCCCCGTGCTGCCCATGGCGCAGGCTTTGCTCGGCGCTGGCCACGGCTCCCACCAACATGGATTGAGATGTCTCAAGGGAATTAAGCCTAAAACTCCAGCTTCTCATGTTTCTCCAAGCTCTCACTGCACTCTCCAGCAATCCCTCCACCACAGGGATGGAGCCCTGGTCAGAGATGAAAAGGAGCTTGTATCAAAATGAAACCACGCCGCTGGGGAATAAAGTCACGTAGCTATGGGAAAAACATGTGTCTGTGAAGACTTCCCTTGATTTTAGCACACACATTCTGCTCGTTATAAACTATCTTTTTATATAACTTGACCCAACAACATCTGCAAAATTCTTGCCTTTTTGAAAGAGCTATGAATAGGTCACTGTTTGTTTCTGATTAAGCCTGATTCATTTATCATTCTGGTCAGCCTCTCATTCCTGTAAATACATTTACTCTCTAGTTTCTCAGTATTTAAAATACATGTTTCATAGTAATTCTGAGGTCAGGAGCCAGTCTGCCAACGACCATGTGCACATTTCTACAACATAAAGTTTATTTTTTCTTGCTAAAAAAATGGCAGTATGCTTGCACTAAATCACCATTTTGAAAGGAAATTTATGGTAATCATTTCTGTAAAAGCTTTAGGTAATGGTTGGTTGAGTGTTTAACTGTAAACTGTTCCTAGGGATAATTCAATGAAAGCCCTGTTCAATTAGTTGCACAATTGTAACACTGATATACTGTAGGAAATGTAAAACATTTAGGGATAGCCATTAGTAGATAAACTGTACAGGTAATAAGCTCCAGGTTCACAAACACTGATTTTTCACATCTTCTTACACATAAGTCAATTTTAAAGCAGAAATAAGGCTAAAGTACATTTTGTCAGAATTCCGAGCCTGCTGGATAATTAAAATCAAATCTGAAAGAGCCTAAGAAACCCAAGGATGTGGCTGCCCATATGATAAAAATCAGCAGGGGTAGGGAAGGAGGGACGTGTGTGGGGACACTGGTGCACAGGACACGTGGTCCTTGGCTGCAGTCCTGCCCACTGGGCAGCTGACCCCCAGCCCTGGCTCACCCCAGGGGATGGCCAGGAGGACGTGGGAAGGAGCTGGGAGCCCCACAGGGGGTGGGAATAAGGGCCAGACACAGCTCTGTAAGCCTGATTACTTGGCTGTGCAGAGAACAGCTTGGCTTCTGGCAAGATTTCCACTCGAGGCATTGGCTTTGAGGTTTCTGTGTATTTCCCAAAGTGTTTTGGTTTCCTGCCCCAGGTAAGCCCAAGGGATGTCCCAGGAAATGACATGCAGGTTGACCCTGCTGTGTGATGCACACGGGGATGAGACAGGAGCTGCTCCAAGGGCTCAGGGGACATGTTAATCCCCAGCTCCAGAGGATTTCAGCTTGTGACCCTTTCACAGCTCTCTGCTCAAGCTGCTGTAAAACCAAGTGACCACATCACTTCTCCAACCAGTGTTGGACTAATTTGGGCTTGACAATGGAGTGATAAATGAGTTGCCTCTTCTCTGCACAGCTGTGCTCTGATCTCGGTATGATTTCATCTGTATTTCTAGAAATCTAGACGTTTCCAGAAATA
>JAYDZK010000271.1:29730618-29757819 GCA_034509185.1 Euphonia xanthogaster
CTCTTCCGATCTGAAATATCTGACTGAGTAATCTCTTCATGGCTCTTCAGCAACCCCAGCAGCTCCAACCACTCAGCCTGTTTGTTAAAATTAGCAAAACATTACATAAAGGCTAAGACAGTCCTCAGTGTGTGTTGTGTTAAGTGAGTTCAGCTAAAGAGTGTTTTAACCAACACAAACTAAACTAACCTTCCAAGAACAGGCCGTGGGCAAGGCTGGGAAGTTGCAAGAAACATGAGGTAGCTGCTGGGAGAATGCAGACAGATGTCGGAAATATTCTTCCATCTGTAAACAAACAAACAGCCCGACACCCAAATCGGGCCAGTCTGGTGGAAAATATCAAAGTCATGACCTTTGTCAGATGAAAGAAAACAGATTACCCAGCAGCAGCAGCAGCAGCAGCAGCAATCACCGTTTTCCTATCTCTGGGTACGCTGCGCTGCCTTTGCAGCCTTCTCCAGGGGAGATGAACCCAAGTGACCGCTTTGGGTTCCAGTGAAGCTTTCTCATTTCACAATCACCATCTGAAAGGGGACAGGCCAGTCTCTGTTTTTGTTTTCTTCCTGGTGATCTCCTCTGTTTTTATGTCTACTCCATCATTTCCTTTCTTTTTTTTGTTTTGTTTTGTTTGTCCTCTCCAATTTTATCATTTTCATTTAGTTTTCCTCTGTTAAACTCTTTAACTCCCTTAGACCCCTACATTTGTACTCCTTAAAACAAAGTCCTTAATTCACCACTGTTATTTACACATGCATTTGTTGAAGCAGCTGAGTTTAATAGGCCACTTCTCATTCACTGTATCATATTCCCCAGCTACAAACATAGCCTACTGCAAATATAAAAAAAAATCCCCTCACATGTATTTTAAGTCTTTCAGCCTCTCACATGGCTGAATTAACTTATTAGACATGATAACAAAACCAGATGCAATTTCCCAGCCCTGCCTTTCGTTCTGCTGAGGAACAGCCCCACCAGGATAAAGCCCCATTTATTTCAGCCAGGCATAGACTGTGAGTGTCTTATCGTTTTGGCCAGAGCTTTGAATAAATAATCATCTAGGATAGCATGCTTCCAATTTTGATTTCAGATGCCTCACTCCCTTCCAAGACATGGTGTACAGAGTTGAGCTGCAGGAGAGGGCTGTTTCCAAATTTAGCAAACAGGAATCCTTTTTGCACATCTGATCTTTGGTGTGTCTGAATGCATCTTGGTGTTTTCACAAAGATGGTGTCTTTGTGAACAAGTGTGCAGCCAGGACACCTCTGTTTGCCTACTTTACATACCCAAAATCATGTTGTAGCTCTTGGAATCATATCACAGCTCCTTCACAGACCCTCCTGGCATTCACTGCTGCCCAGACAGTGGGGGAGATGCTCCAGTGGGAAAGTCCCATTGTCAGCAACTGGGGGTTTCAATCCCCTTTCTCCAGTTGCCCCCTGGGATAACACCACCTCAAATTCACCCCCTACCATCCTGTGCTGTCCACAGGCTAAAAAAAAACCCTGATTCCCACCTCAGCAGGTTCTGCTGACCCCGTTTACCTCCAGTAAGGCAAACCCGGAGCAGAGCGGAGGTGGAAAGCCGAGCTTTGTGTTAAGCAAGAGCGCTGTGGGACCCTGCAAAGGAAGATTTGTCTGTGTGCTGCTCGCCCTGGCGTGTCTGTGCAGGCTTGTGCTGCATTCCCCAGGGAAGCTGGGCTCCAGGGAGCCGTGTGGGAAGCTGCTGCCCCGTCCCTGTCTTTGATAAAGTTGAGTGGTTGAGTCCACCTAGGAGAGCGCAGCTTTTGCGGTCTTTGTTTTGGCAAGGCGGCTCTGCAAAAGTAAATTGAGTTCCCTGCTTTGCTTTTTAAAATCAAGCTGGGTTCATTTTAAAATCTCCTTCTGCTTTTTGAAGCTAGTTGGGACAATTAAGGTTGTGGAGAGGCGGTAAGTAGCAAAAGGCAAATTTCGGGCTCCAGGCAATCTGCATGTGCCTGGGGTCTGCCTGGTGAATGAAGTGAAGCTAAAGGAGGACAAGCTGCTGGGGTTATGACAGCAAAGGAGAGGGAAACACAGATTATTCCTCTGTAGGGAAAGTAAAGAGGTGCAATTCTGCCTCCTTGGACTTGAACTCACGCAGGTAGGGTAGAGCAGGGGGACAGAAAGCCTGACACTGCTGCCTCTGTAGGGGTGCTGTAGGAGCTTTATGCACAGAGTGCTCATCACCCCAACCTGAGGCCAGCCTGGCCAGGAACTCCCCAAAACAGAGACCCCTGTGCAGACACCCCTGTGCAGACGCCTCACCCAGAGAGCACCTCCAGGGCAGAGCAGCTCAACTCAGCTCAGGATGCAGCTGCACTTACCCTCAAGTTCAAACCTTGCTACAAAGACAAAAGCCTTGGGGGAATTTAGAGGATTTTTTTTTTGTTTGCTTAGCTTGTGGGAGTTTAATGTTTAATCATTGCAGAGGAGTGAGTGGGTTACTCATAGAATTGTTAGCCATGATTTCTGCCTTTTTTCCTTTTGTCCTTTGTTCTTCCTTATTGCAGCTCTCACATTTTGTGGACTGAATTGGCTTCCTATTATGGCCCACTGGTCCTTGATTTCTCAAACTGCAATTTTATACCATTCACTGAAGCCTCTTCATTTAAAGAGCTCAAATTAAAGATGCAGGAGTCAGGAACTGCTTTGATGGCTCCATAACCCCACGGGAGGAGGATGCTTCCCAGCAGACAGGCACTGCTCCAGGGGGTTCCCCCCACTGTGGGTTCCACCACTCCTGCAGATCCAGGAGCCACCTCCTGCTCCCAGCCCTCTCCCAGGATGAACAGCACTGAAATTCAAGAAAATACAGTTCCTGACTTCTCAAAGGAAAAAGATGCAAAAGGAATAAAAAATATAGTTTAGTCCAAACTCCAACCAAGGGAACCATATGCTGTTAAGATTTGGGGATTTCTTAATCCCAAACCTGTATCCTACAAATAAAACAAAATATATCCCTAAAGCTGTAAAACAATGTATGGACCCAGAGATAAATTTGTAACTACATGAGGGAACCCTGCGGGGCTCTTCCCTAAGGGGCAGGTTTGTGCCCAGCACAGCTTGGGGCTTTCCCCAGCAAAGGTTCTCCTCTGTTCTCTCCCAGCCGCAAAAAACCGCTGCTCTTTTTTGTCCTTTTTTTGGCCACTCTTTTTCCCCTTAGAAATGTCAGATCTGGCTGTGGTTCACCACTGCAAACCACCCTGATATGCTTTTAATGGAGAGAGACAAATTTATTTAATGATTTTGATTACTCTTGCTGGTTAATAATTAATTAAAACAGGACCATGAGGTACTTCTATTGAGTTTGCATTGCTTTTAACAAAAGTGAAGGATGCTTTTAACAAAACTGTAACTCAATTATTCCCTGTAAAAAGGAAGCTATGCCTCTTAATTGCCATCAAATATTTATTACACTTTTTAACACTGCATCAGGTCTATGTCTGTCCTTTCTAAGCTTAATTAATCCTTGTGTTAGTGGTCCATAAGACATTATTTAACATCTGCAGAGGTATTTTTCCTAGAAGTGAAGTCATTCCCAGTCAGGCACATGCCTCAGGCCACTATAGGCACATGTAAAGGTTTCTAAGGTGTGATGAACCTACAGAATGATCTAAAGGAAAAGTCAGTTCTGTGGGGTTTTTTTCCCAAGACAAAGCAGGATTGACAGAAGCAGTAATCTTTTCATCATTAATATCATAATTGCACTAAAAAAGAAAAATTATGCATTTAATAGCTTATCTATCTACAGAATAATAATAATAAAAAATCCTGAAATGTCACAGAACAGCCCAATGCACCTTCCAGAAATGTTGTCATTCCAGGTATCAGGAGAAACAAAAATCCAACTCCCTTACCTTGGAAACATATGGATATAACATATATCTCTACCTTTGAACTATAAAGCCACCAGGCTAACATAGATAAATTTTATGGCTGGATGAGCACAGTAGCTGGATGGCGAAGGCAGCATTTGGCAGGAGAACAGCTGCCAACATCTGTGTCCCTTGGGATGCCAGGTGGCAGCGAGCAGAGCCAGCGCTGTCACCGGCTGAGCAGAGGTGCAGCTGACCTGGCAGTGCTGCTGTTTACACAACCCCTCCAAGCTACTGCCACAACCTGTGGAGCTGGTTTTAGCAGGAGTGGAAACTCTGTGGAGAGCAAGGAAATGCTGAAAAGCCAGACAAGCTGGAGCAATATCTGGAGTGCATTGTCAGTGAAATAATTTTCAGCAGCAACTCAATTTCAGCCAGGAATGTGCTCCTTGATGGCAACAGGGCTTGGAGAAAGGGGTCCAGAGGAAACTTGTTGTGTCCTAAAGCATCCTTAGGAACCAAAAGGAGAGGCCAGGATTGCCTTCATGCCCTGGGGCAGGCCCTGGCTGTGCCCCAGGCACAGGGGCTGCTGCCTCCATGTAAAATCCCATTCCCCACCTCAGCAGGCATGGACCTGGTTCTGTATTTTCCTGGGAATTTCCTGGTTCTGGCTCCAGGTTTGTCCCCATCAGTGATAAATCCAGGGTGGATTCTGGGTAGGAACTGTTGGCAGCAGGGGATTTTATAGATCATGTCATAACTGCATCTATTACCATAAGAACATACTAAGAGAGCCTTATTCTTACACTGACTTTAAAAAGCAGCAATACAAGAGAGAATGTAATAAAGACAAAAGTTCTTAAATTGGTAAGACCAATTTGGGTAGCTTTTGATGACAAAATATTCTCAATGGATTTACAAGCAGTAACCCACTGGGTAATGTGCACCATGTGCAAAGGCTATGGCTTCCCACACTAAAAATCAGAGCAGTTGGAAGTTACAAACACAGAAATTTGGTCAAGTGTGGGATGAAATTTTGAGCTGTTTTAATTCCAATGATCAGTTTTAATCTTTCCGCCAATATAAATAAAAAGGAACGTTACTGAAGGCAGCAGAGGTTTTGGGATGGCACAAAGGGAGGTATAAAAAGGAAATCAGGCTGGAGTTCCTGGGAGCTCTTCAGAAACCATGAGATGGGAAAAATGGAGATTGCCCAAAAAGGGTGACAGGCATTTCACACAAGAAACAGAAATTATTAGGGCTGAAATGAGCTCAGTTTTTTTGCTTAGAAACCAATCTAAGACCAATCTTAATTACAAAATAATTTCTCTGAAGGAGATGCAGAACAGCACTCAAGCAACAACCTGGGAAGGGGACACCAACAGGCTAAAAAGGCATTTGGGAATGTCTCCAGAGCCTCATTGTAGAACATTTTTCCTAAATTGAAACATTCAAAGATTTCTGCATCCCTTCTAGATTCTCTGAAATTATAACAAGTATTTATATTTTCCTTTGTAAATGTAGGCACAGAGTTGGGTTTTGGGTTTGGGGTTTTTTTTTAGCTATCTCCTTCAAGTTGTGTAATGTAATATGGTAGTTTTTATAGATATATCCTTATCTTTTTAATAAATCTTTATTAATAGCTTTCTTCTATGAGCTGAAAAGTTACAATGCTAGCTGTTAACCAGAGCCTCCATACACTCCAGCTCTTGAACATTTTTTTAATGGCTGTGTGGGTGACACAATCACATGCCAGTGGATGAGCCAAGGTGTTTTCTCTGGAGCTTGTGCCAGTTTTGGGCTTGAACGCTGCCTGTGTGCCAGCTCAGAGTTCCAGGTGATACCTGAACTGGCACAGCACCTGCCAGGGCAAGAGTGGGCTGGGAAAAATGTTAACCCCATCTGAAATTATCAGCTGAGGTTGTGCTGGTGCTGTCCTGTGTGTTACAGACCTGTGGCAGTTTTCACCTTGCACTGAGAGTCCCTGTAATTCCTCCTCTGATGTAAAACACCACATTTCTGCTTGGATCTCCACCTGCAGAGCTGTTCCTCCTGTGAGAAACCCTGGTCTAGGCCACCTGTGTGGGCATCCCCATGGGGAACATGGAGGGGTTGAGGGCTGGTGGCATCAGCAGTGGGACTGTCACCATCTGGGACACTGCTGTGACCAGGGGGGGAAACCCAGAGTGCCATCACCAAGGGAATCCCCAACTTGGGCAATACCAGCCACAGCTAAGCCAGAAGGGTGTGCCAAGGGCATGGATCTTTGGGATCTTTGGGATCTTGCTATAACTGAATAAAACTTTTCTTCCTTTCACTCTGTCGAGGTTTAACCCCAGCCACCAACCAAGCCCTGCAGAACTCACTCCCCACCAGACAGACAGGGGAGGGAATCCAAAGGGTGAAAACATGTCTGTTTAATTGATTGAGTGCAGGACTTTGGGCTCCATCCCTTCTGGTTGTCACTGAGGACAGGAGAGGCTGCAGGGAGTTCCTGTGCTCAGGCCAGTTCACTGCTGCCCTGCAACTGCTTCCCTTCCCCTGCTTCAGGTTGTTCCTGCTGTAGTAGTTCCTGTGAAATACGACTCAGATCATGGCTTATAACAATTTAAAAGGCACAGCCTGTACAATCTCCAGCCCCAGCCCATTGAGGACTGGGACTTGCAGCAAAGTGTAATGTTATAGCTCCTGGTAAAAGCACAAATGAGAGCAGCTTCAACCCCCAGCTTTACTCTGCACTGTAGTGGCTAATATAAATGTAAATTCCCTCTGTAACACGGTGCAGAGTGAAATATTGAACAAATAAAACAGAGAAAATAGTGAGACTCAGCCTCCCATCCTGCCCCATGACAGCAGCAAGGCACTGTCCTGACCTGACTGCAGCAGCAGGGTGAGCTGAAAGCCCCCCGGGCGCTTTGCATACATTGAAGTGCAGAACACGCCCTTTTCTGAAGAAGATTAAGCTCTCATCTTTTAAGCTTTGAAATGAAATGAAAGCATTTCAATCTTTTTATTGCACGGACACTGTATTTTAAAAAGACAATTCACTTTTTTTTTAATATGGACTGGTTTTATGTTAAAATAGACAAAAGGGAAGAAAAGGGAATTGATTTTTTTTTTTTTTTTTTTGCTAATAAATTTTATATCTAGAAAGATGGAAGCAAAATAAAAATTCAGTCTTTGGTGGAAAATGAGGAATCACCATATGTATTTTAGTATAATGCTATGCACATAGGAATGAGGAAAACAACATAAGAATATTAAACTCCTAACGAACTCCAAGTGTTTAAATATGGCTTTCAGGGAAACAGAGTATTTAAAAGGCTGGGAAATAATTACTTCAGGACTGTGTATCAGTGCTTATCCACAGCAGTTACAGCAGGATGCTTTTCTACTTCAACATCAAATTAATAACAAGACCCAGCTGAAGCTGAACGAATTCAACCTCCACGTGAGATTAAATTTCCAAGCTCTGTCAACATCATTTCATCAGAAGAGATGAAGTTTTAGCCCTAAAATGCATATTGCAAATATGCTTTAAAGCAGCTTTTGAATGAAGCTATCTGCTCCTACGTGCAGGGATTCTGAAGCTGCTGCTCCTTTCCTCCCGTGGGAGGCACAGGGAGGTTTTGTCTGCGCTGCCCTCAAGGTGCCCATGACATGCAGAGCTCTGCTGAAAGGCACTGAGTGCAGGGATGCCTTCTGCAGAGCTTCAGCTGATTACCTGCAGGGCTGGAGAGGGTGTTTTTCCTTCATTACCTGTTAGGCTGGCTCAGGAATCAGTGTCACCTTCTCCAGATTCAGAAACTGGCCATACACAAGGGTTTACTCCTGAGGTGGGCAGGAAAACCTCTTTTCTCATAGATTGTCTTGCTCAGAACTGGAAGCCTTAAAACAGCGAGGGTTGTTCTTCCCCAGACCGCTCTGGCTGGAGCCTCATAGAATTTTTGGTCTCTCTCTCTCCATTATGGCAAATAATTTAATTAGGTAATAAATACTACCTATTAGCCCCATGCCACTGCAGTAAACTCAGACATTCATCCTTTGGGATGGAGTTTAATGACTGAAAAGCTTTCCTTGGATGCTAACACTGAAGGTGTCAGCAGAGTAATGACCTCGCCTGGTCACAGCCTCTATGAAAAGCAGCCCCATTGAGGTCAGCAACACCCCTCTTAAAATAGTGCACAGGAGGCATACTGCATGTGGATGGAATTTGCAATATTGAACCCATAAAAACAGAATATAGTGACAGCATTTTGCTCTGCACTCAGTAATTCACTGGCCAGGCTTTTTTCCTGTTTTCCACGGCAACATAACTGTTAGTTTTCACAAAACCTTTTTGTCCCAGGCCGAATTCATTTCTTTAGAGCAATGAAGTGAGGTTTTGTTCATAGCTCTTTATTTCTGCATATCTATAAAGTTGCTGAACTTCCTCTGCTGGGTAAAATTATCCATCATGAAAATACAATTAGAAAGTTGTATTTTGGAACTTTTGGATATTTCTGCTTCTTTGCCAAGACATGCAAGTTGTGTATTTATATTTACAAGATATGTGTATGATTTGCATATTTCTATTTGTGTGTTTGCATTTATGTGGATAGATACATGCTGCTCCTCAGGTACTGCTGTTCCTCCGGGAGTTTCCACACCTTGTGAAATAAACACTTGTTCTTAATGGTGCATATTGCTGCAGGTCACTCACCAAATGCTATTTATTATAATCTGTATTCTGAGTAACTGAAATCCTGTCAGGAATTGATGTCCAAACCCTCCTGCCTGTTTCAGGAGGAGAATTGCAAGCAGGTTCTGAGTAAAGGACTGGCACAGCAGGGTTCTGCCAACATTTGTTTTGCCAGCCATGAAGACTTTTGTGGGGATACCTGCCAGCGTTTGAAAACTATGAATAGAGACAACTGGAGAGGAAATAAGTGTCTGTCTCATATTGCTGCTGGAATATCCTGGGCTCTGAACCAATTTCTACACTGAAGTCAAGTGGCATTGCATGGAGAAGAAGCCAGTGCAGACCTTGTGCTTGAATATTTTTAGACAGGGGGTAAAATATAGATTCTGTCCCTTGTAATCTCTATGTGCTGACTTTGTAGTGCAGAATAGGAGAGTCCCTGGGCCACCCAGTCACCTCACACCCAAAGTTTACCTGTTTGTCATCACAATCACTTTGAATTGTTGCATTTGCACATTCCACAGAGAGGAATACTGAAAATACTGAGTTTTTTCAAAGCCAGAGAGCTCAGCTGAGATTTAAGTTGCCTCCACACCACTACAGTTCATAGCACCAGAACGATGAGAAGCTTTCTACTGAAAGCCAGTTTTGCTTTAAGCTGGGGCATTAGGGATAACTGTATTTATGTCTTGGACATCAAAGATTCACAACTCTTCATCTTTTGGTTCTCCACCTGTGAATTTCAGGAAAATACTTTTGTGAACAGCACAGCTGATGGAATGTGGCTATATTAAAGTGTTTGTGTCGCAGTTTAAGTAAAGATAGTTCTTTATATACCTGATTGTCTCCTCACTAAATTGGGAGGATTAGGCCCTGCTCAAAGCAAAGTTGCAGCAGTGTTCCATGGCAGAAACTACTGCAAAGTGGTAAAGTACAGTATGAGGTTTGCTACCAAATTCCAGTAAAATACACTCCTTCTTTTAAATGTAACCATCTCTTTAGCCTTTCCTGAGTCCTGCTGTCAGAATCCATGGTTATTCAAACCTTGTGTGGGAGGCTGGAGGAAATATTTGCAAGTTAAGGCATATCAGACTGCAGGCTGCTGTAGTTTCCATGTGCTGTGGGATGGCTTTGGACTGCATGGATTTTTGAGTGCAGAAATTATGTACAATTTTGTAAAAGGCTCTTCCATGTGCAGTGCGATGGCAAGAGACATTCTGCAATCATTTAAAAGCTGCCACAGCCCTGATGGTTCTCTCAGGATGAGAAATGTCATTTTGGAGCTTTAGTGGGGGAGAGGCGTGGTGCTGCCCACTGCTAATTGTCCTGTATTAACTCCAGTAAAACACTGTTAAGTGAAAAAAAGACCCCAAAAAATGTAGGAATAATCGTGAATGAAGTCCAAACTGAACAGCTTCTGGCTGGTGCAGCTGCAGAGTGTGTGACCTCCCCGGGGTTTGATAGGGAAAAGTTGCCATGGGGATGGTGCAGCATTGTTTGCGGCTGACTTCAGCTTTTATTGTTGTGCTCTGATTACAGCTTTTGTCTCGCTGTGAAGTAGGGTTGTTACATGCCAGCTTGAAACAAAGATGCATTTACAGGCAGCGGTGGAGTTCAAAGGATTTCCATAATTAGAGATATCACTGCTTTAAGCAAGGAAAAAAAAAATCTGTGTTGCTATTTCAGAAAACACAAAGTTTTTCAGTATAAATTTGATATCTGCTTAGAAAAGAAGTAACTTCCTGGTAAAACTGGTTAAATTTCATTTGGGGAAATTTGCTACTAGGACTGATAGCAAAAGGCTCTGAGGCAGCACCTGAGACTCCAGGTGAAGATAGTTCAGCTGTGGGATACACAGACCTCAAGTTTTGTGCCACATTAGCAAAGTATACACAGACATATAACAACATCTTGATTTACTACTGTTGTGAACAAGTTCACAGGTTAATACTTTTAGAGTTGTTAGGGTCAATCTGAAATTGTAACAAGTAATGTTATTTAAATTGTTGTTAAATGTTAAACCTTTAAGTTACCCCTTTCCCTCTTACCCTGTAGGCTCAATCCGAAACTGTAACAAGTTATGTTATTTAAATTGTTGTTCAGTGTTAAACCTTTAAGTTACCCCTTTCCCTCTTACCCTGTAGGGTCAATCTGACACTGTAACAAGTTGTGTTATTTAAATTGTTGTTCAATGGTAAACCTTTAAGTTACCCCTTTCCCTCCTACCCTGTATTTGTATCCCTTTCCGTTGCGAACAAGTTCACAGGTTAATACTGTTAGAGTTGTTAGTGTTAATCTGAAACTGTAACAAGTGGTGTTATTGAAATTGTTGTTAAACCTTTAAGTTACCCCTTTCAGTCCTACCCTGTATTTGTATCCCTTTCCATCATACTCTGCATTTGTGCCCCTTTCCGTCTCACCCCAGAGTTGTATCCCTTTCCACGGGGAACCACTTCCCCTGCTGCCAGAAGGACTTGCATCCAGGCTGAATTTTAATGAGAGGCTGTTGGTACTCTATGAACCCCCTCAAAAACAACAAACCAACACATAAACTGACTTTAACCCAGAAAGATCCACAGAGATCATCACATGAGATCACCCACCAGTGACCCGAGCCCGATTCCGTCCTGCCACCATAATTTCAATGGCACCCAGCTTGGATGACACCCCTAAGCTGAGAGCCACCACTGTCTTCCGAAGGACTCTTGTGAGGACGGAAGCCCCAGCTCTGCCGAGAGACAAAGCTGCTCTCCTCCTCCTCCTCCTCAGCATCGTCCCGTGGGAGCAGCGGCGGCGTGCACAGCCCCGCGCGTTCCCCACCCAGAGCTGTCTTCAGTGAAGGCCTTTTGAAAGGAGCTGGTCTCCCGGCCCTGTTTATCACAACTACATCCTTGAAGCTGGTTAGCTCCAGGATGGCCTTGAGTAAGGGAAGCCAACTGTGCTCTGTTCTAAGGGCACTGCTGCCTCATGTTCAAGCTGCCATCAGCTGGGACCCCAGTCCTTTGCCAGGGCCTTGCTCTCCAGTGTCATTCCAGAATCTGTCCAGACATCCAGGGCTGATCTATCCCAGGCGCAGAATCTGGCACTTGGCCTGTTAGACATTATGTGGCGGGTGAATGGCAGTTCATGGATTTATAGATCACAAATCAGTTTGGGTTGGAAGGGACTCAAAGCCCACCCAGTGCCACGCCAGCCATGAATAGCAATGCCTTCCACTATCCCAGGCTGCTCTGCCCTGCCCAGCCTGGCCTTGGACACTTCCAAAGATGGGGAAGCCACAGTTTCTCTGGGCCAGGGTCTTCCCCACGCTCAAAGAGAAGAATTTCTCCACAATATACAACGTTTCCCTCCCTGCTGTGGCCTCCCCATCAAACACGCGATTAAACCCTCAGTAATTGAACTACAATTCCCATCATGCCTCACATTCCCGCCCCTGCCCGCACCCCTCTGCCTGCACTACATGACCCAGCAGGCCGCGGGGCAGCGCGGGCGGTAGCGCGGCGGCGCAAGCGCAGTGCGGTGCCGGTGGCGCGGACGGAGGCGCGGGAGCAGCCCGTTCCCGGTGCGGGGCGCGGGAGCGGGCCCGGGGAGCGCCCGGCGAGCGCCCGGCTCTCCTCACGGGGCTCCCGCACTGCCACCACTCCAGTAAGTGCCTCGGCCCGGGGCGGGGCTCGTCCCGCCCCGGGTGATGCCCTTCCTTCCGCGCCTGCCCGGTGTGTGACCGCGCAGGGCACTGTCCTGCTGCCTCTCCCTCCTTTTTTCCTTTCCGCTTTCCCTGGAAGGCGCTCGGCGGCGCGGGGGCTCTGCCCGCGGGGCCGGCGCGGTGCGGGCTGCCCCGGTGGCGCGGGCAGGGCGCTGTCACGGCCCCGGAGGTAAGGGGAGCGCTGATCTCATTGCTCGTCACGGTCTGCTCGGCTCCGGCGCTCGGCTGTGCGGGCGCGCCGGGCACCAGCGATGCTATCGGGCAGAGCCCGCAGCCGGGGTGCGGGAGGGCTCCCGGGCCGCCCCCTGCTCCTCCGGGAGCCCCAGCAGAGCTCGGGGGGCTGCGACAGCCAGCGGGCAGTGCCCGGCTTGGCTTTGGCTTTGGAAAGGGACGTGCGGGGAGGCTCTTGGCACGCTCCGAGCCGTGGTCTGGCTTAGCTGTAACCGGGCTTGGTTATTTGCTGAGACAAAGTGTCTTTAAATGGATAACTTGGCTATAAATGAATGTTAAACTGTAACCACTGTTGGTATATGCGCGGTTTTTATCACCTGTAAAATTCCAGATGGGCATTTGACATGCTGCTGAACTTAACACGGACTGAGATTCTGTATGTGTTGAGCACGCTTAAATTCTATACGTGTCGTGCAGCTCCCTTGGGAGGATCTAATGCGTGACCTTCGTAAAAGGCATTATGTTGTTGCATCAAATGTTTGCAAACTAGCATGGAGAAGACAGCAGTTTTCTCTTTGGCAGGATGCTGCTTTGGGGCCTTCTGTAAGAAAAATGTCTGATTTTCACTGAGCAGTGTGTGGTGTTTATAATTGAGAAGAATAGTTATTTGTTACACTGAGCTCCTGAATTAGGCATCAGCAGAGTGGTGTGACCTGAGTAAAGCTGAGAGGTAGAATCTTTTAAAAATTTTTTTAGATTATTAAGAGCTCCATCTCTCCATGCTTCACCTTCTTCTCAAAGCAGAGTACTTTTAAAGAGACTACTAGGCGTAGAGCAAGCTGAACAGCATCAACTTCTTTGATGCTTCTGACAAATTCCTTGCTTTCCTGACAGAGGCTGTAATAAAGATGAATTTTCTCTTCTCCTTACCCAATCCCATACATGACCCTGCAGAACACAGCCATATTTGCTCCTATAGTTTTTGGGCCTGTGATGTGAAGTGTGGCTTCTCACTGTTGGAACCAAAGCAACAGGATTTTTTTGGTTTTTTTGGTTTTTTGGGTTTTGTTTTGTTTTTATTTTTATATTTGAGCTGCATTCGTTTCGATGCAGCACAAACACAATCCTAACTGAGCTGGAAGTGTGTATGGTTACTTTGAGTGGTTGCTCTCTTATGAGTTACTCTGCCTTATGGAACAGTGAACTTGCATTTGAGGTCCATTCAGTCTTGTTTCCTCCTACTTGTTATTTTTAGTTGAGAGAGAGCAGTAACAATACATGAAGCTGTCAGGTTTGTGAAGCACAGAAGTGCAGTTTTCCCCTTTGTCACATGAAGAAGTGTTAAAAGTGGGCTGAAATCTCTTTGTGATAGGAAGAGATGCTGGGCCTGGCTGATATTTGGAGGAGAGCCTTTTAATTTAGGGATAGATAAGCACCGAGGCAGAAATTGATAATTCAAGGAATAATACCTGGGGGTTTGATGTGTCCTGGGTATCACTGAGTGCTACACTGCTGGAGTCAGCTTTGCATAAAATACAAACCTTTGTGTGACTCACTGAGTTCTATCTGCAGTTATCAAACGTGATTTGATTTTGTGAGTGTAAAAGATTTAATTCCAAATTCATAAATTCTAAAGGCATCTCTTTTCTTGAGCTATTTCTCTGCTTTAAAACTACATTTGGCCTCATGTTCCACTGCATAGCTCTGCATTTCAAGGGTGGAATTGAAGCAGAAGATGCTCAGTGGGTCACTGGCAGGTGTAATGCAGTGCTGAGATGTTTCAGAGGAGCAGATGCTTTCATACAGGTCAGAGAATAGGCAAAGAAGAATCATTATATATAAAGAAAACAGTATAAAAAGTATAAAGAAAACAGTATAAAAAGTATAAAGAAAACAGTATAAAAAGTATAAAGAAAATAGTATTAAAAGTATAAAGAAAATAGGCAGGCAGCATCTTCATGCTTTCCCTCCTCCTCTCCTCCTGTATTTATTTTTCCTCAGGAGTAGTAGCTGAGTGACAGAAGACAGACACACACATGGGGAATACAGAAGGCATGTGCAGGAGGAAGAGACCTGAATGCAGGAAAAGGCATTTTTTGCAGGCACCTGGGGCTTGTTCCAGAAGGTAGCAGAGCTATCTCAGCTCAAATAAAGGCTGACAGCATGTCAGAGAGTTGGTGTAGAAGAGAGGAAGTGCAGAAATCAGTTTTTATTGACTGTAACAGATTAGAAAGAACTTGAGGACGTTTCTGAAATGAGAACAGGTCTCTGCTTGTAACACAGTCTCCAGTGCAGGGTTGGATGTAGCCCAAACTGCCAGGCCTGCAAAATTCTTAATCTATTTTAGTAGATTTAGAATTCCATCGATGTCTTTATTACTGACTGTTCCAGGTTATTTAAGCTGACAGTTATCATAGTAAATGCAGTTCCTCCAAAGTGCAGCAAACCAGCAGTGTTGGGGAGTGAGTACATGTTCTAATGTAAATTTTCCTTGCATGCTCTGCTGTGCTTTTGCATGTATCCAGCTCTGCATCAGTGTTTAGATAAACAATAGCTTGTGATATGAGAGCATTTATCTGTCTTGCAAGATGGGTTTTGGCAGGGTTATTTTTTCACTGATAATTATGAAGACTAGGAACAGGCTTAGAAAATACTTACTGGGGTTTGCAGCCAAGTGGACCTTTGTGCAGTTGTATAATTGCATGAAAATACAGAATAGTAAGTTATTTCAGTGCCAAAATGGGAATTTAGGTAACTGGCTTTAGCATAAAACATTTTTACAACGTGGGACAAGTGCTTAAGAATTCATCAGGAAATTATATAAAGAAACACAAAAGCCAGTGCATGTATTCTTTTGGTTTTGAAACTAAAGGCAATGGGACACGGCTAGAAGCATTGCTGTCAATGATTTATAAAATTATATAAGAAACCTAAATATCATAATCCTAGTGAGTTTATTTGAAGTATGAAAATAATGTAACGGCTTTAAAAAAGTCACCTGCTGAAGAACTCTGAGTGACAAGAATGGTTCAGGTTTTGAAGTTACACTTCAATGCAGAGAATCACTGAAATGAATTGGAATGGAGGGATGTGGCTGAGCTGCTTCAAATTTTTTTCTGCTCTTACACTGATTCTTTCAAATTAGGACTTTGAAAATATATAGGTCTAAGGTCAGCTTGATGCATGCTGTACCCTAACAGTGAGAAGTGTTTAGGTATGTGTTGGTATAGGGCTCAGTTCTATAAATATCACTTTCCTCTCAGTGCTAGGTAAAGCAGCAGGGTTTTGTTGCTGTTGAGGAAGGAAGCTGGTTCATTGTCTCAGCACTAAGCAGCATTTTCTCCCTCCAGGGACTTGCAGAAGCATCTAGAATGTGTAGGTGTTTCTTTAATCTTGGAGAAGGAACTTATTAAGCTTTCTGGTGCAGAACTGTATGAGCCACTTACTCTTAACAGATGTTATCTGCACAAGTAGGGAGTTGCAGGTCTGGTAGACATTTGTGGCATTCAACAGTTTAAACAGTTTTCAGGTTTGAACATATGCCTTTGCCTTAAAATCTGAATAGTTTCAGGTATTTTATGTAGAAGAAAGGTGGTTCAATAGTGAGGTTGCTGCTCTGGGACTTGGGAAACAGGTTCAGCTCACTGTTTTGCCAAAAAGCTTCCTGTGAGGCCTGGGACAAGCTGCTGCTGTGTCCCTCCATTCTCATGCTGGGAGTGCTGAGCAGCAGCAGCAGCTCTGCATCACAGGAGTGGTCAGGGCAAGTCAGGCTGGATGTGGCCAGGGGAGCTCCCTAGTGCTGGGAGGCAGAGGCTGAAGACACTGCCCAAGATAAAAAACAAGGGGTGACCTCCAGGCAGGAGGAGGAAAACCAGAGAAATACAGTGGAAAAAAGGTTTTGACTGGAAATCTCTGGTGTCACTTAGAGAAAGCAAGTTCTTAAAACTTTAAGGAGCACTGCATGGCCTTGTTTGTTTAACAGAATTTTAAAACAATGCTTAAAATACCCACACAAACATGTAAATCTTTTATGTTATGGTTCTGCCACACAGGGGACAGTAGCAAAGCTCTCTCTGTTCCTTTGTTGGCTGTTCTCTTCTTGGAGATGCTTTTAATTCTAGCTCGCCATTGCATCCAGATGTTTTGGATATCAATTTAGCTCATTTATTCTTCTGGCATGGTAAGCAGAATCTGTTAAATTTGGCCTGATTTACTGACTTTTCATGTGAAAGAGGTTGAGCTTTTCTGCCTCTCCACTCCCCCAAAGGGAAACAGAATTTGCAGCCACCTCTAGTGAGCAGTGTCTTTATTAGTGTTACAGAGTTGAAAGTATTTTGAATTTAAAATCTTTCTGGTGAAAATAGGGCACTGTCATTGCTATAAATTGAAAATGTAGACTAGACAGCAATTACCAAGCTTTGCAAACATGTTTTTGTTGTTGAGAGTCAACACTCCCAGGAACATTCTCTGTACACTGACAGATAGGTGATAAATTAATTCATTAAATATGTAATTGTTTTGATGTTTATGCTCTCCCTGGGTGCTTTGGTACCCACCACATTTACATCCCATGTCCAAGAAAATATGTTGGAACTTGTTTCAGACTAGTGACTTAATTAAGTGTTCTTCTGTTAAGCACTAAAACAGTTACATGCCAGGTTTGTTGTAAGAGTGAGCAGTCTCCTTAAAACTGCACTTCAAAAGATGTTGTTCAATATGTTGGTTAACTCTTTAGGGAGGTTGAAAATGACAAATGGGAACTTAGGCTGGGCTAATAATTCAGCTGGCAAGTTGTTCCTTTGTCTGGTAGACCATGCCTGTGTGTGCAGCAGTGCTGGAAGGTTGGATCACTTAAAGGATGTTAAAAGTGTGTCTGCTGATTCAGGACTTTGGGGTTTGGTTATCTTGATTTTTTTTTTTTTTTTTTTACCATTAACCTTTTTCTTGTGTTTCTTCCTTAAATCAAGTTCACTGTAGATGCTGTAATTTATCTATACTGTCTTTCTACTTTGTGCTGGTGCCCTGATTTTTGGGTGGAGGAGCATGATTCCTTCAGGAGGGCCATTTGCTGCCTTTTTGTGGGATGCAGCAGTACAGGGTGCTGAAAAGCAGCCTGTTGCATGCTCATGGTACATCCAGGCTCTCCAGGCTGCTGGATGTGCACAGGACCTGGGATTCTTCTGGAGTGTTTCTGCCTTGCTGAGTGTAGGTCAGACAGCAATCCCACAAAATGCCAGGAGCCTGCTCGGTACTTTTGGGATTATTCTGTGGGTGGAGAGCTGTTATTCTCCCTGCACACCATAACTGAGGTTTTGAGGAACACCTTTGTCAGTGCAGAGCAGCAGCTGGGCAGTAACTGGCGTTTGTTCATCCCACAAATGAGAAGGAAGGTGAGGCAGAAGGCCACAACCAGGGCTGTACCAGACTTGAGGACAATTCCCTGTGCTCAGGGCTTGGCTTCAAGGAGAAAGGCTGCTAGAAATGAATTCTGTGAGGAGTCACAGTGAGTGATGTGATTCGAGTGAAGTGGCACTGTGCTACAAACAGAGCAACTTTCACTTCGTGGGGTTTGTCTGGGTGTTGGGTGAGACTTCTATTACATATGCCAGAGTGGGGTTTGATTTTCTTAATTCAAGGTGTATAAAAAAAGGGAGGGGGAGGGTAATGTCCCAAAAACTTGGCCATTTGATGAGCTTAATTTTCCCCTCCCACCTTGGTAAACAGGAGCTGTGCATCTGTAAATGCACATTTGTGTGTCTGTTACATGAGACAGGCAAAGCCCTGTTCTTCCTGAAGAGCTTTCACTGCACTTGCCCTTACTGAAGAGCTTTGAGATTAGTCCTAATCTCTGGAAATCCTTCTGATAGAACTGACAAGAGAGCTGGATTCTGGAGGAAATATCCAATCTTTGCAGTAGAGGGAATTTTGACCCACGTGGTGGATTATACAACCTCTCGAAATGAACACAGTCTGTACTGTAAATATTAAAATAAATTAGGTGAAAATTAAACAGCAATGATTTTTTCTTTCCCAAAGTTTTAATGTAGGTGAACTGTTGCATTTTTCTTTATTCTGCATTGAATTTGCTAAATTAGATCTACAAAATCAAAATTGATAAACAGTTACTTGATTTGTGTGCTCTGATTTCATTAATACCTTTATATCTGTATAAGAGGTGAAATCAAATATTCACCTTATTATTTTATATTATTTTATATTATTTTCATTATTTGATATTGAAATGAACAGAAAAATCAGTTATTTCCAGCCCTTTCTTTAACACCATAAGAATATTCTGTGAAAACTGAGGATATTGCTGATTTCCTAAGCAGCTGGCCTTTTCATTTCTTACATACTTCCCAGGAAGAAGGTCTGTGTTTATTTGTACTGCTGAGTTTATACCCAGGATTCTGAGTGAAAATCAGCAAGACTGGCTTACAAATGGCAGAATTCATTATTCAGCCAGCCTCACCTTCTTTTTATATTGGACTTCCTGAAGTCAAATAAGCTTCACCAGGAGCTGTAGTTTGATTCAGATGGGAATTTGAAATAGTTGGGAGTGTGTGGAATTCAAGTGCTTGGAGTGGTTGGCCTGGATGAAGCCGTTATTAGTTTATTATTGAAATTAAACAGGTTTGTTTTAATGACTAACTAGTAATAAGTAATCCTAATAAGTAATGTGGTTTTTTCCTGCTTAATTTTTTATTTGTTTTGGTTGTCGTGAATGGACACTTTCTATAGACTGAGCATGTAAGCATCTTCAAGAACAAGGACCTGATTTTCATATTTGGAGTTTTGTAGGTGGCATTTATGTAAAATTTTGAAAAGGCTGATTAAAAAAAAATTGTAAATATGAATCAACTCTGAACATGCATTTTTAAGGATTTTAACTAGTATGTAACTGAAATTAATTAGCATTTAAAAACTTGTTTTGAGGCTTGTGTGAGAGATAAGCCAAAATGAATTAGAGTAACTATATTTTGTTTTCTTTTATTGTATTTATCTCTGGTTATATCTCATTTTGTGTAACTATATTATCCAGAGGCTTAATATAAAGTGATGAAAATTACATCTGACTGTTGTAAAGGCTTGGTGTTATTGAACATATTCTGTCACTGTCTTTCAGCTTTGTATTTTAACTTCATTGCCTTGTAAGCTGGTCACTCATAAGTTGTCTCATAACTTATGAGTGATAAGTTATTAATGGATTAATTTCAAGAGTTTTTTATAATGGCCTTGTTGCACAAGATGCTTCCCTTTATTTGTGTTAGCTCAGTGCATTTAGAGGGACAATTAAAATAATTGTTTTAGCTGGGCAAAAACCATTAATAGGTGAGGTTGGGCTTTTTTGTTTTTGTTTTGGCTTAAAAGATCCGTGATAGAGAGGAGTTTTGCATCCTGTGCAGTGCATTTCCTCATTCCATCATATCCCAAAGCTTTTGGCTGCTATTGCAAATACCTTAAAATGGAGGAAAATAGTTCAGAACAGGAAACATCACTTAGAGAAATTTTTGAGGAAGTATCAGCCTGTTTCATCGTGGAACTTGTAGATCAGTATGTGAAATAGGCCAGGGGATGATGGATTCAGATAACTCCAGAATGTTTTCCATAGAACTCCAGATTTCCCTTAGAACATACTGATTTTTTTTTTCTCGAGGTGAAAGTAACATTAGAGGATAGTATTGAATAAAATGAATCATTTGACTTGCTGAGGTGCACTGGAAGCCATGGGAGTGGTTGGCTTACCCTGATTTAACAAGTGTTCCTGGAAAACAGCAGCTCAGCATTTTGAAAACAGAATCACCACTGGGTAAGACTGAAGTTCAAGATAAAGCTGCTGGTTTTGTTAGATGATTCATCGCTGCAACCTTGATTTTTCTATATTGTGGTCTGCTTGGAAGCTGGATTAAGTGCTGGGGGTGGGATGTATCTTTTGACATTCCTCATAGTTTGGTCAGGGTTAGGAGAGGTCAATGCCACTTGTGCTAAAGGTTTTTTAATTTGGAAAATTGATTTCTGCTTAGGATTTTTTTCCAGTCGAATACTGGCTTTTTGCAGCTGCTTTTCACTCCTTTTTGACTACTTTAGAATGGGAATCTGAATTTAGGGGGCAGTGTATCCTGGAGACTTCCAGATCTATGTCTGGAGGCTATGCCCTCCAGGACAAAAATGAGGCAGTGGAGGATCTTTGGGAAATTGGAACACTGGGCTTGTAATTTTAAATCCATCAATCCTGAATTATCTTTTGTTGTCAAAAGAATTGCAGCCCAGTCACCTCTCCAGCTCCTGGATTAGTTGTTTGTGGGGGGTTTTTGTTATGTTTTTGGTAGGTGAGCAGGGATTTACAGTATTGTCTCACAGTAGAAGTTTTCTCTCTGGTGGGCTGCCTGTGCTGGAAGCTTTTCAAGGAAATAAAAAGAGGTTTGAACGACTGCCTCTGGAAGATTTATGTGACTTGTTTTCAGAGGCTGCTCTGAGCTGCTTGTGTTAGCATTGGAATTTCCCCCTCCCTGCTCCCTTTCCTTGTCCTGGATGTACACAAGAAGGAAAGCTTTCACTGCAGTGTTCTTCAGGGGATAAGCAGGACAGTCTGAACTCATCCCTTCCCCTGGGGAGGCACTAAATGGTCAGTGAAAGAGATGACCAGCTGGAGAGCAGCTGATTTACAGCAGGAAGCTGAGAGTAATTGCCTAGGCAAAAGCCAGGAGCCCTCACTAATGAAGCTGTCCCTGGAACTGCAGGAAAGACTGGAGATGGCTGGGGATGCTGCTTTACCTTCCCTTTGTGCTGCTGGAGCTGCTGTAAACAGCAGAGCTTAAAAAGGGAGCTGGGGAGGAGGGGTGGGCATGACTCATGGCATCATTTTATATTTATCAAGTGGAGGTGTATGAATGTTGTTCTTCATTTCATAGAGATGAGTAAGTAGGTAATGGATGTTTCTTAGTCTTCCTGGCTGATAGAAAAAGAACCCCAAAGTCATCTCCTGGGGTGAGTTAAATCCAAAGTTCTGAACATTAAAGAGCAGGAAGTAGAACTGTTCATCTAAACTAAAGAAATAAAAGTAATAAAATATTACCCAAAATAATGAAATAAAAGTAATAAAATATTACGCAAAGCCTGGGGAAAGGGCATGTAAAATAAAAAGGTATTAAGTGCCCTTCTTGTATTTCTTAATCCAGCTCTTAGTGCAAAGCCTATTGCATGGTCTTTTTATGAAGACAAAATTCCACTTGCTTTAGTCAGCCAGTGGGTCCATGGTTTGTACCTACCTGTGGAAATCAAGTCAAGGGAGAGACTGGACCATAGAAATGTTACCTGGCACCTCACTTCAGTCTTGTCTAGACTTTGTACTGGAAGATGTGAAGGCTGCAAGCAATCTGTAATGGAGGTGAACTCAAGAACAGGTGCTGGTGGGAAGCTAAAAATAGGAATTAATGTGGGAGAGTTTGAGCTATATGTTATAAATGGTGCAAAGGAGATGCTCATGTGCCTCTGCAGGTCCTGCTTGTGCAGTCATGCATTTACAGTGAGGCTGGGGAAGGTGATCTGGGATTTTTATTTATAGTGGTGCCCAGGAGGCCAGGCAGCCCTCAGTGTGGGATATAAATGTTGGGGAATGTCAGTGTGTGTTGTACCTCAGTGGAAAAGAGCAGGGAGAGGGGAAATCTGAGAGAAGCTGGGCTGGTGAGGTATGGATCTCCTAAATTAGTACCCTGCTGCTGGAAAGAGGGATGTAAGGCTTCAAAAATAAGTGACACCTCCTGTTTGCATTACAACACAGCCCTCCAGGAAGGAATTTTAAGGAGCTGGGAGTTCTTACAGGGTGTTACTATACACCACAAAGTGGGTTTTCAAGAACATCTTTGTTTCTGGAGGATTGTGGCACGAACCAGGAGGAAATGGGCCACTGGAATGTTTTTCCTGAAGTAGCCAATGTCATTGACCCACATCTCCACTGAAGGGAGGGAAGGCAAAATAAAATGAAGTTGTATGTGGTCTGTAACAGGTTTGATGCCTTCAGCCTTACTGAGAACTCATAATGTTTTTATAATGCTTGATTCTAGAAGGTTTAATGCACGGTTCTGTGCTGCAGGTTCTGCTGCAGAAAATAAATAAGGATGCCTGTAATAATGCTGTAAAATGTACAGACCTGGAGATTTTTGTTTCCTAATTGCTTCAAATAATTTAATGGAAAATCTCATCTCTGCAAGACATGATCTGTGTTGTGAAGATATTTTTAAGTTGAAGTTGTGATGAATTCTTAGGCTGGTGGTCTTCCAGCAGATTTCCTATGCTGAATTAGAGTTCTGCAATTCCTTGTATGAATCTTGGCAATTCCATCAATGCTTTTTGGCTCTGTTCAGAGTTGTCAGGAAGAGGATCATGGTGGTGGCTTTGTCATGTGTTCAGTCCCTCTAGTAACTGGAAAAATGGCACTTTTTTTTTTTTTTTAATGTGCATTGCAAATTGTGGTTCATTAATGAAGGTTGAATAGAATTGCTATTAATTTACAGGGGAATCTTGCCAAGGTGTAATGGGTGGAAGCAGGCTTTTAAAAATGAAAAACAGTTATATGATACTGTGTTAGATTTCAATTTATTATGAAGTTAAAAGGGTTTTTTTGTCTCTTCTTTTTTAAGACCATCAGTCTTGTAGACATCTGTAACCCCATGAGGAATTTTAAACTAATTTGAAGAAAACAACAGTTAGACAATTTACATTTTTTGCATTAGTGTTACTTTATGGTGTATTTTCATTAGAGCTTAGAGTAGGTGCAAATAGTATCATTTTGTAGGCTAGAAATTAGCTAGTAGTATTTTGAAATAGAGAATTGTTATTAATTTATGTTTGGGTTTGTTTTTTTCTTCTGTCAGAATTAGTTTTCTGACAAATAAGAAAAAGCTTCTGAGTTTTGTCTTTTGCCCTGACAAAAAAATTTCAAGTATTGAAGTAGTTCAGCTTTAGCTAATTGTATGTTTATAATGGAGCATTATGAGCATCCTCCTTTCATTTTCCTTGAAAGGTTTTCTGAAACATAGATTCTCTTATGGGGGAAAGTGCTTTGAAAATACAGTTGGTTTTATTCAAGGATTCTTAATCAATCCAGATCTTGTTTGAAAAACAAGTTTTCCTTGTTTCATTTTCTTCACATCTGCAGAGAACACAGCTTTAAGTCTGCTCAGACAGGATACCAGCCACCAATATTTCCTTTTTTTTAGGCATAGGGCTTTTCTGGGCTTCATAAACTATTGATATGAAGCCTAAAGGGTGTCCTGGAAATCCTGGATGATTTTGTTGAAGAACCACCTGGTACAAATTAGGGCAAAATTGATAAATGGCAATTTTTATATTCTTTTAAATGCAAACAAGATGTGATGCCAAGTTGTGCCAGATTAGAGGTGTAATTTAGAGAACAGCTACCCTTGAGCTTGCCCTCAGTGTTTAGAGGGAGATGTTGCTTCAGTGGGAAGTGATCCCAAGAGCCTCAATTGAATTACTGATGAAAGTTTGTTAAAATAATGATATTGTCCTGAGTGCTCAAGTGTTTATTTTTGTGGTCCTTATAAATATAACTTGGTTACAGAACTTGACTTAGATCTGTGATATTTAAATTGTGAGGAGCACACCAAGAAAATTTAGATTACCTTAGTAAATTTTCTTACTTTATTGAAGAATAAACCTTTGCATATTTAAACCGCTGTTGCTGGTGACTTTTTAAAAACTGCCTCTCAAAGTGATTGAGTCAAAAATTGCCTTGTGTTCTAATTAGTCATATAAAATGATAGCTGTAAATGGAATTATACATTTACATGTTTGTATATTGATCCCCCCCCCCAAAAAAAAGTGGATACCTGAGCCCCTAAAATAAACACTGATTCTCTCCCCAAAACAACACTTGAGAAACTGTCTCATGTTTTGGTGTGGTGTATCAGTAGCTAATTACAAATAATTATCAGTGTCTGTCTCATTGTATGTGTATGTAAGTGTATTTAAATCAAGTGACCTCAAATATTAAAGGCAAAGAGTTTAAAGAAATACTAAAATGAAGCTTCCATATTACAGTTAAAGCTGGAAAAGTTGGAAAATTGTGAAAAATGTGAAGTGCTTCAACCTTCTGTGTCTTACTTTAGTATTTTTGGATCTGTACTATTTCTGAATTTTGTAACAAAATGTGAAGACTGAATCATTTTTTCCCTGCCTTGGGAAAGATTGGCATCAACCTGATTTTTATCATTTTCAGATGAGTATGCCAATTTATCTTTGGTCTTACAAGGCTGGCTCTTAAAGTAAAATGACTGTCCCATAAAATAAAAGGAAGCAAAACCCGTGGTGCAAAAGGCAGATCCATAAAAGATGAATGGTAAAAGGGTAATAGGTGGGCACAATGCAGATGTAATTTAATTTTTTGATGCAACAAGAAATTTAAAAGCAAAAAAAAAAGACCCCAAAAGCCAAAATAAAAGCCTGGTGCACTCAGACCTCAGTACCATGAGCAGAGGGTGTTCCCATCTCTGTTGGTGCACATACAGCCTCATTTTTCCTATTTAATACATAAAGAAAAGATGTCTTCTTTGACACAGCTAGACGTGAAGTGCTTTTTGTAGGAGAGAAGAAAAATGAGAACAATGTTTCTAAAAACTTCTTTATTGCATTTGCATAAGCTAGATATGAAAAATTGCAGTGGGCAGTGGAGCTCCTGACAAAGATTCTTTCTTGGCCATGAGAGGCAATGTCAAAGGAGGAAGTGGAACCCCACTGCTGTCTCAACTTTGTGCACGTTGTGAAGGAGAACCTTTATTTTTCAGTGATCTTGTCAAAGTCTTGATGCTCATCTGCTGCTTCCCACGTTTAACCTTACACTTAGGCCGTTGGATCTGCTAAATAAACACTGCAAAGTATGAAAGTCCTGTCTGAAAATGCAGTGGTGGTGGTGTGGGGAGCAGCTACGCTTCACTTACCCTTCCGTAGAAACTTCTTGAAGCTACTGATGGAAACTGCTCAAAATGTCATGCACTGAGCAGTCTTAAAATTAGCAACAAGGAACTTTGCTTACCTCCTGTGCTTTTTGTTGTGCAGTGTGATGTCCAGGGTCAGAAATGCCTTATGTGGATCGCCAGAATCGCATCTGTGGTTTCTTAGACATTGAGGAAAATGAGAATAGTGGGAAATTCCTGCGGCGGTACTTCATCCTGGACACGCAGGAGGACAACCTGGTGTGGTACATGGATAACCCACAGGTGAGCTGGTCCTGCCAGGAGTTTCCTGGTTTGTCTCAATTTTGGAATTTCCAATGAATTCACAAAAGAAAAGTGGGGTTTAGTATTATGGACCTGGAAGCTGGGGGGAAAAATCGTTGTGTAAATGAAATAATTGTTAACCAGGCTAATATAACCAGATGAGCCAAATCACACGCCCTGGTGTTTAATTCACCTTTAACCTTCTGTGTGGTTTTACTTGCATCACACATTGCTTTCCCTCAACAGAATCAGTCATTGAAAAGCAATTTCTAATGAACCTGCAGTTGCAGTCCTGCATGGATAGTGTATGAGTGAGGACAGCTTGTGTCCATTGGGATGGAGAGCAGCCTTTCAATAAAAGCTACTTTTACCATGTGCCTGCTTCCCTGTGTTTCCTAGCAGAGGGAAGAACAGAGAATTGCTCAAGGTTTGGGCACAGAGACAGTGAGAGCATAGGATCCAGGTCAGCTGACAGCTGCCTGCCAGAAGAATATCCATGTACTCTTCTGCCAGGAGCAGCAGAGTTAAAAAGCATGAGTCTGCTGTTCAAAGGAACCAGCAAAAACAAAATGTAAATTAGGTGCAGCTCTATGGATGTGACTTGTGACTAAAGCATTTAGCAGTTCTCACTGAGGAGAAAAAGAATTTCTGTGAGTAACACAGACTTCAAACATTTGATCTGAGTGAAAAGAAGCAATTCAGGGCATGTGGACAAAATCTTGAAGTGCTGTAGAAATTGCAATTCCTCAGAAGTTTTAAGACTTAATGATATTTGCAGTGCACACCCAGGCCGAGGTTAGGCCTTTTATTTTACATGCACAAATGAAAGGGTTTCTTGCAAGAGAAGAATTGAAACTTCTTGATTTTCTCCTACCACTGTTTGAAGAACTGCAGGGTTCTTTTAACTATGTGAAGGCCTTTCTAAATCCCTGAAGTGATTGGAAAATATGTGAGATGGCCTTTGAAGTATCTGACATAATAGATGAATGTCATTTCTTGTCCCTTCCTCCTGCCCTGGTCAAAGTACATGAGACTCCAACATCTGTTAAGGAAAAAGTATTCTTTCCGGATTTCCTGGATGCAGACCCACAAGAATCCTTTTTCCTCTAGTAAAATACATAAACCTCTGAAACAATTACTATTTGTATTGTTTCTAGCAGTCTTTCTGTTTTTAGTTAACAGATGTGTGTATAATAAACAAGTAGTTTAGATCCTGTTTCAAGCATACATTGTGCATTGTCTATAAAAATATGTAGGGTTTTCTTTTTGTTTGTGGAATTACTACTTTTTATGCATAAACACTGATTGTGGCATGAGAATGAACTAGTTTCACTTTGTAACATATGTGATTTGTTTCAGAATCTTCCCTCTGGATCTCCACCTGTTGGGGCCATTAAACTTACCTATATTTCAAAGGTGAGATAATTAATATGTGAGGCACTCATTAAATTCTTGGTGGTAACTACCAAGGGCCTCAACTTTAGACAAATTTAAATGCCACTGACTCCTTTTGCTTCTGTGATACTCCCGAATTAAAGTGTTAAAACATTTCAATAGGTTCAGGCTAAAATAAGAA
>JAYDZK010000271.1:29757919-29779099 GCA_034509185.1 Euphonia xanthogaster
GATAATTAATATGTGAGACACTCATTAAATTCTTGGTGGTAACTACCAACGGCCTCAACTTCAGAGAAATTTAAATGCCACTTACTCCTTTTGCTTCTGTGATACTCCTGAATTAAAGTGTTAAAACGCTTCAATAGGTTCAGGTTAAAATAAGAACAGATTAATTACTGTGTTGTCTAAGTTTGTTTAGTGTTTTCAAACAGCAGCTCTTTGTGCTTATGAAATTGACATGTCAGTTCTTTATGAGTATTTGAATTCCCATTAGTCTTGGTGAAAAGACAGGTCATTTATGAAGGGGAAGACGTCTTTGGGTGTGATACCTTGCAAGCAATAATGACTTTTAATAGACAGGACAGAAAAATTTCTAAAAAATATTGAATCCTTTACACTGTGTATACAGTTAGTTCTAAATATGTCTGAAAGGGAACTGTGAACTAAGCAAGTTTCCGTGGTTAAATTTGTAGCAGATACTGTATTAACAAATAAATGGAGAAAAATACTTGACCTTTTCTTGTCTGTCTGCTCATTTCTCATTCTTCCTTTGCATTTTTTGTTGTCAGTATTGCATCTTCCCACCTTCCTTGTTTGTCTTTCGTTTTTGTTTGTTTGAAGTTCTCTTTATCATTATGCCTAACTGCCTTGCTGTGCTGCTAATCTTTGAATTTACCCAGACAGTAAAACCTGTGATATCTGATGTGTATTTTGTGACATTTGTAATCCTAATTTCCCTTCTAGGTTAGCGATGCGACTAAGCTGAGGCCAAAGGCAGAGTTCTGTTTTGGTGAGTTTGGCGTGTGCTGTGTGCATCAAGTGCCTTCTTCAGACATTTGGAACAAGGAGAGTGTTCTGCAGTTCTGGTACCAGCTACAGCTGGGAGTGTTTAAAGAATAAATTGTATTCACTTTCTTCTTTAGTATGATGGAAATGTTGGCTTCCTCATAAGGTGCTTTTGTGTTTTTTCATATTGCAGCTTAATGAGGAGTAGGTGAGAGCTGTTTTTTCAGATGTCTGAAATTTTTGAGGCATTAATAAGTAATGACAGTTGTTTTCAGAAACATGGTCTGCCTGTCAGCTGGGAAGACAAGAAATTTAACTATTGAAATCTGTTTTCCTGATGAAAGAGTTGATGTAGTTGATCTAAAATAATGTCAGACAATGCTCTTAAGTCAAATTTCAGCTTCTGTTGCTGCACAAAAACGAAAATTCTTGGGGTGCCTTCTAGGTTTAAATTTGTTTAAAATTTACTGAAGCTTTAGATAATCCTAAAGCTCCTCCTGGTTTTAGGCAAGTACCTGGTGTGTCAGTTCAGTGCTATCTACAGATTACAGATTCCTGTGCACATCTGTGGAGGGCTTTGTCCTCAGCACTTGTAAAGTTTCTCCTGTCAGTGGGCCAGCTCTAAAACACCTTAATGACCCAAGATACTGGCTTAAATATCTCTAATCTATTAAAGAGTTTTCATACTTTGTAAAGGAAAAATACAAATTTACTGTCTTTGTATTCAGATGGTTTTAATCACCATAAAACCTATTTCAAGAATTAGCCATGATTTTTTTTTTTCTTTTGCTGTTACACTGAAATGTGTTTGTCCTTTTTAGGTAAAGGATGCCAGGGGTTGTGAGGTAGAGATATAAACTCATTAAAATATGGTTCTCTGCCAAATCACTAAAGTAAAATAATATTTGTGTTGTAGCTGTCTTAAAGTTGTTTGGTCCTGTGCATCATATACTTAGTAATTAATGCTAATTTTCCCAGCAATTAACATTTTTTTAAAAAAAGTTAATCAGTGACCACAGTCATGTTTGTAATGTCACAAGGGATAACAGATTCTGTGCAGAGGATTAAAAGGAGGAATTGTAGAAGTCTCCAGGTATAAGACTTGTTGCATGGGGAGATTGAGAAAGAGGAAATGGAACTGTAGAATATTTTGATAAAATTCAAGACTTCATTTCTATGTCAGAAAAATCAATTTTCAAAGTTTGTATCATGCCATTTAAAGTGGAGAGCTTAAATTACTATTTTTTTAGAATAAAGCAATCAAGTGGATTTATGTGCTTTAAGATGACTTTCTAAAATTAAACACAGCAGAGCACTTAAATACTTTAAATGGAATTTTCCTCTGAAATCAAATCTTTTCATAATGATATTAAGTTTGCTCTTAAATTTCAGTGTTGTTAACTTTTCATATTGGTTTTTAACAGTTATGAATGCAGGGATGAGAAAATACTTTCTACAAGCCAATGATCAGCAGGACCTAGTTGAATGGGTAAATGTTCTGAACAAAGCTACCAAAATCACAGTAAGTGGTTGAGTTGATATTTAGCAGTGCTTTCAAACGGTGACTGTCTCAAGTGCTTAAATGTAACCTTTGCCTCCAGTTTCTATCCCCACAAACAGGTCTTGGCTTGCCTTTGCAGTACTTGGAGAAACTGTAGAGAACTCCTCCTAAATTTGAATTTAACTTTCTTTTTGAAAATTGAACAAAAGATAGTATATTTAATTACAGCATATGATTTTTTTCTAATAATTTAAAATTAGCTGTGCATACTTAATGTTATTTGAAATATCCAAAGACACTAGGAAGCAATGAAAAGATACACATACTTTTACCTGCTGTCAAAGTTGGTATTTCTTAAAGTATCACTAAAATATTGATCAAGCTCCAAAGGCTGTCTCCTGACTTGGAGTAACATCCATGTAAAGAAGCCTTGATGGTTCTTCTGGTAAATGTTCAATTACTTTTCTGGGTTGTACCAGGACAAGTTGTTATCTCATGATAGAAACCCCCACGTGTTATCTCAGTCTTTTCAGGAGGCAGAAGTTATGGTTTTGTTTTTTCCAGTTTTGGGGAAGTGATGACAGTGAACACTTCTGAGAGCACACCCCGACAAAGAAGGGGTTCTGAGCATGGGTGCACACTTTTGTGTTTGTTGTCAGTGACTTTCTCATTTTTGGGTTATCTGTGGATGTTTACATGAGTTGTTTGCACTGTTTTAATATAGCCAATTCTTTAGAGTTATAAAAATGCTACTGCTAATCATAAATTTAAAAAAACCAGAAGCACAAATCCTTATCACGTGTGTTTTTCTTAAGGAGGATGCAGCACAACCAGGCCTGAGCTGTTCCCAGTTGAAGAAATTAAGCGAATAAATAAATAAATGATTGCATCAATTTGGAGTGAATGCTGTTTATCATCTGTTTAGCTTGCATTTGCAAGGGCTGGTGAAACCATTAGTATTTTGTCTTTGAAGGAACAAGCCTTTGAACAGCTCGAGTACAGTATTAAGTACAGCCAATTATTGAATCAAATAATTAAGATCATTCAATTATTTTAATATGAGCATTACTTGCTGCAGGTTGTGATCCTCCAAGATTCATTGCATGTTTTAGTCCTCTTGAGTGCTGATAATGTCAGAATGGCTGTGAACCTCTGCAGCCTAGCACACTGTGTACCTGCTTTTGAGTGCTGTTTGAAAATGCCTTTGTGTGAGGAGGAGGTGGTTGTGGGCTTGGTCTGCAGCATTTTCAGTAGGAGTTTGTGACAGCTGAAGCACTTGCCCACAAAGCTGTAGCTACAAGCCCCTGCTCTTCAAAGGCTGAGGCTCATGAGTGAGTTTTCCTTCAGTGCTGGACTTGGCTGGGGATGGAGTCCCTGGCAGAGGGGTGGCCAGCAGGACACTGTCCTAGGCTAACATCTGCTCTCAGCACTGTCCGTACTTCTCTGCAAGGCTGCATTTTGTAAAATGAGCACTCCTGGGCACAGGAACTTGAATCACAGACTATAAAGTAGCTTTGGTTTCTTGTCTAGATCAGTTCAGTTCCAAGTTTTGAATGTGTCACAGTCTTGGATGGACAATTTGTGTGTCCTTCTTTCTGAAGGAGTTTGGATGTCTTCTGTAAATACCCAGTAGGTTGCTGGGTGGGTATCTGGGTGTGAGACTTGATCTCTTCTTGTTGAAGTCACCTCAGATGTGCTATATTAATATTAGAGGTGAAGGAGGTGAGAAATGAAAAAGGTCTTGTAGTCAGTGCATTTCTTAGATTAAAGAAATTTACTCAAAAAACTGAGTAAAGTTTTTAGATCAAAACACTTACAGGGAAATCGAATTCCTGTGGAGTTTTGATGGCCTTAGCTGCACGTTTGAGAGAATTATCTAATAGTTACTGATAGTTAGGTAGGCAGGGTCACTTTGGCCAGCATTTAGCAATCTATGTATGATTAATGGGGGCAGTAACACAATCTTCATGCCAAGTACATGTGAGGACAAATGTCACACTGGTCAGACACCCTGTGTGACCAAAGTCGCAGTGTTTATGGCCTTGCTGTGCTGGCTCTGCAGGCACTGGGGCGTCTCCATTTTCTTACTAAAACTGAAAGCAGATGAAAAATAAAGAACCAGCTCTCAGTGCTTCGTGAAGATTAAGTGAAGCACTTTGTGGCAAAGCTTGCAACTGCTTTCATCCCCTGAAATGTCTTTTTTGCACCACTTTCCTCTTTCTTGAGCACTAAAGCATAGTCATTACAACAAATTTTTGTGTAAGCCATTTTTAGCCTTTTACAGTTAGTGACCATTTGTTAAATCCTGCTGAAAATGCCTCAGAATTCTTGAGTAATGCTCAGGGCTTTTTTTTTTTTTTTCATGAAACTGATGTCAATTCTCACATTCCAACTGCAGGTACCAAAGCAGTCTGATCCTCTCTGCCAAATGGATAATGCAAATCGTCAAGCTGAAAGCCCAGGTGGAAAGAAGCAAGTGTCTTACAGGACAGAAATTGTTGGTGGTGTTCCCATCATTACACCCACCCAGGTAATACCCTCCAAACAAGGGGGTTATTTTGCACACAAAGCTGTACTTTTATATGCACCTTTTATTCGTACTGAGTGGGGGTTCTGAGGATTTTATTATCTTTATACAAGATTTTAAATAATTACTTGAGTACTGATTTTTTTTTTTTTTGCTCACACATACCTGTTAGTATAATAATAATATTTTTGTCTGTGTGTAATTAATCATTGGTGTTAACAGTGATGGAGTTCTGCCCCTTTAACAGAAAAAATGGGAAATAAGTTATAAAGAAAAGTGGGGAAAAAAGTTTGACAGGTTGAACAAGCTTATGGAAGTAGAATCTGTGCAGTGCTAAAGATAGAACTGAATCTGTTGCTGAAAGTTTCCTGAGATGAAAATAGTTACAGATTAGATGAATATCATGTAAATGACATGTATGCTCCCAAAATACATAAAAAGGTGGTGAATTCTATGTCTTGTAGTCCTAGAAATAACCTTTTGTTTGCTGCAGCCACCTCTAGTGTTTTGCCCGTGTTACAAGTTTGCACTAAATACATGCCTGAGTTTCAATCTGTACCATTTTTTTACTAACTGTTTGTCAATATCATTTGAAAGTGCTCAGCACATTCTTGGTGTAGTTTCTAAGAGCAGTTCACGAGGACTCAGCCCTTGGGGAATCTCGCTGTCTCTGGAAATCAGTTAAAATATTTTGTTCTTTCAAATTGGAAATGAGACTTGTGAGCCTGGGATGATGAAGTTATTTCCTATTGTAACTACTATAGCTATTCCCTGACCTTTAGAAAAATAAAAAAAACTTGAGAGTATTCTGAACTTTCCTGTGTTTTCTTTCTAGAAAGAAGAAGTCAGTGAGGGCAGTGAAGGGGCTGACAGGAATTATTTGAAGCGGTCACAAAGTCACCTTCCTTATTTTGCTGCTAAGCATCCCCCAGACAATGCCATTATCAAAGCTGGTTACTGTGTCAAACAAGGAGCAGTGGTGAGTATTATTAAAAACAAAAGACATTTGACAGTGATTTTATTACTAGTGACAGTAATGAGGATTAATTAAAGATAAAATTTATCCTGTACTAGCACTTAATTTTTATCTGTGTTACTTCTTTTCTCGACTTTCTTTAGTGTTGTGTTGTTGAGGATGTTTTAGAGAGGCAAAGTGTGTGCCCAAACTTCCATGTGATGGTTGGTGCATGCAGCTGGGAATTCTCCTGGTCTACATTCTGTAGAGATCCTTATTTTGCTTACTAAAAACATCTAAATTGGGACAGAAGTTCAGTCCCTGCTTTTTAAATCAGTGAAATGTTTAGAAAAAGCTGATTTTTCAGTTCAGAGGAAGAATTATGCATCTTATCAGACTGATTAACACAAGTGGAGCTGTTCATGTGATGCCTTGTTAGAAGAAGGAACATAGGAAGATAGTTCAGATTAAGTAAGATATACATCTTTGAGTTCTCAGACTCTTTTTATCTTGGATTATGAAGCTTCCTTTGGTGACATCCCTTTTTTAGTTAAAAATAAACTAGAAACCTGTGATGCATTGTCTTCCAATTTTTCCTATAGCATAGTTCTGCTGCTGAGTTTCTACAGTTTAAATAAATCTTAGAAAAAAGTAACTTTAGGAATTTTTAATTTTTAAAATTTTTTCCCAAAAAATTATTAATTGTGCAAAGTCATCTGTAATTATCTTGGGGACACTAAAGATGCAAAATTTGTTCTTATAATAAACTGTAATGAAATTACAGTTTATTATAAGAATTAATTATTCAAAATTGATAGTTATGGATAAATAGGAATTAATTATTCAAAATTGATAGTTATGGATAATTAGGAATTACAAAATATACCATAAATAAAAACTGGAATGGTAAATATTATTCGATATATTCATAATACATGACATGTAAGTCCATTTTATTTTATATGTAAAATATATAAATATTTATTTCTTTTCCCTTAACAGATGAAGAACTGGAAGAGAAGATACTTTCAATTAGATGAAAACACAATAGGATATTTCAAGTCTGAACTGGTAAGTTTCCAATTCTGTGTTATTTTCCAGTGACAGTTGCAGGGAATATACTTGTGTTTGAGAAATGTGCTCTGCTGCTCCTGCAGCTCTTGAGTCTGTACTGTAATAACTTTTCATGACTGGGGAGAACAAAAAAAAATTAATGGGGCAACTGTTCCATCTGTTTGGGAACCTGCCTGTAGGGCACTGAAGAACAGTAATAAAATCTACTCTACACTCACCCTGATTCTTGTATTAGTACTTTGTCATTTTGCACTCTCATATAATTAATTGTGTTGTTGAAATAGCTGATCGCTGTGGGAAAGACAAAACTGTAGTTTTGCAATTCTTCATTTAAAGTTAGAATTATGCTTTGTCATCCAGATGATGGGGTCTTCTCCCATGCATTTGTTTCACCAGGGCAGCCAAGATGGACAAAAACCTCTTGATTTTCTGTTCAACAGCAACATTTGCAGAGTTTCTTTTAACTTCATGACTTTTCTTCTTCCCCTGTCTCTCTTAAGTTTTTGGCTGATTTTGACCAGATGTTACATGCCTTCAGGCTTCATTTAACAATTAAATGGCTGATTCTGAACTTAAGTGTGGGATTTCTTTTTTGGGAAAACAGACTAAATGTTAGAAAATCTGTACCTTAGGAATGAAACCTGAGCTGTAGAGTATTATAAATTAAGGAGAATTGAGTTTGCAGGCCAAACATAAGATGTAAAATGTCAAGAACCCAAATTTCAGGCTGTTTCTGAAGTTAACTTTGATTTCATTTCTAATGAGGGCATCTGCAACAGTAGCAGGGGTTTGATCTTGCATCATTATCTTTGTTAAGCTGTCAGCAGAACAATTCTGACTCCCTGCCTATAAGAAATCCTCCATTTTTATTTAAAAAACAGATCTGAGCTCAGATTGTGCACAAACAAGTTCTAACCCAGTGAACAATTGTACTGTGGGAGAGTGGAATAGAAGGATGGTAGAAATACTCTCACTTTCAGTGTTTCATCCTGGTCCTTGAGCCTGTGCCAGTCCACGGGAGCACAGTGGAATTCAGGCAATATGAGACTCAGAAAATGATCATTTCTGAGCTGGGCTTTTCCCTCCAAGAGGTGTCTGTACTCCAGAGTTGATCTTCACAGTTGATGTATTACTTTGAAAATGCATTTTAATGGATGATTGAATCTTAAGAACAGCAGAGAAGAGATACAGGGAGCACAATAGCTGAAAACATTGGGTTTTAAACTTTCTGCATTTGACTGCTAAAGAGCAAAATGATTAATGGAAACTGCTCTTGGAACATGGTTACATTTGGGTGACATTTGCTGCTTGCTCAGCATAAATCTCCTAAGTATCTGTTCTAGAAATGGTAGGGGAAGTCATTCCAGGGCTGAAAGCTTTTGTTTTATCGGGAAGTTGTAGCCAACTGAAGCAATCCATTGTAACTTGGCTTAAAGAAATCACAGTAGGAGGTAAAATAAGTTGTTGTTTGTTTGTAGTTTACTGCAACAACCACTGGAAAATTATAGTATGTGTGACATTATGTTGTCATGGGAAAAGTGAAAGTGTTTCTGTTTGAATGTTCTCACTTTTTTCCCAATGTGTGAAACTTTAACACTTATTTTTACCATGGTAACAGAATTTCTGAATGCTTTGAGAGTACTTGCTCCTTTACAGGTGTTAAGGAGTGGTTTCTTTGTAGTACTTTTAATTGTATTAAGTATAGGGTACTGTTAATCTTACCTAAAGCCATGTCATGCAGTCCAATTAACATAGCATCTTCTATGGTAGCACTTCATAGCAAATGAATGTCATCAAAATGTTAATGAAATGGGCTGCTTGAGGCCAGGGTCAGTTGTCTGGTCTGGTATGGGGAAGAGGACAGCATGGTTCTCTTCATTATCGTATGGAATTAATGTTTTGGGAGGTTTTGCTTCCTGATTTGCCCTCCTCTTCATTGCAAGTGCCGTTGTTGGTTTAATACTTAAAAAAGCAAATGAAATTGTGGTTGACACTGCTTTTTTCACAGTGACTGCCTTGAAAGTCTCATTTCTGTAACACTGCTGCTGTCCTGGCCTCTGGCTTTCTGTTCTAGTTGTTAGATACACTGTTCTAAAGCACATTTCTTTTTACAGGAAAAGGAGCCTCTCAGGGTTATACCACTTAAGGAGGTCCATAAAGTTCAGGAATGCAAACAGAGGTGAGGAGGGAGGCACTGATGTCATTGCATGGGATGGAATTCCCTGCTTGGTCATGGCCAGGCTGCCCTTGGAGAACTGTTCAATAACTTCACTCGATGTGTGCCTGTGGGGTGTTCTTTCTTTATGGGACAGCACACTGTTTTGTGCATTTAATGGGTTCTGAGGGTTCTGTATTTATGTGTGTTTCAAGCTTGCACAAGGGCAGAGCAAGGGAATATCGTGGAACCAAGAGTTAGAGATGTGTGGGTGCTCTCTGGTCTGAGGCAGCAATTTCAGGAGTCTCTGTTCTCCTTACATAATCTCTAAACCTTTAGAGGACATTAACTCATGATGGATGAATCTGGCTGAAAGCACTCTTCACCCTGCTGTTACCCTCCTACCAAATGGCAATATACTAAAGTCTAATTGCTTTTGTAGCTCTTGAGAGATACTGTTTTTTGTTTCTTCTTTAGCAGACTTCTTACAGAAATTGGACTAGAATGATAAATATTTTTTAACTTAACATATGATTTAGAATGTTCCAATTAAAAATGTATGCTAAATATATTTAGACTTAATGTTATATGATTTTAAATGTTCCAATTAAAAATATATGTAATAGCACATGTGCCACTGGTAAACTAAAGAGTCTTGGGGCTAAAATTAGTAAAAAACCAATAGTAGAGTGATAAAGAAATGCAAAAAGTCAGACAGCAAATGCTCTGATTCTCTGCCAGTTCTACAGTCTTGTTAAAATACAGTGGGAAATTTGTACTTGCTTTTGAAGTATTTTTGTATTTCATTTGCAGTGATATAATGATGAGAGACAATCTCTTTGAAATTGTAACAACTTCTCGAACCTTTTATGTGCAGGTAATTTCTTTTCCTAAACTTTGGACAAACCCAAGAGACTGCCAGAGTTACATGCACTTTAAAAGTGAAATAGCAGCACTTCTTCACTTTGACCATGGCATGGTTTTCAGGGGGAATCTGATCTTCAGGATATTTTATTTACTGCTTTATATAGCTGTATACATTTTACAGTAACTGCAGAGTAAGAAATTTCTGGGTTAAGAAATAAAGTCCGCCTGTAAGAAATGAGGTCCCCCTGTGTTTCAGTAGCACACTGAGCAGCAGGGTTAGGTTTTTTGTGCTGCAGGTGGTGTGGCAGTGGGCAGGCTGAGGGCTGCTGTTGACCATGGTGTTGTTTTTGGCTGCAGGCAGACAGCCCCGAGGACATGCACAGCTGGATCAAGGCCATTTCTGGGGCCATCGTAGCGCAGCGGGGACCGGGCAGATCAGCGGCTTCCGTACGTCACCCTGCACCTCAGAGGGGATGCCATTAGCTCCTGTTCACTTGTGCCACTCAGTCCTGCTTCTTCCTTCTGCCTTCCCTCTCTCCTGTCCTGTAGTAATGTGGCCTCTTTGCATGAACTTCCAAACATCAAATACTTTGTTGTTAATGGAGCACTTTTTTAGTCCTACCTGTGACTTTCTGTGCATTGTTTGTCTTGAACAGGTAGATAATGTAGTGCTAACCTGGAGAAGTCCAGTATGATCTGTCACTATTACTACTTTGGGAGTTAAATTAAAACTTTCTAATTCCTGTGAGGTGTTTCTGCTAATTGCTGCGTTTTGCAATCAAATGATAATATCTGAATTTCTTTGTAACAACTCTCACTGCTAAATTGTCATTCTCTATTGCTGATAGTTTGCTGTATATGCAGATACAGATGAAAATTTAAACTAAGATCAGTGCTCACATGAATTAGTTCTTGCTGCTGTTGGAAATGCAGTGAGAACAGCATCTTGCAGTACTGAACTGGGGCACTGTGACAAGTGTTAATATTTCTGAAGCCACGTGGATGCCAGCATTTCATACTTCCAGCATTTCAACTCTATTAGCTGTTTAGCACAAAGGTCATTAACTTGTGAAAAGTAGTGGGAGTTACTCTGGTGTCACAGTGTCTCCAAGTGTGCCCAGATGTAGCACCAGGAATACTTCACAGTTCAGGTATTGCATGCTGTGTTTTTCATTTTCTGTCTCTGGGATGTTTTATAATAAACTGGATACATCATTACCCCCATAATCTGAAATCTAATAATTCAAACCTGTCTTTTGACTACAAATTTGCATTGATACCATGTTTCTGGTAACTCAGCCTAAGCTCTCAACCAATTTTTGTAGCTGCTTCATGCTTTTAAATAAAACTTCCTGATATAAATTTTCTCTTTGTGGGGGCAATGAAAACAGCAGGTAACTTTTCTTTCTGTATGCTTTTTTTCCTGTGTTTTTTTTTTTGTGTGTGGGGCTAACTGAGCAATGTAGCTATGACTGTCTGCATCACTTCTTGTTCCCTCTGTTGTCCTCTCTCCCAAGTCCAGGTGACTCTAATCTTAGCTTTGCACTGTGTTCCAGATGCGGCAGGCCAGAAGGCTGTCGAATCCTTGTATACAGAGGTATACATCAAGAACTGGTGAATGCAGCACGTATGTGGGCTCTCATGGAAACTCGCCTTCTTAACAGAGGGCTAGGACTAGACACTAATTTGCACTATAAAACAAACTAAAAAATAATGCTACCTGTTGTCATTACCATTACTGAAAACTAACTCATCAATAATATCGTTCACTCACAGGTTTGCACTGTTTTTTCTTGCTTTTAAAATGATTGGAAATGAAAAACGCCAAAACCACTGCTTAAACGTCAAAGCACAGTCAATATTTAACCATAAGTGATGTCACTTTAGTAGGAAAGCACTAAAGCTAATTTGCATGAGAGTTCATATTTCCATTTTACTTTACATTTGTTTTGAAACTGTGCCAAAGTGAGATTAAATGGAAGCTGCCCACAAACTAATACAGATGAGTGCACACAGAACATGCACGTTGTAACTCTAGGATTTGGAAGGGTCTAAAGTAGCCTGATCTGCATGGCTTATGAGATCTCTGCATGAAATGATTAGTTCAAACATAGAAGCATTATATAATAATGTATAATCAATACCCTGTTCTAAGCAGGGCACCTTAGGAGTAGTGCAGCAGCACAGTCTCTTAACTGTGAAATTACAGCCAGTGTGGGTAGTAAAATCTGGATATCCTTCAGGGCAGCTTAGTAAAAATTCAGAGTTCTCATCCTAATATCCCTTTTGTCCTATTTGGTGAAGTAAAAGTATTAATAATAAGAACAGTGGGTAAATCAGTGAATCATAAGTTCTCCTAAAGCAAACTTTTTTCCTTAAGTGGAGTATCAAGTCAGGTATGAAATAAGGCAATGTAAATGATGTGAAATACTTTAGTGAAATTGAACACCAAACTCAAATCCAAAAAACAGGTTCATCCAATAACATTAAGCTCATTTGTAAAAAGAAATATGGTAGTATTTGGCAAAATCCATTTTCATTAAATTTATTAATTCATATGTCATGAGAATGTCATAACATTCTAAAAGAAACTTGAAAAACTACAGTGGAAAAAACAAAGTATTTAATTTAGATTTATATTTGCATCTTGGACACACATCTGTGATGGGTTTGGGGTTTGTTTTTTTTTTTGCTAACAAATGTGCTTGAGAAATGCCTTGATTTGTGTGTGCACATGAGCTGGCAGTTTCCTTTAGTTCCTGGACTAACACTGGTGATGGCAGAACTGGCAGCAGCTGCAGCTCCTAATGCACACACAGTTCACTGCAACATTACACAGCATTTGGATCAGAGCATTTCAAACCCAGCACTGCTCAGGGATTTGAGACATCCTGACAGAGCTGATGGATGCAGTGCAGAGCCCAAGGAACTTCTTGTTCCTGTTCAGGAGGTCAGGCCATCCCAGGACATCCAAATGGCATTCCATGCCATTCAGACAACTAAAATTCTTCAGACAACTAAATCATTTCTGGGTAATCTGGGGACTTGTTTTTGTCAGTAAGTAAATGGTGGAAGTTATTTTAATAGTTATGTAAAGGTCAGCAGGATAATGATAATAAACACAAAACAATAACTTGCATGGAAGGAGTAGCTTAAGTATCAGTTTCTTTTCTAGGTCATTAACTTTGAAAATTTTTATATAGTCTTGATAGCTTAAAATTTTTGTTTGGTCCTTGTGAGAAATTGGGAAGACTTGGTGCTCCAAGAACAGGGAACAGTAAAATGTGCATTACTTCAGGATCCAGGAAACGAGTGCTTGATTTGTATGAATAGGTCTGAATACATTTTTCTTTTGGAAAGATGTGACTGTCAATGGCCTTTAAAGTGTGCATCTTCAAGAGGTTATTAAACATCTTAGTAAAATGAGGGGCCTAAATTGCTGGACTAAAGTCTACAGAGCTGCTGTGCTTGATTTAAGAATTGAATTTCATTGAATGCAGCAGCTGATGCTGCTGTCACATGCTGCTGTGAGCTCGCACTCAGTAAAGCAGTGCCTCACAAAGCACCTGCCTCCTGCTGCCGTGGCTGATGCTTCGCTTTGTGTATTTTCTGTCTCGATATTTTTATTTTTATTTTTATTTTTGTGAGTGTGAAATCTGAAACTGCGTCTTTCCAACGTGACATCAGCCGCCTCATCTGACACATTGCCTTCTTTTTCCAGGAGCATCCCGAGCCTTCTCCCGAGCCCGGCCGTGCTGTCCGTGCTGCCGGCGCAGCCGCAGCCAGCTCACATTCCACAGCCCCTCACGGCAGCCCTCTGGCCCCAGCCCCTTACCCCAAACCCCCTGCCTTGGAGAAGCGAGGATTTCACGAGTCTTTTACCAAGGCCAAGCCAAGGAGCTACAAGATCCAGGCTGTCGCTCCAAGAGAATCAACTTCCAAAGTGACTGACCGGGGCCCCTGGGAACCCCGGAGCAAAAATGGCACTCAGGAACAGGATCCTGGCCTTGTGGATCTGGATGATGCAAGCCTTCCAGTTAGTGATGTGTAGGGATGGAAGCGTTTGGAGAATGATCCATTTGTTCGGTCCTTTAATTTCCTTGCTCGGACTTTGAACCAAAGAAAATTCCAGGAAATGAGAACAAAAAAAAAAACAAAAACAAACCGGAGCACTGCTGTTATATATATGTGTGTGTGTGTGTGTGTTCCTGTGCACACACGGGTATATATAATGTGTTTGTGTGTTGCCTTTCAGCTGAGGGTCAGAGATGGACCTTAGGCATTTTCTCAAAGCCTGATAGTAAATCACTTACTAGGGAGGGGCCAAACTGCACAGTTTAGGAAAAAAAAACCAACCCAAAATGCATTAAACAAAAAGAAAAGTACTTCTGCAAGTAAGCAAGGTACCAGCAACTTCTGATTCCTAATCTGGCAGGTTTACTAAATTTGCAACTAATGCTCTATTTTGGAGAACTTGTTGCCAACAAATGTAATTATTTAATTTCATCATAAACTACAGTAAGATTTTAGGCATATATGAGAATTTTTTCTCTCCGTGACTTCCAGGAAATGCACAAAATGTTTCTTCTGTTCTTTAAGATCAACAGTGTCAACTGATTTGTTATCAGAACAAGAATTCTGAACTCCCTTGGAATTCTAGTTATGGTGCTGTAAAATTTCCACTAAAATAATATTTTGAATAGTCAGCCTATTTTTGATGCACTCCTAAAGGTGGGTTATAACTTTTTGCACATTTGGATTTCCACAGACTGCATGTATTGGTGTTTTGGAGGGGGGGAGAAGAGAATTTGGACTTTGGAATTTGGACACTTTAGATCTTTTTAACTAAGTAGGGTTTATGTTGTGTTACATTAGGCTTTGCAGCAATTATGTTTTCTTAAATGTTTAAATGTATTGTTTGGTTACTGTTTTGAGAATGATTTCCTTCCCAGTGCTTTGTGAGCAGTTCTTGTTTCTGTATTGATCAGTGGAAGAGCTCCTTTAGTTGTGTTGTTATTGGTACTGAACTGTTCCTAGTCCTGCAATCGTGGCCTATGACTTTTGGTGCACTAAGAATCTGAAGTGCCTGTGTTTTCTCTCACATTGTTGAAACACTTTTGGGTTAGTGATGTACACAGACCATTCTTACTGGGTTTGAGCATTGGCTTGGAGTTGCTCTGGGTAGCATAGCTTGAATCAGCTCTTTAAAACAAGGTTTATGCCAGGGGTACCAGTGTTCTGGTGTTGCACCCACTGCTGTGCAATATGTGTTCTTAAAAAGTGAGTATTTGTTGTTTGTGTGCATTGTGTTATGGGGCATCAGGGATGCCAGCGAGGAGAACCTTTACATTTCAAGTATTGGATTAGGTGGTGTGTACTTTTCATCATTTTTGGAAAAAAACCATTTGCTTTAATCCCAACCCCACAAATATCTCATGCTGCTGCTTACTGTGATCCCAATTGTCCAGCTTTGTGAGACTTTCTTTGTCTGCTGGAACATAAGATACATATCAGGCAAGTCCATCTTCTCTCCAACTTCCAAACTGACTTCCTGCTTGAGAGATATGGATGGCTTTACCACAGCAATTTGATCCCAGGACAGAATAATTGGTGTTATATAAGAATGGAATATAATGAAATTCAAAACCTTAAATTATATCAGCACCTTCTTTTGGTTTTGGGGTTTTTGGTTTTTTTTTTTATCCATAAGCTAAGTAACCACTGTCTTAAGGCAGCGGTCTCTGTAAATTACTGGTTTTGTTTGACTTTAGATATATGTGAAAACTAGCACAGAATTGGAAATTACTGTAAATGTCTGTACTAGCATTGTAGGTTTTAATTTCTATAAAAATAAACCATTAGCTCTTTAAAAGCTTATTTTTTCACAAGCACATTCTTTGTGGAAGACACTTTGCATTGTAATATTTTTACTGTAGTCTAACATCTGAAATCACTTGCTCTGGTACAGCTTTCACACTGCATGGTCATTTTATTGTGTTTTGCTATTGGCAATTTTACACACTGGGTGGAGGTAAAGCAGCTCCATTATGGGACTTACAAAGAGAGGGAAAAAGAGAAAAAATGAAAAAAGAAATGAACTACTGTTGTAGTTCAGTAGCATAGGGAAATATTTGTGGTTGGTCACTGTCAGGGTCTCCTATTTATCAGTACTTTTATAAATCTATGAAAATTGTTAAATTATTTTAGAAACAGTGCTGTAAATATCTCACATTTAAATTGTCAATAAATCAGTTTGGGTAACTTAACATCTGGTTGAGTTTCTTTGCACCATGGCAAGTATTTGATCAGAGCAATATATTCTTTTTCAGCATGTAAGAGATCAGATTCTCCTTTATCCAGCCATAGTGTCTCTAATTCTTCAAATCTAATCAGGTTGTGTAGCCTAAGAATGAAATGGAACAGACTGAGCTGATTTTCTTGTGCTAATCTCAGTTTCTTCTGTGGAAGTTTTACATGTTATACAGGGGATATTGATTAAAAAAACATTGTAACATGGATTTTTCTGTCTTTATACTGATGGATCAGAAGGGTTCTCTCTCAGAGATGCTTCCCTGGAATCCAGACTGGCCCCAGTTACCCAGATTCCACTGCCACCACCTGGCTGTGCACTCTGCCCTTGCACTGAAGAGGAAATCAAATTATTCGGTGTGGCCACAGATTTAAACTCACTGTGTTAAAATAAAATACTTACAGAAAATGGAACTGCTGACTGCAGTGCACATTCCTGGGGGCAGCTGCTGAGGGGTGATGTGTTAGGATACAGTTTAATTAAGTGGAATATTCCTTAACCTTGTGGAATATCAGGATGTCAGCACCACCTAGGGGTCACACTCCAGCTTTAAAAATCAATCAAATCTAGTACTAATCCCCTTTTAAAGCATATTTCATACTGAAAAACTGATCGGGAGACTCCAGTTGTTAAGTCACTGGGCTGTTCCAGGTTGGGTTTTTTGGTTGTTGCTGTTTTTATTTTTGCTCTTTTCTTAGGCTAATTTTTTGGGGTTTTTTTTTTTAGGTTTTATGGTAAGTATTACAATGGATGGAGAAATTACAGGGTGCACCTAATGTGTAAACTCTGAAGGTGTGGAACAGAAATATTACTGCTTTTTTAACAATTGCATTTTAAATAGAGGTGAGAGAGAGGGAAGAAATGAAAGAAGGGGAAATATTAGATAGGGAATTTCAGTCTAAAAGCTGAAATTAAAGCAGTGAAGCCCTCTGTGCCATGTGTAGCTTTACCTTTTAACAGTTTCATTTAATGTCTTAATAGTCATCTGAACTTTGCAGAACAGCCTACAAATTATTTGATGCTCCAAGCCAGTGAGCTATTACAGCCCTTCTGAGGTAAAGTGAAATAGTGAAATACTGAATGCAGCTCTCTGGAGAACTGAAACCTGAATCCTGCCCTGGGAGTTGTGTCTGCCTGGATTTTTCACTTGAGATTTTCGGTGCAACCTCTGAGGAAAAGAAATTGGTGCTCACTTGTGAAGGCACTACTAATGGCCTAGCAGTTGTTGAACGCTGCCCTTCAAAGTGTCACTTTTGACACTGTAATTAGGGATTTGCATTTCAAACGAGGGGAATTTTGCATATCAGGATGCACAGTGAACGCATCTTGCAAGAATTTAAACCAGCATCTTGTAAGAATTTAAACCACTCTGTCCTCTGTGTTCGGGGACATCTGAGACACCTCTGCTCTCAAGGGATACTGATAAAAAACATCCCTGGGGAAGAGATTGTAACATGGATTTTCCTGTCTTTACACGGATGGATCAGAAGGGTTCTCTCTCAGAGATGCTCTCCCGAAATCCAGACTGGCCCCAATGGCCCAGATCCCACTGTCCCCACCTGGCTGTGCACTGTGCCCCTTCAGAGGGGTGGCAGTTTGTGGGACAGTGGTTTTTTTTTTTCTGTAAATGACCAAGTTTCAGGGTTGTTTGATAGCCTGCAGCGTCCTACGTGCGCTCCTGCTGGTAGCTCTGCCCTCCGCCAGGAAGGAAATGCCACCTGACCACAGAGACACGCTCGGTGCAGATTAGCAATTGTTTCTTGGGGCAGGTCGCTTGGCTGCGTGTCAGGCTTTACAAAAGACACCCTGATGGTTCGTTTCGTTTGTAAATTATGCCAGCAGTTAAGGCTTGTCGAGCACCAGAGCTAGATTATATCAGGAAAAGAACGTGGAGTTTAAAATCCCCTGGTTTGAAGCCATTCTCTTTCAAAGCAGTGGCATTTTTTTCTGTATGTAGCAATGAATCTAGGTTTTATAGAGATTTTGTTTTTTTCTTTCAGTTTTCATAAAATTTCTCTTGTTACGTTAAAGTGGAGAAGTCCTGGGTTTGTGGGAGGTGGGAGTAGGGTTGTTACACTTTCCCCCCCCCGGCCAAAATCTGAGAGAAAGCCATGAAGGCATGCAGCACAATCATGATAATAATGAAGAAATCAGAATAAAGCTGGGAAAGCTTTCTGCAACGTCCAAGATGTTGGAGTTTGCTCAGACAATCAACATTCCAGCCTTCCCAACGCTCCTTCATCCTCTTTTCTGGCCGGGACCCTTCTGGACTCAGACTTTACCCTTTTTTTTCTGCCCAAGTGTGCCCTTTTTTCATCCTTTACTTGCTCCCCCCCTTTCCGCGTGTGCCCAGGCGCTCCCAGGGTCCCGTTGCAGGGCAGGCTGGCACAGCATCCCTGGAGCCCTGACAGCCGTGCCCACACTTCCATGCCTCTAGGGGAATTTCTACTGTGTGATCTCTAGGTGGAGCCTCCTATCACCCAGTTCCGTGTGAAAAATCAGAGATATTTTACCTCTGAGGCTCTGGAGTGTGTTTTCCAGACCACGTTTTTGGCCTTTCTGGTGGTTAATGTCTGCTGGTTTGGGGAACTCTTCTGTTCAGGTGGAGGAGAAATAATAATTACTGGGTGTGCAGCACCTCTGGTGTCTAAGGCACTTCTGCACAGATCAGATAGACAATTAACAAATCTAGTTTTCATTGAGCTAATTTATTAACCTCCCAAAAGACTTAGTCATGTTATTCTGGAAAGCAAGACGTTTATGTTCAGATTTTGTGCACCTACATGACGACTATAAAATTAATATCGTAAAATATGATAATTTTAATACTCAATAGAAGATTTACATTCTTACCAAGAAGAGTTTGGAGCTGATAGTGCTGGCTGATATGTTAAAAATACAATTGTACACCTTTGCTCTCTAGAACAGCCGCTATCAAAGGTGAAGATAACGAGACACAACCATCCATGGAGAGAGGATGACAGAGCCTGGAGCTTTCCCACTGTGGGTAGTTTTTTTCCTGCCTGTGGAGATAAGGCTGCAGTGGCTTCGAGCAGTAAGTTATCTGACCACAGCAATGTGAGAGGAGAGCAGAGAGCCTTTCTGGGCAGGGGAGGATGAGACCTCACAATAATTCACTTATCTTTGAATATTTTGTTCCTGCTTCCAAATAGGAGTTTGAGATCTTTCTTGAACCTCCTTTTTTTTTTTTTTTTTTTTTTTTTTTGTCTGGTTTGGATGTTTTTGGTGTGTGTTTTTTGTTTGTTTGTTTGTTTGTTTGTTTTTTGGGTTTTTTAAAATGAGTTTGGGTTTGGTTTTTGTTTGGTGGGGGTTGTTGTTTGTTTCTTTCTTTCTTGCTAAAATCTGATCACCTTTCCTTAAAAACTTGTCTTTATTTTAAAAGGGGCAAAACCCAAACCAAGCAAAAAACCACAAGCTTATAAAACCACAAAACATATTAAAAGTAGTCGATAAGCAATGGACAAATAATTACTTGGAAACATTTTGCCATGTTATCTATCCATATATATATATGGGGGTGTATATGTATATGTATGTGTATGTACATACATTTAAAAGATTTTTAACTTGTAAATATTTTTGATTTTTTCTTAAACTTGTTAACAAAAATTATTTTAATATTAAGTCAATTTTCTGTGAATTGTTCAATTTTACTGCTTGGGTCGCTTCTGAAATCAGAGGATTCTCCTGAAATCTCTTTTCTTGCAGAGCATAGAAGTTACTGGAAAACTGCAGATATAAAGAATTTACACGGGAACTTTAAATGGGAACATTGGAATATATGTGGTTTCCGAGCTTCAGGTACTAACCAACAGTTTAGTAAGTTTTGCACACAGTTTGATAAGTTTTTATGGTGTTCCCTGGAACAACTGGAATTCTGGTGCTTGGGAAGCTCAAATGGCTCGTTGTTAAACTTTCCATAGGAGAAAATATTTTGAATTATTTTGTGTTAATGTAGTTGCTGACAAGTTCAACTCCTTGGTCGCAGCTCATCTAACAGTTAACAGCATTTTCTCTTGCCTAAGGGGTTGTAAAGTTCATTAGCTGCTTGGTTATCGGCGCCTGATAAAGGTACACTGAAATAATTATAGATTGGGAGTCAGTTCAAAAGTTTAATCGGCTTGTAATTAAAAAAAAAAAAATTGGCTTTGCTTAGTTTCCAGCTCTGTTAAACCGTTCTCTCTCAGCTTTGGCAGGGATGCCCTGTCCCTCGGAGGGCACTTGGTGGTAATTAAACCTCCTTCAGAGCACCTTGTATGTGCCCGAAGAGCAGATGGCAGAGAGGCCGCTGTCCATAGGTTCTGGCCGGTGCCCAGCTGCCGGATAAATGGGATCAGCCTGCCTGAGACTGTGGAAAACTTTTTTTTTTTTTTTTTCCTCCTATTATTATTTCGGTTGATTAACCTTCTGCTAATTGCTGGTATCCACCTCGCCCTGCGGCTCTGAGCGTGTCGGGCGCATCCTTCCTCCCATCCCTCGGGTACCAGCCAGCGCCTCCCGAGCCGGGGATCTCACGGGAATACCGGCTATTCCCGGCGGGGAATTGATATTGATATAAATTGTCTGATATTTGCGTACATTTCCATAGAATGGATGTGCGCTACACTCCTTCCACCGCGGCGCCGGCTCCCCCCATCCCCTTATCAGCCGAAGCTTTATCGGCGCTCACTTTGGATTGCTTTCCCGTAATTCCCGAGGTGGGGAAGCGTTCACATCCCCCTCCCCTGGTTCGCAGGAGCGCCTTATCAGCCTTTCCCCCGATCTTAATCGCCGACCACGATTTCGGTGCTTTCACCGCCAAGTTTCCCCGCAGCGCCAGACCTCCGGCTGTCCCGGGGGGATGTCGCTGTCCCGGGGGGATGTCGCTGTCCCGGGGGGGTGTCTCTGTCCCAGGGGGATGTCTCTGTCCCGGGGGGTGTCGCTGTCTCGGGGGGGCGGTGTGGGGGTGTCCCAGCCCGGGGGGGCCGTGCCCGCGCTCCCGCCCCGCCCCGCC
>JAYDZK010000271.1:29787633-29805431 GCA_034509185.1 Euphonia xanthogaster
TTCCCTTCCCTTCCCTTCCCTTCCCTTCCCTTCCCTTCCCTTCCCTTCCCTGCCCAAGCTGGGTTTCCTCCAGCCTCACCTCTGCTGTTTACAGAAGGAATTGCAGTTTCCTGTTGTTTCAGATGGAGCTGTTGCTCCTCTCTGGATTCCTGCCTGACACCCAGTTGCTTTTGAGCCTGATCAGCTCAAAAGTCTGGTGGTTTTTGCTCCTTGCTGCTATAACTGGGAGTCTGTTTTGCACTCAAGCCAGTGCACTTGGTTTATAAAGGAATTTCTGGAATTCCTGAGAGTTTTTATATACATATTTTCTCCCTGTGAGGTTCTGCAAGGGTTGCTAAGGCCTGAGATTGTTCCAATCAGATAAAATAGGGTTGTGCCCATTTTAGAGCTAAATCTAAGACACTAAAGCACAAATTGCTTTTTACAAGTTGCGTGGAGACTGAGTAACACAGCTTGGACCAGGATGCACCCATCCAGGACATTCCTTCTCTGCAGAACCTTCCAGTCTGTGATCTATAGTGATTCAGCAGCTGAGCTGTAACAAAGATGTTCTTTGTCTGAGAATTTCCCACTTACTCTGCCTTGTAGATAAGTGGTAGGAAAAGTTCCTGTTTGCCTAAAAATGAAAGTGTAAATCTGAAACTATATAGGAACTTCCTAGAAGAAAGCTGTGGGAATGTTACATAAGTAATTGGCCTATTGACCATTTTCAGTGGCAAGAACTGAACCCTGAACAGCCTTGATCCTGGATGCCAAAGAGGCCTGATTCCCACTAAGAAAGAAGCTGGACTAGAGAGGTTGGACCCAAGTTCTCTAAAGGCTTTGCTTTGCAATTTCATTATCTTCAAATACTTTTTGTTGTTGTTTCATAAATACCCAAGAACTGTTTTTGTCATTCTCTCCATCTAACTTGGTAATTCTTACTATCAGAGTGGTCTGGCTTGTAAGGGACCTTAAAGCTCTCATTCCACCCCCTGCCATGGGCAGGGACAACTTCCACCCTCCCAGGATGCTCCAAGCCCTGTCCAGCCTGGCCTTGGACACTTCCAGGAATGGGACATCAGATGTTCTGGTAACATTCTTGTGTTGCCAACATCTGCTTTCACTTATTCCTACAACTGGATTCTCAATACCTCTCCCTTCCAAGCTCTTCTCAGGGCAAGCATTAATTTGTGGCCAGTAGTGAATGAGTAGAATATCAATTAAAACATGGAAGTTCTTCACCTTTATTTTGTTACTCAAGTGTTCTTTTGTTCTATGAGCGACCACACATTGCTCTGAAATCTGTCCAGTGTTACCATTAATTTGAGAGCTGTTCTGTTCTATGAATTTATGTAGATACCCTGTTTTGTTTAGCTTGGCAGATCTTTGTTTAAAATCAGTGATTAAAATGAATGTGTTTCTTTTTTTTGGATTAGCAGGGAAAATACAAAGTCCTTGCTGAAGACTGCCAAGAAGGAATTGATCATCTAAATATTATGGTGATGAAAATGGACTTTAGTTTCTCTTTGCACGTGTGCATTTATGCCAAATAGCAATTTCACTTAAAATCCTCACTTTAATCTTGCAGTGGTTCTTGCTGCAGGAAATATTTTAAATGAAGACCAGATTTGTGCAGTTTACTGTTTGGAGAGATTTCAAGCATTTTATTTTACCATTATTTAGGGCTAGGAAAGTATTTTTGCTTTTAGGGACGTCACAGTAATGCAGACTTTCCTCCCAGAAATCTGTGAGGTGTCTTGAGTTTCTGCATGGATTATACCGGGGGAAAAATATCTGATGCAATAGCATCTGAATTAACAAGGTGCTGTGGTTTAGACCTCTCAAAATTCCCTCCAATGACCTAAGAGCTGCTCTTGAGCAAATTGCCTGTGACACGTCGAGTGTTGTTCCTTATTTTCTTAGTGTTTTCATTGCGTAATACCCTTTTTTTGGTGAATTACACAACTTATCCTTGAATAGGAAGCGGAATATTTAGGCTTGCAGCTTTCTGTAATTAAAAAAAAAGAAAGTGTGGCAGCAGGTTCCCACACTTTTTCCTTGTCTCTCTCCAGCAGGGCTTGCTGATCCCCCTGTTTTCGGTGAGCTGAGCACCTTTGCTGGAGCTTTTTTGCCTCCATAGTCAGAGGTTTGGAGGTTTTCATGGCATGAATGGAAGTTTGTACAAACACCAGTGGCTGGAGTTTTATTTGGGAGGGTGGAAGCTCTCCAAGCAAAACTTGGTTTGTGGTTTGTGTCAGTAGTCACCGGTTCTGGCAGCCCGGAGTGCTGCCGCTCTTTTGGTTTCGTTCTGCAGAGAATCCCAAGCCCAAGCCATGCTTTCAAACCCCTGTGTGTGCCTAAACAAGTGGTGAGGGCAGGAGGAAATCATCTCACCTATTTTCAGCAGCCTGGGCAGTTTAATATCTTTAGTTATCCCAGGAACTGCAGCCCTTCAGTGAGGGTGGCACAGAGAGTTTCTGGGACATGCCTCTTTCCCCCTTTCATCATGTTTAAGACAAAAAGTCCCGTTAAATGGGGTAATTATTTTGTTCCTCACCTCAGTCAGTGGAAAGGAGAGCTGAACCCCTTTTTGAAAAGGGGAAAAGGGGTGAAAAGTGGGTGGGGAAAAGCCCCGTGTCTGACTGAGATGTGCCCAAGGCTTTGTTTGAAGACCTGCTCCCTTCTCCATGCCAGGAGCAGCCCTTCCAGAGCAGCAGACAGCCCTCCCTGCAGAAAGGGAGAGGTTACTTCGGTGAGATTTCTATCTCCAAAGCATCTCCTCAGCTCAGCTCAAAATAACCACCAGAAGCAGCATGTGTGAGCATCATTGCATCGATGCCACTTTGAGTAATGACCTAACCAGAACCCAGATCTTAATTTGCTTTTTGGCTCCTCTTTATGAAACCAAATTACTTCAGTTGTTTACAGCTGGGTGTGCTTTTTTTCGTGGCTTGGTGCTCTGTCTTGCTCTCCTAGCAGTCTGTTTACTGATTATTAGCCCTGTTAATGCCAGTTGGCAGAGATTTGCCTTCTCATTTCAGGGCTGGCAGCCAGCACACCTTTAAAGTCCTTGAAGAATTTAGTTGCCTTGGGAATTTTTCATGCTATAACCTATTTATATTTTTGGGGTTTTTTTTGTCATTAACTGAATTCACAACAATCACCTTTATAATGTAATTAATAAAGGTTTCTTAGCCATGGTCGTGGGCATTTAGGGCATTGTGCAATAGTTCAATAAAAACATTACAAAACACAATAATCACAGCATATAAATAGAAAGAGGAGCAGTCTGAGAAGATTTGAACATCAGAGCCTGAAGGTATTTAGGAACTTGAGCTTTATTCAAGCCCAACTCTCAATGATTTAGAAACAAACCAAAACAACACCACCCCCACAAAAAAAATCCGCTCCAAACCAAAACCAAAAACATATATTTGCTACTAAAAGGCCCTGAGCTATTGCTACAGCTGGAAAAGAGATGTGTAAGAGAGGAGAGGAAAGCATACCTGGTGAGGTTCTCAGTTTCACTGCTGGAAAGTGCCCTGTGGTAGGTGAGGAATGAGCATCTGCCCATATTAAATTTGTGATGCTGGTGGTTTTATGGCCATTTAAGCTTCCACGTGGTCCTTAGTGCCTGGGCTCAAATGTTAGGTAAAATTTCACACAGAGGTGGTTTCTTGTGGGAAAGATCAGTGCAGCTCTCAGCTCCCTGTGTGTAGCTCACTAATCCCAGAGAGAAATCAGCTTTTTTTTTTGCCCTTCATTATTCTTTATCTCAGTGATAAAAGAATTTTCAACGTATCAATACTTTCACTACAGCCTTCAGATTTTATGTTGATGGTAAAGATCAGTTTACAGGATTTTTTTGTTAACATTCATCGACAAATCCATCAAGATCAGTGCTTTGACTGTTGTTTTTTTGCTTTAAGAAGGTATGTTTTCCATTTAAATGGGCAGTGGTTCAAGAGCAGTTGCAAAACTGTGTTACACAATGCAGGAATTCCTAATACATAAGCAATAGGCAGGCGTGGCCAGCTGCTGGGAGCTTTTTGGGTCAGTATGCCATGAATTAGTATTTATTATCTAACTTTTTCAAGAGGAGGAAATTCTGAACTTTTTGCTCTGCAGTTGGTGGATCACGGACAAAATACTGTTGCCTCTGAAATCCTGGCTTTTGTAAGCTCCAGTTCCAAGGAAAGGCAGCTCTGAGGTGGGGCATTAGCAGTCTCACCATGTACAGCCTGGGCATCCTTTTTCCTCTTCAATAGCTAAAAGCAAAAAAGACTGAAGGCCTGAAAAAAAGCTGTGCTTTGCCTGTGTAGTTCCCTCATCCGTGGAGCTTTTTTTTTCCCAAGGGCAGGATGTGACCTTTGGATGTCTACAGCATTGCAGCTGAGATGAAATCATTTTATAAGCAGTGATCAAAAAGCATATCCATGGCTGCAGCAGTGCCCTGTGGAGTTTTAGCCCAGCACCATGTTAATCCCACCTGATAATCTGTCCAAGCACCTGTTTAATGCAAGTGGATAATTCCAGACTGCATTTCTTATTGTAGCAGTTTCCCAAAACTGTCCCTGTGATAATTGTCAGCTTTACAGCCATGACATGACTTGTTTGATGCTGAATATTTCTAGCAGGGAATATAAATCGTTTGGTAAATTGAAATTTCTCAATCAGCCAGGCTGTGGGGTGCAAGCCCAAGGGCAGCAGCTCATGTGTAAGTCAGAAAGCACTGAATACTCTTGAGGAAAACAGTGAGGTGAGGACAAAAGTTTCCTGATCGATGTTGCTGCTTCATAAAGCAGATAAACATCTCTGAAAGAGCGCAGCGGGTCTTGTGGTTACTGCTGCAGCTGCTGCTTGTGACTGGCTGCATTTAAAAGCCCTTGAGATGCTTCACAGGGTATAAATAAGGAATAAAACCTGTCCCTGAGTGACAGATGGTGTTTGGGTGGAGCATGCACCCCTCTCCTGAGGGACAGCGTGTGCTGTTGGCATTGGGAAGTCACCTGGAACATGTTCACCCCTGAGTCAAACCAGTGTCTGGTTAGTGTTCATAGCAGGGGCATTTTGTTCCCAAATCATTATTGCCTCCTGTGTACTTGAAAATTTGCATGGTTTTCCTCTCTGGTTTTTCCAACAGCAAAGGGCATTCGGGGTTTTGGTATTGGGATGGGTTTATGGGATAGTCCTCCTATGATTCTGCAAATAAATCGTCCTCTTACACTGTCAAAGGCACTTACAGCATCCACAAGCTGCTTATTGCTTTAATCTCTGCAGGGATTTAGAAGCCAAATGTCAAAGATGGATGGGAGCAGCACAACACATTAATACTCCTCTGCAAGCCTGTTACAGGCTTGGCTTGTGCCTGTGTAACAAGCAGGAGATGGACGCACCAGATAAAACTGAAATGAAAGCAAAGGGTGTTTCTGGCCTCTCAAGGAATACAAAATAACTCTTTGGGGTGTTCCCAGTTTGCATAGCGGCTCCCAATTTTAAAAAGTAATGTTTTTGCCTCTGAACTGCTTGAGAAGGGGAGGCTGTGTCAGAATTGTGCATTTTCCCCAGAGATTTTTAAACTTTTCTTGGTGCAGACAGGTTTTCTGTTGGCCACAACGGGAGTTGGGTGTCCAGTGCCATTTGAAAATCCCACTGGCCCCTGCTGAATACTCAGTGACCATGAGCTTTTGTTGCAGCACTGCCCAGGAATGCAGAGCTTTGTGGTCCCATTGTGCTGTCCAATCTATTTGACAGCCCTGGGCATGGCTCGGGGGCTCCAAAGCCGGGTGGGATCCACCATCCATGGAGGTGATGGACCTCAGGGGGCACGGGTGGGAAGGACGCCTGGAGTGGGGTTGTGTCAGTGTGTGGAAGGTTCTTCCACGTGTAGGTGCCAGGCAGGGGCTGCTGGGTCAGGCTGTGTGGGGACACTGGTGGGAAAGGAAGCCCAACCTTGTGCCCAAGTTAAACTTTCTCAGCAGCTGCTGAGGGCTCACACTGGGGTCGGGACCTCTGTGTCCTCGGCATTTTACAAATGCAGCAGCCTGAGACTTCAAAACCTTCCAAGAAGGCGTATTTTGGCAGAGGAACAGAGCTGGTTTGTTTAATCTGGGAAGACCATCCAGGCTAAGTAGACCATCCAGAAAAGGAGGGCAGCAAGGGAGGCATCTGAGTACAAAATCCCTTTCACAAAGGGAGAGTGGGCGGTGCAGACAGGGAATGAATCCTGTGCTCCTCCAGTGCCCCATCCCTGGGCACCACAGAGGGATGAGCCCACACTGCCCCATGGCCCAGTGGGGTGCACTCCACACCAGGAGGTTTCATGGGTGATTTTCCCCAAGGATGAAGCACTCCACCTCTGTGCAGAGAAGCAGGGAGGAAATCTAGGGCCAAGGGTCATGCTGCAGATGACTTTTAAGGAAGGGAAAGATACCCACTCAGAGCTTTTTTTAATTCAGGTGTTTTGCAATGACCCTCCTGCAGTCACTTGAAGAACTCATGACACGTCCTGTGTTTCTATTTCAGGCCAAGAACATCCCAACAGCCTGAGGCACAAATACAACTTTATTGCAGATGTGGTGGAGAAGATCGCCCCTGCTGTGGTTCACATTGAATTATTTCGCAAGTAAACAAGATGCCCAGTATTGGTTTTATTTTACTTTTTTCTCTTTTATTTAATTCTTGAAAACAGCTGCCAGTGCGACAGAAATGTTGATGGATGGTATGAAATAGCAAAGAGGTTTTGAGATAATGAAAATTTGTCATGCTTAAGAATTAGGGATAATTTAAGAGTCATGGAAAAATAATTAGTTAAAGTAATGGATGTGCTTTATCTTCTTAATGAGAATAACAGCAGATATCTTAAAACATTAAGAACTCACCAAACTCCTTTTGTCTGTGTGTTATTTGGAGTTATTTGTGACCTTTCATCTTTTTTTGCAGCGATAAATCTTTTATTTCCCTTGTCTTTTAGACTTCCTTTTTCCAAGAGGGAGGTTCCTGTTGCCAGTGGCTCGGGGTTCATTGTCTCTGAGGATGGGCTGATAGTCACCAACGCCCACGTGGTCACCAACAAGAACAGGGTGAAGGTGGAGCTGAAGAATGGGGAGACCTATGAAGCCAAAATTAAAGATGTTGATGAAAAATCAGACATTGCACTAATTAAAATAGATTCTCAGGTGAGTCGTTTAAGCAAGACACATTTTGTTCCTCTAATTTAACATCTTCCTTTCCAAAAAGTGTTGCTGATCCTCAGATTGGGAGGAAAAACAAGTTGTTTACTGAGCTGGGTTGTTGAGAATATATGAACTAGGTGGATACACGTTTTTAAAAGCCAAGTTTGTGGGTGGCAGTGGTGATTTTGTCACCTCTCAGTGTAGTGAAAGTATTACATAGCACTTATTTATGCATCCTCAAAATAAAAACCAACACCCCAGTTTGCTGGCTGGCGTGCACACACACTTTTATCTGATATAAATCTTTCTCAGAGAAGAAATGGGGGTGTTTTGCTTGTGCAATTCTGTCTCAAGTGGCTATATTGAAGTCACAAATGGCTTTTAGAGGACACATTTGTCCCTTGCTGGTGTAGATACTCAAGTGGAAAATACCTTGGGGAGCGTCTTGAGCGTGGAAATTAAAGCCAGCTTGGAAAGATGTTCTTACACTGCAAGTGATTTTCTGAGCAGCTTCCCATCTATGATCTCCCTCCATATCAAATGTTCCTCTGTCAGCATTACTGTGCCTCCTGCCACAGCAGAAAAGCTCTCAGAGGTTCTGCACACGTAGCAAGAAGGATATTGTGTGGAAATGCTGTGAAATGGAGATGCGACGAGCTGAACGTGGCTCTTTGGGGTGCTGCTCGCGTGGGCTCCCCTCGTTTGGTCTGGCAGTTGATGACCTCCAAGTTTAACAGGCAGGAATGCTTCATCTGAAACACATGACTCAAAAATGTGTAGATCTTGCAGCGTTGTTTTAGTTCAGGGCTATTCCCCAGCGAGGTCAGAAGTGTTTGTGCCAGAGTTCATGACTAAGCCAGGCGCCTAACGCAGAACTCTTGGATGACCTGAGGGATGGAATGCTCCTGCTCCTCCCCTGCCACCTTTATAACTCCAAATCTTCTTTTTTAAAAGCTTCTGAACAGCAACCAGGCAGGAAAACCAAACAGTACCAATAATGTTTTTGCCGTGTTGTTTTTTTCTTTGTTTTCTCATTTTTATCTTAAAATAAGAAAAAGCAGTAAGAAGCAAAGGGAAAGATCCCCAGCACGAGCACTGGGATGAGCAGGATGGGGCAGGGAGTGAAGGGCAGCTGGAAAAGTGCTTTAAAATTGGAAGTACCAGGTGGAGGGGAGAGCAGACATGGTGAGGAGAGGACTTGGAGCAGCAGGAAGATGAACTCCAGAGGAGAGAGGGGGCAGAGAGGAGACAATGAACTGGTGTGATGGTCAGTTTGAGGTCTCAGGAAAAAAGCAGGCATGGGCTTGAATGTTATGGTATATGTTATATAGCCTGAGGAAATGGCTCCTAGCTGTCCTGGGAAGTTGCTCGTGGGAAGGGAGAACCTGGAAGCAGCTTGGGAAAAAGATAATTCATCCCGATGGGCTTGTGGTGGAAACCACTGCTCAACAGGGCTGGAATTGGTCTGAGCTGCTCTTGGAAGCATCTTATCAGCTGTACAAGGCAGTACCTTGGGTGGTGTTCTCCTCCTGGCCTCCCCCACTTCAGCTCAGGATGATTTTGAGAAGACTGGGAGGAAATTTAAAGGGATGGGAGACCCAGATTTCCAGCCAGCTCTGGTAACATGGCCCTGGGAAATCCCAGTCCAAGGTGAGGCCTGAGGCACCTCTGTTGACAGGACAGCTGTTGCTTTGCAATTGAGAATTTAAAACAACTTTATATATGTTCACAAAAAAAAAAAGTTAAAATGGAAATGTGGTCAGTTGAGAAACTGATTGTCAGACTGAACTTTTATGGGGCATTTTTATATACCCTTTCAAGTCCAGTGTTTGAGCTTTCCTTCTTGTACTGGAATGCCTTGAAGTCATTCAGATGCATGAAAGACTTTTTAAAATCACAGGGGTAATAATTTGTTGAAGTTGAAATGTATTTGCTGACCAAAGAAGTCAATGTGGTGGTACAAATGACCCCTTAAAAATCTGGAAATGGCACGAAAGCCATCCTTAAGAATTTTTCTGAAGTAAGAGGCGCAGTTCTTATATTGGAATAAATTATTTGAAGGTGACATCAAAGATGCAGAAGGGTTTTTTCTTCTTTTTTATGTGTGGCATGTTAAGGCAGGATCTGAAGGGTGAAGAATGCTCTGTGATTAGGAACAGAGCTGGGCTTGAAGTATGGGATCAGGCTGTCAGCTGGTATTCCTACAGCTGTTCAGCTTTTGCAGCAGCCTGAATGCTGTTTCCCTCTCAGGTGTGAACATCTGGCCAGAGACATTACTAGAACTAATTTGGCTTTGCTGAATGCAGTAGGAAATGAAAGAGGGTGGTAAAATCTGGGCAGCACTGAGGATGAACAGTTTCCCTGATTAAATTCTTCTCTGTGGAAAAACATCTTGCAGCCAATGAGGAACAGAAACCTTGGAGCAGTTGTTCCAGTCCTAAAATGTTCTTGTTTTTACAGTCAATAAAAGAGAGCACCAGTATTTTTCGTGTCTGTGGTGACACTGAGCAGTTTGCTGGAGTGTTGAAAGTAGGAAGTAAGATTGGAATCAATGTGGTAGCCAGGAATCCAATCTAAATATCCTTCCAAATGCAAGGAGGAGACCACATCACTAGAAAGGAGCAGTGCAGTTGCAGACAATTTGGATTTGGAACATGCAAAATTTATAAGACTTCCCTAGAAAAAGTTGAATTTTGGCAGCATAGGCAGGGACTGGTGAAATAAATAATCTGTCCTGCGTGGCACGTGTGATACTGCAGCGAGTGTGAAACCCATCAAAACTGTTGCACAACACTCCAAAGGGAGCAGAGGCTTTTTTGCTGGCAGAGCTGATTTGTGGGATTCATCTCAAGGCAAATAACTGCCTTGTTAAATCAGAATGTGTGATACAGCTGCTGAAAAACAAACAGCAGCAGGAGGAGGGGAAATGTCAGTGTGGTTTAATGGACAGTGTCAGGGTTAATGGGGGGCAGAATTATAAAAGAGCCCAACCCAAATGGAAACTGGAAGCCCAAAGTAGTGGAAGGTGGAGGTGGCTTTTGCCTGGAGACCCTTTTCAGCCCTGGAAATCGAGCTCTGTCCCCAGAGATGATGCCCATGGTTTGGCACTGAAGGGAAGAGCAGGGTGAATGGCTTTATTTTGAGGGGTTTCTTCTTTCTATGTGCTCAAAATCCAGCCATGAGACACTGACCCTGAAATCACACAGGGAACACAGGCCAGGTCCTGAAGATTTTTGATCCTCAGCGTGGCCAGTTCCTGTCTCTTTACCCCAGGCAGGATTTGGCATTTGCATGGTGCAGCAGCCGTGGGGTTGTGACCCATCTCTAATTTGTGGTGACATTTCAGCCCTTCAGCTGAAACCTTCAGCTTAAACTTTGTCCTGCATCTTATTAATAAACACTCACTTTGACACTTTTAAATCAACAAGACCTCCTGCCTTCGTTGCCCTGGTGGTTTCCTGAGGCAATGAGTGTCTGTATCTTCGTGGTCAGAGGGGATTTGATTTTCCCCTGTGTGTACAAACTGGAGGAATCAGGAAAGTAAAACTTCCCTGTTTATGCATCAATATTTTAATAGCCCACATTTTGAAGAAACAACACCAGATGTAAGTGGCTTTTCTGAAATGCTATTTCACTTTGAAATCTGTGGCTGGGTAATACTCTGCTTCCTCTCCAGAGCCTGAGGAGGAAGCCCACATATTGCTTCCAGAAGTGTTCAGGACCCATAGGAATGGCATAGCTTGTAAAAAGCTTGGATCTTAACTCCAGTTTATTCATCAATTCAGGCAGCAGTGGTTTCCTGCCATCTTCAGTTTCTAGTAGCCCTCACTGTGGGGACAATGTGCTGGTCCAGCTTCCCATGCAGCAAAATACATCTCCAGGGTGGGTCTGCCAGCACCAGCATATTTTTAATTACTATTTTTATTTTATTTAATTGCAATTTCATTTGTATTTTATTTTTAAGAGAGAACGGCAATCCCTTGCCAGGCAATTGAGAAGCTGGTGACATATCAAAACAACACTTCATCCTTTTCTTCTTTTTTTTTCTGCAAGCTTCCCATGCTCCATATTTAGATAAGGAGACTCAGTTTTGCTTTTCTAACTATAGATGAAATACTTTTGGAGGCTTGTAATGTGTTCAGCCCGGGTTTTTTGTTTTCTTTGACTCTCTGTCAAGCAGTTTCTAGATTGTAGAAGATGTTCTATATTTTTATGTGCTCATGACTGGTGTTTTTATTTTGCCATAATGTATTCTGAAAGTTGAATTAGTCACAACAGAAATGCAATTCCCAGGACAGTTACGTGTTTACCAGAGTTACACTTACAGCTGAATTACTGTTCCATACCCACATCTGTGCCTTTCCCACCTAAAAATGAGAAGCATGAAGGAGCTCTGTCGCTGGTTAACACAAACTGAACTCAGAACTTTTGTCTCCTCTTCATCCGTTTATTGAAGTGCAAAGTGCTTCCTGCAAATTCCTGACTTTCCATCCACAAATGAAGGGGATTACAGAACAGAGGAGGGATTTACTTGCTTTCTGTGCCAGCGTGGAGACACATTCACTTATTTCATGGATGAAAAAGTTCAAACCAAAACACCTCCTGCTTATGGCTGTCTGTCTCTTGGTTTCCATTTCTCCATGGCAGTGGCTGTGCCTGGCTGGTGGTTTTGTGCTTCCTCCTCTCTTACTTTTGGAGCAGTTTTGTCCAGATTTCACTTATTTTATCTGACTCAAGTTGTGCTGTTAAAGGACACCAGGTGAACATCTGTGCTGGCCCTGCTGGGGCTGCACCTTTAATCCTGGGGTCTGTTTTGGACCCTTCACTGCAAGAAGGACATGGAGGGGCTGGAGCGTGTCCAGGGAAGGGAACGGAGATGGGGAAGGGTCTGGAGCACCAGGAGGGGCTGAGGGAGCTGGGAAGGGGCTGAGCCTGGAGAAAGGAGGCTCAGGGGGGACCTTGTGGCTCTGCACAGCTCCTGCCAGGAGGGGACAGCTGGGGGACAGGAGGAGAGGGAACAGCCTCAGGCTGGGCCAGGGGAGCCTCAGGGTGGATTTTGGGACAAATTTCCTCATAGAAGGGCAGTGTTGGAATCCCCATCCCTGGAGGGATTTAAAAGCCATGTGGATGCAGCTCTTGGGGACACGGGTTAGTGGTGGCCTTGGCAGTGCTGGGTTAGTGGCTGGACTCCATAATCTCAGAGGACTTTTCCAACCTAAATGATTCCATGTTTCTCTTGAGTCCCTCTGGCTGATGATGCTGATCTCTCCTCATGACACAACAGCTGTGTCCTGTTGTGGCTGGAGCCATTTCTTGGGGTGGTGTGCAGCTCTCCATGTCGTGGGAGTTGTGTTTATCCAGGTTGGAGTCAAATCCATATATAAAAACGTCTGAAGCCCTTTGGGATGCAAAAGGCCTAAAATATTAACCCTAATTAATGGCTCCTTCTCTGGCTGGGTGTAAACAGTGAGTCATGTGCCACTTAGGGGTTTGCATGTTTGGTCCTATTTCTGTGTGCTTGCAGAATGCCTGCCTGCAGATTTGTTTCATTGAGTAAACACTGATCCAGCAGAGCCCCAAGGCTTCATCAAAGCAAGAGTTAGAAAAGACAGGGGGAGAAAAGGTATTATGTGTTGCCCAAGGCCTTGCAGTGAGTCACTGGGAGAGCTGGGTTTGGCTGTTCCTGGCTCCCTGCTGCCTGTGCTGCAAGGCATGGTCCTTTGCCTGGCACTTTTAATTAACTGCTCTGGCAAATCTGTAGCCAAAGCAGGGGAATCAGGGGTTGGAGTGGTGCTTATGTCATCCTGACGGCCACCAGACATTATGTAAAGATTGAAGAATGCACATTTATTAAGTATAGTTATTAAGAGCCCTGAACTCACCCTCAGTTTACCAGGATTCCTCAACTTCCTGGGGATGAGCTTGCCAGTGGCAGGGTGTGAGGGCACAGAGGGGGTGTTCTGACACGATCCTGGTTACAGCACTGCCAGCAGCGCCTGCCTGCCGTTGCCAGGGCTCCTCCTGGCCTGCAGAAGGATGTTTTCCCACTCCATCACAGGATTTTGATAGGTTTTATACTGGTTTCATTTCAAAACCACGTTCACAATCTAAATAAATGAGTTTGGTTTGGTTTATTTGTAACAGAAAATTTAATAGTGAATGTGGCAATGTTTTAAGCTATTTTAGAGAGAGCCCCAAAACCAAATTTAAAACCATGACAACACATATATTCATCACAACCAACTCTTCATGGCATTGTTTAGTAGGGGCACGGATGCATTTACATGCAGTGCTGTCAGTGTGTCAGCTCTGCCCCACACCAGGAAATCACAAGGAACAGAGGACACCTTTTCCAAAGCTGTGTTTCATAATGTGTGCAGCACCAGGAGGCTTTTGCATTTTTTGTTTCTAGCAAGGGAAAGGTTAGCCAGACTTTCCAGAAGGCCTGTTGAATCACAGGGGTGACCTGCAGCCAATCCATACAGCATCAGAGCTTGAACTGAAGCCTGGCTAGTATAGGCACAGCCCTGAACACTCAGCACAATCACAATTGTATTAGTCACAGGCCGTTCCTGAACTTTCTCTCTGCTGCCAGATGCAATTTTGGCTTTGTGACTGTTGTTACAACTCAGGAACTTTGTATAAATATTTTAACTTTGTACACCACCAGCCTTTATTTTTTTTTTCCTGGTAATGAAACATAAAAAGTATTCTGTTTTCTTTTGCTTGTCTCTGTTTCATTTGCTGATAAATGTCCCCTTTCTCTGCAAAGTATCTGTTCAGTGCACTGGGATACAAACAAAAGCCACTTTTTGTCTTTTGTGTGGTTGGTTTCTTGTTTTTTTTTTTTAAAGAAGGAAAAGCAGTGCCAAAAGAAGATGCTGGTTCTGACCAATGACATCTTGCAAACATGTGCTACGTAAGCTCAATAGCATCTGCTGAGAGGAGGAAGGGCCAGGGTGCTCCCTGTGTCCAAACATCACCCAGATGGGGCTGTTTGTGTTAGCTGATCACAAATGCCTGGTTCCCCTGCCCTGGACACATCCCCTGGAGCTGTGCCTGGGATCAGGGGCTGCCCTGGGATGCTGCTGCTGCTGCCTCTCTGCAGGGCTGCAGAAGGGATGGGGAAATGGGGCAGAGCTGCTGGATCCTGCCCAGAGCTGAGCCACAGCTGGGTTTATCTGTGCCTGTGGCTCTGATGAGGGCTGCATTTTATCATGATTATTCATTAGAAGGGCATTGCTGCTTGTGATAACTTCCCTCTGAATGCAAAAGACGTGGAAATGCTTTCTGCTTTCTGTGCTGCCTCTTCTGTTGCTCTTCCAGCTCCCTCTGTTGAACAAGCAGTTGGTTTAATTATTTTCTTGCTGTCTGGAGGCTGAAAGATAAGGTTGCATAAAGCATCTTACCCTGTCTGGGAGCTGGCAATGAATTTTATTGAAACAATCTGCTCATCTGAGTAAACCTTCCCTGGTGGGATTGTAACAAAGCTGGATAAAGGATACACAAGACCAGACTTGTTAAACATTGAAACCATAACTTCTGTATTTGCAGCAGCCTATAGGGATAACTGATGCCATTATTTTTTGCTTTCTACTTTGCAGGCATTGTCTGTCTCTTAGGATATTCGAAATAAACTGTAGGTGAAAAATACAAAGTGATGGGAATTTGGGATAGTTTATAACACTGAATTGTTGTCCCTATGGATGACTTATTGAGTCAGGCTTTCAGACTGCTGGTAACAAACCCCCTTCAGAGCCAGCAATGAGTTTCCAAGTTAAACATGCAGTATTTTCCCTTTTTGCCAAAACTTGAAGTAGGTCAAGCTTGGAGGAAAGCTAGGTTCAAGTTAGCTTTGCCAAGCAAAAGATAAATGTCTCCAGAATTCTGTTTTGATTTTTGGCTTCAGGAACCTAATCCTCCAAATCCTTAAGTCTAAACCTGCACTTACACATGTCCAGGTTCATTGCTGCTAACAGAAATAGTCTAGTGCCATGTTAAATACCATGGGTTACATACCAGGTTAAGTTACCTGGGGAGGGCCAGGGTCATTTAGACAACAGATAAAACAAAAATATTTAAAAGCATGTCACATCACTGTAAGTGTAGAGATTGACTTTTAAAAGTGAAAAGAAAGGGAGAAATGGCACTCAGTATTGTACAGGCAGGTGATGAATTTAAAAAAAGTATTTATTTGAAGTATGATCTGTTTCAGAACAGAACACCCTTGATTAATTGGCAAGTGTGAGGATCCAACCTTTTTTAATTTTATTTTTAACCTTTTTTAATTTTAGTTGCTGTACAATGCAGTGTTTGCTGTATTTTAAGAATGTTTTAGTGGGAATGTCTTCAACTATGTGATTTGTAATATGTTTAGAGATAAGATCTTGAAAGGAAAGTGTAATGTTATCCTCTACTGTCATAACAGAAAAATCACATCAGGTCCTCAAATCCTAACATCTTCAGAGGAAGACACCACTGTATGTAGGAGGCAATATAATTATTTAGAAGAGAAACTTCATTAAAAGAAAGTAAGATGAATCATTAGCTGGTGTCTTGTGAGGATATAAAATGCTTTAACTGTACACATGCATGCTTAAAACTCTTGGGCTGTTGCTTTCATGATTCTTTACTGTTCACTCTCAAACAATATCATATTTTTACTTCAGCAGCTGCTTGCTAATTATTCCAAGAAGTGTTGGAAGTGGCTCCTTTCTAGTATCATCACATGCTTGCTTTGTACAGCAGAGCACAAATATTCCTTTGGTCTTTTAATTGTTCTTGATTTAATGGGTACCTGTTGTGGAGAAAGTTCTCCAGTGTAAAGAGCCCACACTGGATGTTTCTGTACCAACCCACACACAAAATACTCAAAAGAAAACAGAACAAACCAAATCCCTGAGGGATAAAAGCCTCTCTTTTCCTCTACCCTGTGAATGTATTCATCCTTCCGTAACATTTGTTCTGCCAGCAGAGCAGTGTCTTAACATTTCAATTTTCTTTTTTTTTTTTCCTTTCCTTTTTGCAGGGTAAATTGCCAGTTCTTCTGCTTGGCCAGTCTGCAGACCTGAGGCCAGGGGAGTTTGTGGTGGCCATTGGCAGTCCCTTTTCCCTGCAGAACACGGTGACCACGGGCATTGTCAGCACCACGCAGCGCGGGGGGAAGGAGCTGGGGCTCCGCAACTCCGACATGGACTACATCCAGACAGATGCCATCATCAATGTACGCCCCCTCTGAGCTGCTGCCCTCAGCCCTGGCCTTTCCCCAGCAGAAATCCCTCCTGTGATGCCCTTCCTGGGAGCAGGGAGCACTTCTCTCCCTGTAAATCTGGACTTCTGCTCCACAGCAGCACTTGGTTGTTACTTAGAAACGCCCCCGAGGAGCCACACCAGGCACAATATCTGCCTTCACTTCAGAATCCTTGCAGATTGCAAGGGAGGAGGCAATATTCTCTGGCAAATAACTATCTTTTCAAAATCCATCTTGTTTTCTGTAAAAGAAGCCAAGCTTCGTTTAAGGGTTCAAGTTTATTTCTGCATTAAGGCAAAACAATAGTTTTTGTGCCTCAGATCTTGGCCTTGTAAGAAATCTTCACTAACAGCTCCCAGAGCTGTCCTAAAATCTTCTCAGTTTCTAGTGTGGCACTAAGAAAACAAAAGGAAAACCTTGGCTTTCTTAACTTACTCTGGCAGGAGAAGAAACTCTGAGTATTTGCAAAGCTCAGCTAAAAGGGTGATGTTAAAGTGCAGTTTATGGGTTTGGCTGTTTAAGACTGTTCTGTTGCATGAATTTAATAGACAATGGAAGCAGTACTACAGAAATATTTCAAAAATTTATTTTATATTTTGCTTGCAATAAATTAGGAGGTAAATACTAAAATGTGTTCTTAACTTATGTTTATTTTCAGTACGGGAACTCTGGAGGACCCCTAGTAAATCTGGTAAGAGTTTCTCTAAGTTTGCTTAGTGCCAACCTTATTGCTGTTTAATTTAAAAAACAAAACAAACAATATACCCCACCCAAACCAACAAAAAAAAAAGCAAACTCCCCCCAGCAGATGTGTGATTTGCAGCTTTTGATATCTGGCTGACTCCACAAAATTCACATGGCTCTTACTAATCAGTTGTCCGTGTTTATATTGGCCAAAGGCTACATTTGGATTTCAATATTTAGGATGTTTATGGTTTGCATAGTTTCAAACAAGTGTAATGTGTTTTTTGCTCAAGCCTTGCAAAAAGGGAAAAACACATTTTACAGTGAGATATTTGCCCTTGCTGAAGCTGGCAATTATTTTCTTTTCACACAGAAACTCAGCTAAATATTTCTAAAATGTATCTACCCTTTCATTTTGAATCACACCAAAAAAATCCACATATTTTCAGGATATTAGGGTTTATTTGCCAATACTGTAGAATGAACTGAAGCAGGTTGCAAAACCGTGTGAGAGCTCTCAGGTCTCCTGAGGGTACATGGGGTTGAGTCCTCAGGCACAGACTGAAACTCAGAACTACTCAGAGTTTCTGCCTGGGAGGAGATTTGGCAGTTTTTTTTTCCCACTCAATTCACAGCACACAGTCAGTCACACTTAATCTTCACTTAAAACCACCTGTAGTTAGACAGTTTTTGTCTGGGACGAACCA
>JAYDZK010000271.1:29805454-29822179 GCA_034509185.1 Euphonia xanthogaster
AAAAGAGGTGACATCAGAGGTGTTCCATCCAAAGCTCTTGGGCTTATATTGCCAGGAAAAGCTTTGATTTTGGCAAGCTGCATTTTTCTTTATGTTATTATGTAATAATGGCTCAGGAGCAGTGGGTGCCATGCTTTATGTGGTGCCTGCTGAAGTAAACACAGAATAGCTGCAGAATGTGTTGCTCATCTGCTGCAAGCATGAGAATTGCCCAGTTTTTTCTGCAGCAAGATGAACAATCACATTGATTTTCCAAAATTCCTAAGTAGTGTTTTATCAATAGACTCAAAAAAATTGCACTTAAAACTTTAAGAAAATGGAAGACTAGCTACAAAATGTGAATTTGTCTTTGTGACTGCTTGGAAGAAACAATCCATTTCTCTTTGAAGTGTTCCATATTTGCTAATAATGGCTTTTTTTTTTTTTCTCCAGGATGGTGAAGTCATTGGAATTAACACATTAAAAGTTACAGCAGGAATCTCATTTGCTATCCCATCTGATAAAATAAAGAAGTTCCTAACTGAATCCCATGACAGACAAGCTAAAGGTACAGTACCTGGGAAGAGGAAAACCAGAAAATAACCTGGTCTAGTGGGTGGCATCACTACCCATGGCAGGGGGTTGGAAATAAGTGACCTTTAAGGTCCCATCCAACCCAAACCATTCTGTGAAAACAGTGATAAACCAGAAAGCCAGCAGCCTGGCTGGCATTAAGATTTAAAAAAAAAAAAGTAGCCAAACTCCACCTCTACACTAATTCATAAATAGTAGCCAACACTCTGTAAGAATGGCTAAAAAAGTTTTAAAAAGCTAACTAGCAGCATAAAAAAAAAAAATTTAAGCTGCTGAAGAGTAAAAAAGCATCACTACCAAAATAAAAACACTACTTGTAAAAGTCCACCATATAAATGCCCATATCCCCAAAACCAAAACTAATAAAAAGCACCAAAACAATAAGCAAATAAACCAAACTGCAGAAATGTGTCAAAATTAGACCTAAATTGAAAACACTCAAAGAAATTATTCCTAACTCAATAAACCCATAATACCTCAGACCATCAAAATGAAAATGGCACCTCTAAGTAAACACAAAACCAATGAGTAAATTTAACCATAAACAGTATTTCTCATGTTATCCATAACTATAAAACGTGTGCTACCATCAAGCAAGCCAAGCAAGTAAAAAAAAAAAAATAAAAAAATCGAAGGTCTGAACTGTCCCTTTGATTTTTTAAGTTTTTCTAAGCCTTCTGATGTTTACATTCTTGTAACAAACTTTCTCACACACTTTCTCTAAATAACTTATTGGTTTGCATTCTTTTATGGAAGAAGAGAAATCTGATGGACTGTTGGATTGTCCGGTGCCATTGGAGAGGTGGCTCTGTCACCCTCCAATCCACTATCACTTTTGGAAATCTATAGATGTTGGAGTCAGAAAATAAACTCTTTTTTCACCTTGAGAACAGCAGTGTGTGAGCTTGTGCTGTTTTGTATAGTGCCAGTCTGAACAAGTGGAAGATAAAGTTTTAAAAACCAGCAGCCTGTGAGGCTCTTCAGGTCAGGGCAACTGACCATGACCTGTTTTCCTTTTTGCAGGAAAAGCTGTAACCAAAAAGAAATACATTGGCATACGAATGATGTCACTAACCCCCAGGTAAGTACCCAGGCTGGCTCCTCACCTTTCCCCGGCGTGGTCTCTGCATGCACTTGGATCCAGCTGGGGACGTGGATGCTGGAGCCAGCACCGAGTGTCTCTGTGTGCTGGTGACAAACCCAGCCAGCCCTGGCCACCTTCTCCTGCAGCTGCCACCTGGTGGGACTCTCCTCTAGACTCTCCTGTGAGCTAGCTCTTAAACAGCTCCTGCCTTTTTCTTCTCCTTAATGCTTCAGAAGAGAGTAGCTAGTGACTGTGGCTCTGTCCTGGGGTTATATCCATGTTGGTGTATGTTTTCATGGCTTACGTCAGCTACGTGCATTCCTACATTTCTACACAGTTATTTTCATTAAACTGTTCACTTTATGTCAAATGAAGCTTTTGTGTGGACTTGCTTATTCATGCTCAGACTATAAGAGACTCATGAGCAGGTGATGCCATGTCCTGTAAAAATAACCAGAAGTTTTCCCTTGTGCAGGATGCACAGGTAGAGCAAAGCATTGAAACACGTGGGGTTGGGGTTTTTTAGGTGTTCAGGATTGCAGGAGGTGATTCTGTCCCTCTAATCTGCTCTGAGGAGAAGACCCCACCTGGAGTTCTGCATCCAGCTCTGGGGTCCCCAGCACAGGAAGGTCATGGACCTGCTGGAGCCAGTCCAGAGGATGTCCCACAGATGATCAGAGGGGTTGAGCACCTCTCCCATGAGGAAAGGCTGAGAGAATTGGGATTGCTCAGCCTGGAGTAGAGGAGCTTTGGGCTTGACCTAATTGTGACCTTCCAGTGCCTGAAGGGAGCCTGACAGAAAGATGGAGAATAAAGGGCCTGGAGTGACATGACTAGGGGGAATGGCTTCAAACTGACAGAGAGTGAGTTTAGATGAGATATTAGGAAGAAAATCTTCCCTGTGAGGGTGGGCAGACCCTGGCACAGAGTGCCCAGAGAAATTGTGGCTGCCCCTGGATCCCTGGCAGTGTCCAAAGCCAGGTTGGACAGGGCTGGGAGCAGCCTGGGACAGTGGAAGGTGTCCCTGCCCATGGCACAGGTGGCACTGGATGGAATTTAAGGCCCTTCCAGCCAAACCATCCTGTGATTCTACGATCTGCTGATTCTGAAGCTTTGAAATGTTTGAACTCTGATTGTCTGTATCTATTGAAATGGTTGCCTTTACCAGAAATAGACATCAAAAAGCTGTATGCATGCAAAAAAATGTAATAATTCCTGAAATATGCATCTAAGGGTTAAAATGAATGCTGAAGTGACATACCAATGTGTGTAAAACACCTCAACTCGTGTTAGGCGACTTCAGCAAAATGCGTGGGGGGTTTTTTCCCTGTCTTGACAAAATATTTTCTTTGCTATTTCTTCATTTTTCAGCAAAGCTAGAGAGCTGAAGGATCGCCATAAAGACTTCCCTGATGTTGTCTCTGGGGCCTATGTCATTGAAGTCATTCCAGAAACACCAGCTGAAGCGTAGGTTGAAGTGCTTTTTTCTCAAAACCACTGCCACTGGCTTAAGGGGGTAACGATGGAGACTGTTCCCTGCTTAACTGGCTTTCTTCATCATGCTAAATTAGCAGGGCTGTGAACATCTGATTGCTATTAGCTTTTCTGCTGGAAATGGGCTTGTGGATTCATTCTGGTCCCTGATGGGCAATACTGTAACTGTATCAGGGTATTGCAGGGAAGCCCTGTCAGCCTTCCAGGCCCAAAGGGAAGGCATTCAGGGGGTGTGAAAACTCCTTTTTCTTTTTTCTCAGCAGTTGCTTCCAAGGCATCTGCTGTACCAGTGCCAGTGCTGAATAAAGACTTTTGTTCCTGCACACTCTCCAAGGCCCTGCTGGTCACTGAAGGAGAGCAAGTGAGAAGTTTTTGGGTCCATTTTGGAAGAAATGTCCTCCTGAGCGTTGGCCAAACTCACCAGCTCCCCTGGCACACCTTGGGGCTGAAATCCTCTCTTGGCAGCAGGCACTCTTCCATGTGAGAGCTTTGTCAGCAGTCACATTACTGGAAGAGCTTTTGGGTTTGGACAACTGACTTTTTTAGTTCCTATTACTCAGGATTTGCTCAGAAGCTGGCCCTGCTGGTTGGTGCCACGTCTGGCTGAAGCCTGGCAGCTGGGCTGTGGTCCCTGCCACTGGTCTGGCTGGCTTTTGCTGGAGACGCTTTTCTCTCGGGGTTTGCTTGATAGGAAACTGCTCAGTGATCCAGGGCAGGAAATGGGTTTCTGAAACTAGGGGTCATGTGAGAGAGGAGTAAATCTTTGTGGCAGCAGAGAGGCTTTTGTGGCACCAAAGGCACGTAGGCAGGGAGCTGCTTGGGGCAGGCATACATTGCCTTTGGGAAGACTGCAAGGATGGTTGGATGGTGTCTTTTGGGGCAGTTTGGGTGTAAGATAAACAGTGCTAGCTGTCCAGTGTGCTCTCTGAACTTCTGCTGTGTTTGTAGATGATCCTTGCTGGCAGTGCTCGTCAGGCAGAGCACTGGTGAGTGTCTGCAGTGTGAAGGAATGTGTAGCAATGATTTGGCTGCTCCAGTGTGGGGCTGGAGCTGCTGCCTCGGTGTGCAGGTTCAGTCTGAAGGTGCAGAACAGTCATTTTAGGAGTGTGGGTGATAGCAGACAGTGGGAGAGGGACTTTGGAGAGGGAGAAGAAATGTGAAGCAAGGTAAGCTAATGGGAAGGGAGACCCAGAACAAGATGCCCCATTCAAAGGCTGGCCTGGCAGTTAAAATGCAGCCCATGTTGGCTCTGTCCCCCCATTCCCAGTCCCCTGGCCCAGAGGCTTCCTTCTTCTGCTGATCTGTCCAGCAGGTGCTGTGTAGATGTGCAGTGTTGTGAGGTCCCCAGGACGAGGTGAGAGATGAGAATTTGACTCCCAAGTTCTCAGAAGGCTGATTTATTATTTTATGATATTAAAAGAAATTATATACTAAAACTATACTAAAGAAAAAGGAGACATCAGAAGGCTTTACAAGAATGATCATGAAAGCTCGTGACTGACTCCTCAGTCTGACACAGCTGATGGTGATTGGTCATTAAGTAAAAAAAATCACGTTTGAATAAACAATCTCCAGACCACATTCCAGAGCAGCAAAACATGGAGAAGCTGAGGCTTCTCATCTTCCCAGGAGAAGAAATCCTGACAAAAGGATTTTTCAGGAAATATCACGGTGACATAGATGTGCTGGTGGGGCACAGGAGCAGAGCTGCAGTGACCTGTCCTGGCTGTGAGTCACACGGAGAGGCTGCATGAAAAACCATGCAATGACCTCCTCCACGGAGATGTTTTGAGCCATGCCTCCTGTAGGCAACCAGATTTGTTGCAAACATTGGCCAAGGGCACCCTGCTTGCGGGAGACACTCGTGTCAGGCGCCTTCTGTGGGTGGAAGAGGCCGATGAGTGCTCTGTGGTTTTGTGAAGGATTATGCTCTGAAGGGTTGAATCATGTCTGATCTGTCTTGGTTAATTTTTCCATCACTTGGAGCCAGATCGTTGTGCAAGACTGGGCAAGATGTTGTGGTCTGTGGCATCCCTCACCAGCCATGTCTTGGTGCTGGCAGCAGCTCCAGCCAGCCTGGAGAGAGACGCAGCCCTGGTTCTGCCCTGGCTTGCTTTGAGTCAGGAAGGTTCAGATTTGGAGGTCAGAAAAGGGATTTTGGCTGTTATGGGCAGCAGAGGAAGGACACGTTTGATTTTTGGTGACCAACCTAGATAACTGCATGTGTTACCCTGCTCAGGTTTAAAACATGAAGGGTGGGTGAAGTGGCTGCCAGTAAGCTCTGTATGGACAACAGGGGCTGAAATCCTTCATTAGCACACAGTGCCACTCGGGTTGCTTCTCTCTGTGTTCAGGAACAAAAGCTTGGGAAATCTCCCCCCTAAAATGAATCTGCTTTGTTGCAATTATTTTAGAAGACAGATATCAACACCTAAGATCTTTATTGCAGAATTAACTGCTATTTGCAGCAGCAAATTCCTTTGAAGGCAGGGAAATATGGGGTTCATCAAGCTTGTACATCCATCAGCTCCCGAGGTTTCTGCACTTCACTGTAACCTTCACTGCTTCATAAATCCTGATTGCTTTCCTCGTGGCTGCCATGTCTGCAGAACTGCTGCTGGGTGGGAAAGAGGAACAACCCAGCAACCTTTTTTTTTTCCCCCCCAATAATAAATCTGCAATTCTAATAACACCTTGCTGCTTTGTGTTTTCAGTGGTGGCCTGAAGGACAACGATGTGATTATAAGCATCAATGGGCAGTCGATAAGCTCAGCCAGTGATGTCAGTGACATCATTAAAAAGGACAGTACCTTGCACATGGTCGTGCGCAGGGGCAACGAAGATGTGATGTTGACAGTAGTTCCCGAGGAAATCGACCCCTAACCAGAAACATGAGCTGGATTTCATGTTTTCTTTTAACAGCAATGGACTGCTTGTACTCTCTCTGTGCTGGTACAGGAAAACGTTAGACTTCTGACCAACATTCTGCTTGTTCAGTGGATTAGTATTGGCCAACAGAATAACTCCTACTAGGTTTAAGGTGCAAACTCAGTGTAATTTCACATACTCCTGATGATAATTTTTTTTTTCCCTTCTGTATTATGTATGCAATGTATTCTTTACTGGCTTTTACATCCTCTGCTTAACGAATCGACGTTTGCTTCCCTGTGTTGAGTAGATTTCCTGTCATTTCCTCTAAGACTTAAACAGAACACAACCCACGCACACAATGTGTGTTGTGGCATTCAGGTATTTATAGTGTTTTAACTGGAAATGCCATTGTAAAGGAGTAGTCGGCCTAAAAGAAAACACAATTGGGAAATAAAGTTTGGTTTATAAACACAAAAGGAATCCCAACCCAAATAACCTCCCCAGGACCCCGTGCAGGACTTTAATACTATGATATTTTCCTAGTGTTATTAAAAGAATTCAACAGTACCTCTTGTGAGTGACTCATTTTGCTTCCTCTTATGGAGTGGTTTTCTTTGCGTGGCACATCTGCCTGGGAGGATGTCCTGGTGGTCTCCTTTTAATCATCATTTAATCACATGACTTATTTTCCAGTGTGTGCCTTGTCTTTGTGCTTTTGTGCATCTGTTGTCCTCAGCAAGGCTGGGTTGAATTTGTCATATTGCCTATGTCTTCCAGATGTTAATGCATTTTCCTTACTGTTTTAATTACAATTCCACCAATGCCTGGAATCTGTTTGCCCACTGTAGAAATTGCCACATGCTGGATCACAGATCTCATACCACTCTGGTTCAGATATCAGGATGTCTGTAACCATTTAGACCTGGCCTTAAGCTCTTTAAAACAGGCCTGGTTTATCCAAATCTGGAGTGCTGGTGTGTGTATGGACTTGGTTTTGACTCTGGGATATTGGGCATTCCTCTAACAGGCATTAATCTTCATACACATGTTTACTGATGCCCTTGAAGCTTGGGGGTGGTGAGGGGGTTTGTCTTGGTGTGAAGGAGAACAATCAGCTACACCTAATTACAAGGTAATTACTCACTGGGTAAATCAGGCTAAGCAGCCTTTTCTTTCCTCTGTTGTGGCATGTATTTCAGAGAACAAATCCAAGGGCTGTAGACAAGTTTTGGTGACTTGTCATTGCTCAACAGGCTCTTTTAGAAAAAGAATGTTTTAGTAAACCTCTCCAGCTGGGTAGTTGGCAGTTTATGGTTTTTGAAGAAAGGGCTGTATTCCACCCAAATGCAGCAATAAATCCTCGAGAGCTGGATTCCTGACAATGCTCCTTCTCATCCCAGCTGTATTTCAGCTCTGTTTCAGTTTATCCCAATTTAAGGAGCCTCCCCAGCTGCCAGTGCCTGCCCTTACTCACCTGGGTCACTGTAATTTTACAGTGTGTGGCATTAATTAATTGCAGTGTGCCTTTCAGTGCAGTATTGACTCCTGGCAGGATGGAACACCTCATTACCATCTTGTGCCACGGCTGTGGAAAATCACACGTGTGAAAATCTGCCAAAACACTGCAGTGCCAAGCACTGCCAGTCTGCAATCCTTTCTAGCCCCAAAACTCCAAAGAATGATCTTGCAGAAGTGTTCTGTAGCATCTTTGCACTGCAAGTTCATCTTGCTGATGTTGATTAATGTTCCAGCTCACAGCTGCAGTGGTGGTAGGTTTTGCAGCCTGTTTGTGCCCCGTGTAGCAGAGTGGTGACACAGCTCTCAGCAAAATTGAGTTTAAAAATCACCTGCCTTCTCTAGTACTCCACCTAACCCAACTAGCAAAAAATTAAACTGAAGCCCCAAAGTCAGGAAATTGTATTCAAAACCAAAGTTATTTTTCATCTGCCTTTTTATTTCAAAACAAGCGCTTGCACAATTTGCAGAGCTGATTGATTTTCTTTGTTGCTGTTGCTTGTTGTGGTCTCTTAATATGCAAACTCATTAATTCTCTTTGTGTGGGCATTAGGAAAGAAGCAAATGAAATTCTGTAAATGGTTGTCCTGGGTCACTGGGATTAGTGAAATATTTGATCAGAATTGTAGCCCTGAGCCCCATCCAGTGGGATGTGAGGTGGTCTCACATTGCAGCCATTCACTTTGAAAGTGGTTTTGTATTTTACCTTTTCTTTATTTGTAATTAATTTCTTTGCAGTGGATATTGGTAACCACATGAATATTTTATGGAAAATATTTAGAATTTACTTTCCTTGTATCCAACCATGCAGCTACCCAGATGGTTTCTTGCAATCAAAGTATTCTCCAAATGATTTTTAAATATTTGAAGTAAGATTACTGATTAGCAGAGATGGAAGCAAAGTTTTTCTTTAAATACTATTGATTGCCATGTATTTTTGATGTATTGTGGGGTTATTGATCTGGAATGGTTTCTATTCTCTGTTGCTTCAGCAGACAGCTCTTTCCAAAATGCTCTTGAAAATACTTTGTACAGAATAGCTTTGGCACAGTTTGTTTAAATATCAGTTTCCTGGAAGTTTTATGAAGTGTTGGATGCTATATCAGGGAAATTGGACATTCTGGCTTGATTCTCAGTATTTTGGAGCATCTGAAATGGAAACTGGAGTTGCTGTGTGTGGTGCTGAGTAGATGGCTACGTGTGCTACACTTGGAGGTAGTTTCAAAATGCAAGTTCACTTATTCCATAAGGGAAAGGTCTTGAGCTATAAAAAATGGTCATGACTAACAATTGTCTGGTTTCTGTAGCTTAGATGCCAAGAAGTAAAATCCTGTCATTTCATTGCCAGAGGACTTCTTTTTTTCTTTTTCCCCTCCTTACCTAGAACTATTTGGTATTCATGCTAAGGTAGCTGAGGATATTTTTAAAACCACTTCTTTCCAAACTGTTGGTGAGAGGGACATTAGTAAGGCATGATTAGATTATAGACAGGTTCTTATTGTATGTCAGAAAAAGACTTCAGAGCTAACTGTACTGATTATCTATTAAACTGATTAAAGCTGCAGCTGCAAGTACCCAGGGGAAATAGAAGTGATGAAGGCAGAAGTCACCAACCTGGAGCAGGGAATGATGAGAGCAGTGACAATTCAGGTCTGTGGGATGGTAGGTCACTGTGTGAGACCTTTTCAGGTCCCCCCAACCCCCAGACCCCACCTCTTGTGCAAGGTGCTGGCAGGGAAGTCAGAGCTGGACACTCTGGCCCCAGGATTTAAGCCAGCTCAGCCTCTTTGTACCATTCCTCTGTAAATATGCAATAGCTAGATCAGCTAAGGATTGTTTATTGCATAAAACTACTGCTAAAACCAGTGCTTATGTAAATTGATTAACTGGGCAGAGAAAATAAAGAAAGAAACATCAATTTAACCTATCTGCATCTGCTGGGAAGTTTTCCTCCAATTTCATGGGTTTTGTTTAGTAGTCATGGTACTGCAGCATCTGTCCCCATAAACTTTGTGAGGAAGTGGGTAATAATTAGCAACTGATTAGAAGGAAAATGAGTCAGAGCTAAAGCATACGAGTCAAATTTACTTAATGTGGTAAAGAATTCAGTTTAGGAGCCTGAAAACACTGCATAACATGCTGGAGAAGAAAATTAAATATTTTTTCTGTTCATTCCTTTTCTGTTCAGTGTTTATGCAGAGACCACAGTGATTTTCAGAAAGTTTGCCAGGGGGATATTTGAGGGAGATGAGCTGTGTTAACAGCAGTGCAGTGTAATCTTCCTTTCCCCTCTGAAATGGAGCTAGTGGTGCAGACCACCCCTCCACAGAGGAAAATACATTTGTGGGGTGTTATTGATGGTGATTCAGGCTGTGCCCATGCAGTGACTGTAGGATTTGCTGTGTCTGCCTGGACAACCCCTTTCCCAAAACCCCTGGAAGCTGGGAGAGAAGCAGCAGCCCCAGGCCTGACCCCACAGCTGCTATCCTCCAGGGGAAAAAAAATGGATTTTTCATAGAATCAGAGAATGACTTGGATTGGAAGGGACCTTAAAGACCATCTAGTCCCAGGGGCAGGGGCACCTTCCACTATCCCAGGCTGCTCCAAGCCCCATCCAGCCTGGACTTGGACACTGCCAGGGATCCAGGGGCAGCCACAGCTTCTGTGGACACCCTGCTCATAGGAACCTGTGGACAGGTAAGTCCACGAGAGGGCGAATTGAAGCTAAAAACTCATCCCCAGCCTCTGTGGAAGCTGAGTCTGGATGTGTCACTGTGATTTGGGCACTGTCTGCTGGTGCTGTGTGTGGCTGAGCTGAGGGGGTGACTCCTGCAGGAGGAGGGGGAGGCAGGGGGAAAAGAAGATGTCCATGGAAGCCTGAACTTAGTGTCTGGTCAGAAAAAAGTGCTGAAAGCTGTTGTTGTAAAAATGTATTCCAATCTTCCAAGGAGCTGGGCAGTCCTGGAAAAAGTAGATTTTGCCTGCATCTCATCGCTGGTAAGTTCATGTGTCTGGCAAGGAAAGAGAGTCGACTGTCTGATTTGGAAAACCAGAATGTTTCAGCCTGCTGTGACTGTTTGAAAGTTCTTTGCACTTGTAAGAAAAAGAAATCAACCCACCAACCTGCAACTCAACCAGAAACAGGCAAATATAACAGAAGAGGAGCTCTAGCTGCCACTCTCTGGTGTAAAACAAACCTGTAATAAAACCCAGCTGTAATTAAAAGAGGACTAAATGTGCATTTCCTCACATCTCAATCAACATTTGACTTGGAGGTCAGGATCCTGAAAGGAAACCTTCCTTTTGAAGAGGAGTTGGCAAAAAGAATGCTTCATTTCACCAGTGTGGTTAGTGTGGGGGAATCAATATTTTATTCAGGTAACAGAGAAGGGTTTACAGCCACGAAAATGTTATATTTGCATGAACAGCTGTGTAAAGGACAATGACAGACTGAAGCTATGACACACATCTTGGGTTTGTTTTGCAGTCTAATAATTTTGCTTTTATTTATCCTCAGCTAAAGGGTTTTAATGTTTGTTTGTTTAATGAAAAAGCACTTTCACAGAGAAGGTAGGGCTGTGCAAAAGGAAAAGCTCCACTGGGATCAGTTCCAGCCTGTGCAGTGAGTTCCTGCAGGCACTGAGAGACACTGCAAACCTTTTCACTCCTGCAAAGGGCTGCCTTTATTGCCTGGAGAGCAGACCAGGATTTTTCTTTCTTTTCAATAAAAAGCCAAAGGTCTCTGCTTGACATTGTCTCTGCCCAGGAGAAAAAGAAACAATAAGAGCAAACCCCAACCCACAGCTGCTCACAGTGTCATTTGCTTTTTTACCCAAATCCTGGATGCTGCAGCTCCACTCTTGGCACAACACCTCTGAGGACAGAGGACAATTGTCCTCAGGGATTGTTTTATTCTCTTTCAGGTTGCATTTTCTATCCTTGTCCTCATTACTGGACACATCTCTTCTGGACACATCTCTTCCAGATCCTTTTCGAGGTGCCCAGTCTGGTCACTTGCAGCACATGGAGAGAATAAAGAGACTCAGAAGATACAGCACTTAATCTATCTGTAACTAGCATGGAGTGAAGTTATATGGGATTATACCCATTTTGTGCCTCTGGTTTCAGTCTGGGAGGGTTTGAAATTGCAGCCTGAAGATTGAATAAGACATCAGGTACTTTCTCATCACCACTGAAGTGTTTCAGACTTGCTTAAACAGAAGGGGTAGGAGCTTTATTCCTAACATTGAAAGGGTTGATTATTTCATCTACCCCAATCCAGGTGTTACCTCAGGCAAATCTTTACATCAATTTAATGTAACTTGCATGTGACTATAACATGCTATTAACCACCTGTTATGTAATTGTAAATCCTGCTATTTGGAAACAACCATTATTCATTACATTCAAATATGATAATTGCCTGTGCAAACCCCTTGATCCAAAATGACATACACAAGTTATATTACATTAAACATGTTGTTATTACTAAAACCTGAAACTTGTACTCCTTACAGGACAAAAAACTTACTGCAACCTACCAAACATTTGCACTTAACAAAATTATTAATATTTTGAACAAAAATGCAGATGAGGTTAGCTTCTGGGTTTTGGAATGCCCACATTAAAACCTGGTCTATGACAATTCATTTCCTTAGGTCTGTTTTCTTTGGCTGCATTTCTCCTGGGCCACAGGGACTCAGAAGGGTGAACAGAGGGTTTCTAAGGTGAGCCCATGTCCAAGAGCAGTGTATTTAGGGTCTCCTATGGAAGTGGTCACTGCTCAGAAAGCCAACAAGATGGGCAGTCAGTGCTGAGCTTGCAGGAGTGAGGCAGCCTTGTGTTTATTATGAAAGGAATTTTTCCTTTCTCTGTTGTTTGAGCCATTCTGTGGGAGATCCTGAATAGGAATGTGGAAAAGGTGCCCTGTGGTTTCAGGTGTCATTGAAAGTGAAGTAGTTCAGCAGGATGCTGAACAGATGGCTGGTGCACTGAGGAAGGTGGCAGGGCTGGCTGTTGATAAGAAATGTGGTTTTCTGAGAGGATTTTGCCTCCAAGTTTTGCCTGGCACTTCATTATTGTGATGAGCTGCCTGGATATATTTTATAAAGTGGAGGTTGTAATTCTTGCAGTCTTGCAATCTGTTTGAGATCTGCTTTAGGGCATTTTCTGTTTCTGGATCTGATCCTTGCCAAACCTCAGCCACAGCAGGGAAATTGTTCTTCCAGGAGAGTCTGCTTCAACAAAGAAATAGAATTGTTCTATTTACAACAATGGCCACAGAAAATGATTTCCAGACACTGGGCAGTGGCTCTGAAGAACAAGGAATGGGAAATGGCACAGAAACCTAAGGGAGAAGAAAGCCTTGATGTGATCCCAAACCTCCTGTGGAAGGGCAGGGAGAGCTGGGGCTGTCTCCACTGGGAGCATCAGTGCCAGCTGCAGCTGGGGCTCCTGCCTGGTCCCTCAGAGCAGGGACCTGCACTCAGGTGGGGCTGGTCAGTCATGGCTTTGGTGAGCACTTGGGTCTCTGAGTGGGAGAGAAATTCATGTCTGAATTTCTGGCATCTGGTGCTGGAAGTCAATTTTGCCTCCAAATACAACTGCAGAACTCAGTCTCATGCCTGTGCTGGTCAAACAGCTGTTCCCCCCATGAAGGACATTTTTGTGCTTTCCTTTTTGTCTTTTAAATTATTTCATGGATGCAGTCTCTCCTTTTTAGCACAAATGCCCTTGGCTTTGAGGTTTTTTTACCCTGGCTGTGGTCTAATTTATTTTGTCAGGGTGGCAGAAGTGTTTGCAAGTACAGGCCATATTGGGAGTGGGAGGCAGCACTGCAAGGTTGATAACCAGCAGCAATCAGCCCAGCTGAATTAATGAAACCATTGTCCTAAATTCAGAACCAGGTGGGATAGATTGTTTAGGAAGCTGGCCAAACTGTACAGACAAAAGTATGTGTTAATAATACACAGCACTGTTTCTTTATGCTGGGGGTGACTATGTGGGAAGATTGTCAATATTTGTTTGATAGCAGCATTAAACTTTATTTAATGACAAGACAAAATGTTTTAGCATTTTGGGGGGTAAAAGAACTCATGTCAGGTTGTGAGCATGAGCACCAGCTTTGGGTCAGGGGCTCTTAGTTACGAGTAAATGTAAATTTTTGAGCTGTGAAAGCTGTCAAGTGCTTCTGGTTATCCTTAAGTTTATGGTAGCATTTTTACTCTTCAGTGAAAGTTCATGGGATTGTGGTTTAATGGATCATTCCACTAATTATTTTCCTTTCTTGGTTCAGGAAACAATAAAATCTTTCAGACCCACCCTCCTCCTGCAAATCACAGCAGTGCATTTTTCAGTTTCTGGGTTTGTTGGGTAACAGATTAAATTTGTTCAACAAACATAAGGCAAGGTCCAGGGGAGATCTGGGATGGCTAGGAGCTGAACTGCCCTTCCCTTATCTCTTGCTGGCATCAGTTGCCACAAACCTTGGAGGTATTTAAATTTAATTATTGAGTCTGGGACGTTTAGCAACTGTCAAAAAGGTCAGAAACGGTGGCAGATATCAGAGTGCCAGATGAGGGTGCTTAAGAGAGGAAAGCAGAAGATATTTTGTCTCTGAGCAGGGTGGTTCCCATCTTAAATGGGAACCATTTAATGGCTTAAGAGTTAAATGGCTTAAATGGCTTAAGAGTTATTCTGTTCAGCAAAGAAATGCCCCAGGTCAAATCCATCAATCTCATCCCAGAAAACCAACCTAAACATTTGATTACCAGGTGGTCTGGGTGGGAGAGGTCTCTGCTTCTCCCTCTGTGGTACCAGGTATGGAGAATTACCGGGTAAGGAGCAGCTTTCTGCAATTTTAAAGGTTGTTTGAAAGTGTGGAAACCTCAGTCCTAGTCCTTACTCTAGGTCTCAACATTGTCTCTGATGCAGTAGCTGTTTATGAAGATCTTGGGTATTAAGACATCCTAATGACAAGGATATTCTCAAAAATTATATTTTTCATTTATTTTTCCATTGCCATTGACCCTTTATCAATCTTAACAGCTGCAGGCCTGAGCGTGTTGGTTTAAGGAGTGGTGACTTTATGTTCATGTAAAGGAATATGCTGTGCTCTGATATGGTGTGTAAAATATTGGGGTATTTGCTACCAGAAAGCAAATAGGGATCAAAGAGTTCGTGTTCTGCACCATGTCCCCTTGCTGTAAGGTCAAAGATTTCTCTTATCTCACATTTGGTAAACAAATTTTGTTGCATTTCAAGATGTTGGTGTTCATTAATTGGGGTGGGTTGGAGCCAGTGGAGGTCTGGGAGAGGGAGGAGTGTTGGAAGCAGATGAGGTGCAACCAACAGCAGCACAAAATGAGACAAGGCACAAGTGTCCTTTCATCTGCCTAGTGCTCTTCCCAAATAATCCAAATTTCCTCAACAGTTCCAACATTTCTCCCAAACATGGGAGAGCAGCTCAAAAATAGCAGAACTGGTTGCCTAATAAATGTTTCAGCTGCAATCTTCCCTTGGCTCAAAGGAGCTGTGTCTCAGGCTCTTCAAGCTTTAAATAATAGATTGGTTCCATTTTCTATGACTTTACTTGAAGCATCTTGTTCTGACAGGTCCAGAACAGAATTTTTTACACTTTAGTATTTTGGTCAAATGCAATTCTTTGCTGAATTCAGCCTGAATTTGTGCTGAGCCTTTTTTCTCCATATTTTTCAACTCTGCTCCTGGATGGAGCATGGTTACTGCTCTGCATTGTCATAGATCCCAAGTATCATGAGAACAACAAAATTGTTTCCTTTTACAGCTCTTGGCTCTCATGGAGAGCTGTCCCCACCTGCTTACCCTGATGCTCTCACCCGTAACTCGCCAGGCAGGAGCTGTTTGGCCAAACCCTCTCTGCCCTCCTGTGAGCTGCTGGTGTGGATCCAAATTTCCTCTTGGGGGTGACCCAGACAGGAGGGGAGCAGAGAGGAGCAGCAAGCCAGGAGACAGAGGGTGCAAGAGGAATGAAGGGAGGAGACCCCCACAGCCACACAGGGGCAGCTCAGTGTCTCTGTGTTTGTCTGCAGTGGTGACTCTGCTGCTACCTTGCAACCAAGATCTTTAATTGGTTCTGTTCCATTTGTGCACGGGCTCTCAGACATCCGTGGTGAGCACAGGCACAGCTGGATAACAAGGAGAACAGCAGGAGAACTGAGGGGGTGCAGAGGGAATCTCTAGAGGGTCAGTGGGAGGGCTGTGGGGCTGAGCCAAGCAGCTGGAGATGACAGGGACAGAGCAGTGCCAGCAAGCCTTCTACAGGGAAAGTCAATTTGACCCTGTTTTCTCTCCTTGCCAGATGCACCCCACGGTATTTAAGGAACACTTTTGTAACTTAATGGCCAGTGAGAAATGCAACCAAGTGCAGCAGAGGGGTGACAGGAGGGCCATCAGGTGGGAAATGGTGTTCCCACAGCCAGGCAGCAAGGCTGTGTCCAGTGTCAGATTAAATCATTTAATCTTCCCCATCCCAAGCAAACAGAGCTCAATCATAAATCTTGATTTCCTGATGCAGTGAAACCATTCCTGCCTTACAATTTGCTTTGGTGTCACTTGTGCAAACAAAGCTTTGGACAGAGAGGCAAGGAAAGTGAACAGATGGGGAGAGTGGACAGGGAGCAGGGAACTGTGTGCCATGGGGGCTATTTCAGCTTGGGATGAGTGGTTGGTACCTGCTTTCTGGCCCTTGCCATGCCCTATTGTAGGGGAGAAGCATCACTGATGCTAGAATAGAAGTTATGGTATCAATTGAATTTGAAGGAGTTAGTGGGAGCTGACTGTTTATAACAATTAATTAAAAAGTGTGAACAACTTGCATCCTTGCTCCTATCCAAAGGACAAGCATCTCATTGCATAGTTGACTTTTAAAGGAAGCGTGGATCCAAACTGAAACTAATGTTTTCACGCATTCCCATCAAGTTCCAGATCTGGTTAAATGAGCCAAGATTCAAGAAAATGCCCCTCTCCATCAGCCATCCCATCCGGTGGGAAGAAAGGTCATTTGGTGCAAAAAAAAACAGGTCAGTACCAGAGCACCACTTTGCTGTTGGCTCTTTTGCTCACAGAATGGGGGATAAAGTTCTGGAATGGCTGCCCGGGGAGGTGGTGGAGTCCCCATCCCTGGGTGTGTTTAACAAAGCCTGGATGTG